>SJYX01014737.1:338960-394581 GCA_006410675.1 Oreotragus oreotragus | reverse complement strand
TCAAGGCTGTATATTGTCACCCTGCTTATTTAACTTCTATGCAGAGTACATCATGAGAAACGCTGGACTGGAAGAAGCACAAGCTGGAATCAAGACTGCCCGGAGAAATATCAATAACCTCAGATATGCTGATGACACCACCCTTATGGCAGAAAGTGAAGAGGAGCTAAAAAGCCTCTTGATGAAAGTGAAAGAGGAGAGTGAAAAAGTTGGCTTAAAGCTCAACATTCAGAAAACGAAGATCATGGCATCCGGTCCCATCACTTCATGGGAAATAGATGGGGAAACAGTGGAAACAGTGGCTGACTTTATTTTTTGGGGCTCCAAAATCACTGCAGATGGTGACTGCAGCCATGAAATTAAAAGATGCTTACTCCTTGGAAGAAAAATTATGACCAACCTGGATAGTATATTCAAAAGCAGAGACATTACTTTGCCGACTAAGGTCCGTCTAGTCAAGGCTATGGTTTTTCCTGTGGTCATGTATGGATGTGAGAGTTGGACTGTAAAGAAGGCTAAGCGCCGAAGAATCGATGCTTTTGAACTGTGGTGTTGGAGAAGACTCTTGAGAGTCCCTTGGACTGCAAGGAGATCCAACTAGTCCATTCTAAAGGAGATCAGCCCTGGGATTTCTTTGGAAGGAATGATGCTAAAGCTGAAACTCCAGTACTTTGGCAACCTCATGCAAAGAGTTGACTCATTGGAAAAAGACTGATGCTGGGAGGGATTGGGGGCAGGAGGAGAAGGGGACGACCGAGGATGAAATGGCTGGATGGCATCACGGACTCGATGGACGTGAGTCTGAGTGAACTCCAGGAGATGGTGATGAACAGGGAGGCCTGGTGTGCTGCGATTCATGGGGTCGCAAAGAGTCGGATACAACTGAACGACTGAACTGAACTGACCTTGAGTTATACAAAGATTTTGTAGATGGGAGACAAAAAATATGAAGCATAAAAAAATGGATAAACTGATTCAACAAAACTAGAACTTTTGCTGTCTAAAAGATGGTTAAAATGAAAAGACAAGCCACAGTCTGAAAGGAAATTTTATATAATGGAAGTGTAAACAGAATAAACAATTCTTACAAGTTACATAGCTGATTAAAAACTGGCAAAAGATTTAGACACACTGCGAAAGAGTATTATAAATGGTACATGAGCATAAAAAGGTGATCAACATCCTAAATGACTAGAGAGACGCAAATTAAAGCCACCTATTAGAATGACTAACATGATCATATCAAGTGTTGGTGAAGATTTGGTGCAACTGGAGCTCTTATACACTATTAGGAATGTAAAATGGTAGAACCATGTCAGGAAAAATTTGGAGGTTTCTTGCAAAGTTCAACTTATGCTTACCTATGACTCAGCAATTCTACTGCCAGATATTTACCCAAAAGAAATGAAGATATTCCATGTAAAGGCTTACACACAAATGTTTTTAGAAGCTGTATCCATAATACACCAAAACATGAGAACAACATGGATATCACTAACCATGATGGGTCAACAAACTGTATGAAGTCCTACCAAGTCATAAGAAGGAATGGAAAACTAATCAAATAACAACATGGATGAATCTCAGGACATGTTAAGCAAAAGCTGTCACACACACAAGAGTACATATGCACGATTCCATTTACATGAAACTTAAAAAAGACCATTCTAACGTTTAGGAACAGAGCAGATCAATGGTTGTTTGGAGTGAATGTGCATATGGAAGATGGAATGGGAAGGAGCATAAAGAGAACCGTTTCAGGTGATGGAAATGTTCTGTAATTTGACTGCTGTGGTGGTGATGTGAGTATATACACTTGTCAAATTTTACAGAATTGTGTAATTAAAATGCATAGTTTATTGTACAAAATTATATCTTAATAAAGTTGATTTAAATGAAAAAAAACTTGAGCGAGCCCAAGCGTTTACATTTTTTCTCTCAAAATATTCCTTTTTGGATTTCCACAGGCAACTCCACAAATCAACTTAGGAGGTAAAATAGCTGAGTGACGTTGGAACAAGCAAGTTTTTACTCTGAACTGAGCAATTTTCCTCATCAGTAAAATGAGTGAATTAGGTTAGATGATTTCATTTGTTCATTCAGTAAGCATTTGCTAAAGCCCACTGTGGGCAAGCACTAGGCCAGGTTCTAGAGATATCAAGCTGAAAAAGAAACCAGCTTTTCCCCATAAGGAAACAGAATGCATCTAGTGGAAAAGAAAGACAAGCTAACATATGATTGGTACATTGCTTATGTATAATTAAGATATTAGGAGAATTCATAAGAGAAGCAGTCTTCTCTGATGATGCAAAACCTGAGTTGGGTTCTGAGGTACAAGTACGAATTAGGTAGAGACGAGAAGGCATTCCAAGCAAAGAGTGCTGTGTGGGCAAAGAGCCAGAGGTGAGAGAGACACGGCATGTGTTTAAGGTACTGCAGGTAACTTAGGAGGTCTGGAACACAGATTTCATCCTTGTAAGGTCATGGAGTGTCTTGACTGAAAAAAAGTTCTAAAAGATTCCTCTAGTTTAACCAGCATGCAGGTAGGAGTCCTATATCAAATAGTGATACTCATGTGTAGAAGATCTCCTGCTGCTGCTGCTGCTGCTGCTAAGTCACTTCAGTCGTGTCCGACTCTGCGTGACCCCATAGACAGCAGCCCACCAGGCTCCCCCATCCCTGGGATTCTCCAGGCAAGAATACTGGAGTGGGTTGCCATTTCCTTCTCCAATGCATAAAAGAGAAAAGTGAAAGTGAAGTCGCTCAGTCTGTCCGACTGTCAGTGACCCCATGGACTGCAGCCCACCAGGCTACTCTGTCCATTGGATTTTCCAGGCAAGAGTACTGGGGTGGGGTGCCATTGCCTTCCCCGAGAAGATCTCCTAAAAGGCAAAATAACTACACCATCAGTTAGGATCCTTTTGGTGGCAAAGATAATCTTTTGGCTCATGTAACAAAACAGTCCAGGGGTGGACTGGTGGAGTGTGACCTGGGAATTAACCAGGTCAACAGAGCAGCTTCTCACTGTTTGCATTCTTAGGCCACAGCAGCTCCAGATCTTATATTGTCTTTTTTTCATACCCAGTTTCCCTGAAAGATTAAACCAAAGCCTCATAATCAAGTTTCACTAATTTTGCACAACCTTAGCCTCTGCACTAGATCCCTGTAGCCAGAGGGATGATACATAATGATGGTTTGGCCAGGACCCAGGGGAGTCAGCCTCATCTGAAGTGCAATGGAGGAACAGGAAGATCTCCGGATAAAAATTAGTCTTTGTAGAAGAAGGGAGACTATATGTCCTGAGGAGGAACTAATATATTCCAACAATTTTTAGAACAAGGCAGGGGATACAAACACATGGTCAGATTTCTTCTTTCATCATCCATTCCTAGGACTAGTCAATGAAAACTGACTTCAGAATAAAATGATATGAGACAACATATATGCAAAAAACTATCACTACTCTAAAGCGCCGTATTGCTAAATGAGAAGTTTTATGAGAACAAAGAGAAGGGTGTAATTAATTCCAGTTTATAGGCTCAAGGGTATCTTCACAACAGAGGAGAGTTTTTTAGTGGGGCCTTGAAAAATGGAGGTCCACTGGCAAAGATAAAGTACATGGCCACAGCTGGCTGAGGAGCAGCATGGAATCTGGTGGGCATGAAGCACAGGATAACGGATCAGCGTGAGAACCCAGGAATGGAAAGATCAGGCTGTGGCGAATTCCCCCCACTCTGCTACAGAGCCTGAACTTTATCCTTTAGGCAATAGGGTATTGTTTACTTCTTAAGCATGTAAGTGACAATATCAGACCTGTATTTAGAGAGCTGTAGGAAAAGATGAGACACCTCCTGAGACTAGGAAGAAGATAAGTACAGGGGAATAAAGCTAAGCTGTGGAGGGGAAGGCTGAGGGAGTTCCAGCTTAGTGTTCTCTATTTGCTCTATGAAATAGGTAGACAGAGGATGTGCTAAATGTAAGGGGGTACTATGCAATCAAGACACTCTGGAAATTTCAGTTAGCCAGAAGGTTGTATTACCAAAACACTCTGATCAAAAAGGTTATTCAATAAACTCTTCCATAATATAAGGTCACACATACTACATTAATGGGCGAATTGAAATCCAGAAGAGCCAAGTCAATCTATTAGGCTATTTCACCCCAAGTGAGAATGCCACAGGTTAAATAACAATATAATTATCACTGGTCACTCAGATCCTTGTGATCACTGGCAGAGCCTATGTGAGGCAGTGTCAGAGGCTGGTAGGAGACGGCGTGGGAGAATTTTGGAGGGAGGAGGCAAAGAGATGTAGCAAGAGGAGTGCAGCGGGAGATGGAGTGGGCAAGGCAACCTGTCTTCCATGCAGTATTTTAACAAGCAGCCAGGAGCAGCACATGGCTGAGAGGGTCTGTGTGGCAGCCTATCAGGTTGGGCTTTTCGATTCAGATTCAGAACTACTGGCTAGAGCCACCCCTTCTAAATGAAACGATCTGCTATGTCATGGTTCATTAAATTTTTTTTTTCTTATAGAGATAAGGTCTCAAACTATCAAATGAAGTCACACAAATGCTAATGGAGTTGGGCACTCTTCACATATTATTTTCTACAACTTGACCTTAAAATGTCATATGTAAAATCAATTATTGACAACCTCTTATATTTGTTCAGTGCTTTGTAGTATTATAATAATAATAAAAAAATAACTTTCAAATACATTTTCTCATTTGGTTTTACTCAACCCTGTCAGGTAAACAGAGCAAATATAAAACTTCCGGTTGCCTGTCCTGTCTCCCATATCCCACAGCCAAATTACAGATATAAGAGATTAAATTATCTAGGGATTTAAAGCTAGGACAAGAACTCTCCAGTTGAATGTTTCTCCTACTAGATTACTACATTGCTATGTTTAAAACAGTTTATGAATATTCTCCTAAAGAAACAAACCAAAGGTAGGTATATGTGTACACATTTGACCTTTATCATTCAGAACTCTCTTCCTAACAGTCACAGGTATGTGCTTGTCCTTGTGATGAAAGTGCATCTGTGTACACAGAATGTCAAAGCATATGATCATAACCGTATTGCCTTCAAAAGCAATAAAGTGGAGCTTATTAAGAATCAATTACTGAATAAATGGTTATTTGCTTCTTCTAGTCATTATTTAGTCCTCAAAGGTCAACAAGTACCTGATGAATTTTTATTCATTATATACAATTTCAAATTAATAACTAGTAGTTACCTCATACATTTCCTAAAATATACTCTCTAAATGAAAGACTCGGGAAATAGATTTTGATAAAACTTTATAAAGTTCTAGGCATTTAATAAGACTATCAATATATTAATTCAGAATTTTATTGAAATGATTAGAATTTTGAATTTGAGTATAAAATTGAAAGACATTGATTTTTGGACTTCTTCCCCCCACAATCTATCATTCCATATTAGAGAAATGCTAGGTTTTTAAGAAGTAATATAAAATAAGCCCCTCCACTTATAATAGGACCAAAATAAGATTGATGCCGTGCACAATGTCTTCAGTCTCTACTTCTGGTCTCTCTAAGCTGCTCTGCCCTAGACGTAAATCTTGTTAAACCAAGCTTCAGCCAAAGTGCACATGGTTTTGATTTTTCATTCCCTTCGTTGAGTCCTTGGGTGTCCCCTTTGGATACTTCCGAAGTAAGAGAATTTGGCAACACACCTCAGCAGTGTCAAGTCTTCTAACCAAGAGATGGAAAGTTGAGAAATTTGAAGGGATCATTCCATAATTTTTTTTCAGGAAGTGATGACTAAAACACTGTCAGGTGCAAACAACTGTATCTGACCTTCTCCAAGAGAGACCTTTAAGGGAGAAATAAAGTGGAGAGAGATCTAGAAGATCTCTGATGAGAGACAAGTTGTTAAAAACACCAAAGTACTTTTTTATTCCTACTAAAAAGCATTATCTTTTTCAAGTCTTCTCATATCTTACCCCACCCTTGCTCTGAGTGAAGAGCAACTTATAAGACAAAATGACTCATTATCTAGAGATAAATTTACAAACTGATAGAATTATCCCAGAGGCTACATTACCTATTCAAGTTTATTACATTATCTTTAGTTCTTTGCATATATAGTTACATGCCTTTTACAAGTCAGGGTTATCTATATAGTATGCTTGATTTAGCAGAAGTTATGTCTATTGCTTCTCTCTTGAAAATCAACAGCATGCAGTGCAATACATGGTGTGCAGACTTATTGTTTCAAAAAGTGAAAAACTACTTAGGTTTAACTGAGAAGGGAACATGATCTTTATTGGCTTTATGCAAAGTTTAATTTTGGTTTTATGCAGAGTTTGCATAGTTCATGATTACTTTCTAATGAAAAACTAGATGTATTGTCAGTGACCTTGCAGAAGATCAGGTGACAGTAGCAAACAGAAAAATCTGAAGGAGAGGCATGACTTTTAAAGTAGAAAGGTCAGCAAGAACCGCCTGAAACGAAAAACGAAAGGAATGATTAGCACCGGCATTCTGATCAGCAAAGTGAAGCCTCCGAAACAGACACGGGAAAACCACCGCACTCCTGACGCCAACACTCTGAGTGCTTCAGGTTGGGCCCAAATCTGAAGCTACAACCTTCCTTCCGGAACGTGTGCAAAATGCTCAAATGTGCAGTAGAAAACAACCTGGACTCCAGCCTTGAGCCTTCTTCAAATATACAAGGTAGCATGAGTTTATAAGAGGTCTGACATTTCAATTTGCTTCTATAAATAAACGTACATTATGAACCCTAGTCTTCTTATACTAGGGTAAGGAGTAACTGACTTTAGGAAATCATTTTAAGAAGGAGCTAATGTTTATGCAGTTGCAAGATGCATAAACATCCTCTTCCCTTTAAACAAAGAATGTAGGCAGCTATTTTAAGGATAAAATTGCATTTCTATGAGAGATAACAAATAGAGTAACATTGTAAGTCACTACTTAATTGAACCATGTTTCAAGTATAAGTTATACTACTGAAAAGAAACCAGCTTTAATAATTAACTCACTACTAAAAATAACCAAAAACCATGTATCTTTACTGTATCAACCAAATGTATGGTCTTTAATTTTTTCAACTAGTGTGTCTTTGTTCTACGAGCATAACACACGGATGTGAACAATTATAAGAAAATGCAACACAAGCCTCAATAGTTTCTATCAAAATTACTAGGTATCTTGTTTCCCATAAAAGTTATCATGGTTTCTCATAATAACCTTGTTTACGACCCCTTCACAAGAACACTGTTTTCAAGCAATGAAGGAATTCTGAATATTTAATATTACTTAGCTTAAAACTTACAGGCATTACTCAAGATAAAAAAGTAGGCTATGAGTAATGTGTGTCCTATGCATTGGAGACTGAAGTACCCAAGCCTGGCAATCTCTCAGAAACTATTTCCATCCCATCTCAGCGAAACTTATCCTTACTTCAGCTGCAGCCAGTGATGTCACCTCCATCAGGTTCACTGCTCGGAAAGCAAACACAGCAGCTGCCAGGACTGGAAAAGAATGAACACTATTTTAACTGCTGGCCTACTCAGCAGCCTGACAAATTTACTGGTATACCCAAAACCCACAGTGGGAACTCAGACCTAGCGCTTAACACAACTGCATTCAGTTAAGGTCTGGTGAGGAATGGAAATTTTCTTCTCTGGAGATCAGTATCTGAGGGGATTTCATTTTCTTTGGAAAAAATGAAAATTTTAGTGGTTTTTAAAAAGCCATTTTATAAATTGTTTCTTTCGTACCACGGCTTCAATTATAAGTTTTTAAATGGTAGATATAATGACTGCCTTATGAAGATTTATTTTGATGCAGGTGGTTCTTATTGATGCAATGGAAAGGCTTCTGAAAAGTTAGAAGACTGAATTTTTAAATGTATCAGATAATATTTCATACATATCAAGGTAGTATCTATATAAAAATGCGGCAACAAGTATGTCTTTCCTTAAAAATGTTGTTATACTATTTTGTTATTTATCGTCTTTCCTAGAGTGTCATAAGTGGCTATGTCTGTTGGGTGGGCTACCGTGGGGATTGATCCTGACATTTACATTAATGTTGGTTATAGGAAAAGATAAGTTGAAACTTTGAAAAAAAAAAAGTAAACCAAACCATTATAGAATATCTTGAAGGTCAATAATATATATGGAGTAGAAAACATCTAGATTTTTGTTCCCATTAGTCATATGCATATGAAAAGAGTAATGCTGATATGCATTATGTCTTATTATATAATCTACCATAAAACCTTACGAAAGGGAATGAGTCATCATGAACAATGAAAGGACTCATGTAAGAGCTTCTGGCAACTTTGATAAGGAAACGGTTCTGCCCAGAGGTCACTTGACTTCTCCCTATTTTTTTCATCACCACAGTGGTAGTGTATTCCCTACCCAACAAGTCCTTGAAGTTTAGGAAATGAATGGTAAGGAATCTTTAAAATTATTTGGAAGACTGGTTCCTAAGTATATTGCATAGATAATGCAAATAATTGTTAAAAATACATCTCTAGTATGGAAATAATAATCATAAGAAGAGTTAATCTCATATCAACTCTATGTTTATTACTATTGTTAGCCCCATTTTACTAATGTAGAAACTGAGGCACTGTGAGTTTGATGACATATTCAGAGTCATATAGGTAGAAAATAATAGAGAGAAAACTCAACTCTGGTCCCAGAGCCCAAGCATTTAACCAGTGTGATGAAATTTTTGAGACTGAAGGTAAGCAGTAATGACTCATCCCTGACATGGAAATCCATGTGGTATCCTAACTGTCTTCTCCTCTGACCCTCACAATGGTTTTTCCTTAGGATAAACCATAATGGAGAAGAGAATAAAAAAGAACATATATCCATGTATAACTGGTCACTTCATTGTACAGTAGAAATTAACACAACACTGTAAATCAACAATACTTCAATTTTAAAAGATAATGGTTTGCCAGAGATGGACTGAGGATGGTGCATGGTGATCCATGCTCTGGTGGATCAGGTGGCTAGGTGGCTATTCCTGGGGAGTAGATGGTGGCAGGTGGCTGTTCTTGGGGAGTAGATGTCAGGATCCAGGTTTCTTAATTTCCCCAGGTAGAGGCAGAGTGACTGGGAAGCACAGGTAGTTTTTGAGGGGATAACAGATTTTGGAAGGCTTGTCAAAAGACCATTAGAACTAGTTAGGAAAATTCTGGAGGAAAAAAGATGGTTGTGGTAAAATGAATAAATTTATTTAAAAAGTCAAGGCAGCTAGAATTATTTAATATATAAAGACAGATATAAGAGATCTGGAACAAAGAATTTACCCTTTAATTGTGAATGGTGAAAATTTAAGTACTTTAAAGTCCTCGAGCTTCCATTTTTACAAGAATATCCAAGAAAACCTTTTCTGTGGACAAGCAACTTCTTTATAGTCCTCTAATATCTAGAATCATATTTGACAATGGAGACATTTTATATGCTAAGGAGTGTGGTCACTATTTCCTTTTTTGTGTGTAATTTTAAAAAGTTGGTGAAAGCTTGACAGGATGGTCAAATTTTCTGCTGTAGCAGGAAAGAGTTTCACATGCTGGGAAACAGTTTTTCCAAAGGTAGATAAGAGGGAGAATAAAAAAGTAGTTACTAATTAACTTCAGCATCCAAAATGCTTCTGTGCTCATAACCTTTATTTATCTTGGTGTCACATCACAGAAGTTCCTTTCTGTCTACTTCATGTTTGGTTTGCCCAGCCCTTCCACAGAGCAGGTTTATTTGCCAAGGAGAAAAGCTCTATACTTTGGGATATTTTCAACTGAATTCATGCTTTATATGAAATATAGAAACTCAAATACTTACTTTTGGTCTTTTAAATTGTTCACAACTCTATCATGAACATTAAGATACCCATGCTTTAAACTGTTCTTCAAAAGGCCCGAATAAGTTCACAGTTTAAACCAGTAATATTTACTAAAATATTTATAAAGATTATATAAACTCACTTGAGCAAAAGAGTTGGTCCCAAAATATTCTATTTTAATACACTCAGATGAAAAAAGTGTATAAAATGATCAAAACTAACTTATATACATGTGTGCACGCATGCTCAGTCTGACTCTTTGCGACCCCATGGAGTGCAGCCCACCAGGCTCCACTGTCCGTGGAATTTTCCAGGTATCTACATGCAATTATTTGCCTCATGTCTCTTTATTTGAATTCCATGGAAGGAACTCCCATCAGTCTAATTTCATTTCTAGATGTTCTACAACTCTTCCCTGTTGGTTTTTAAAAAAACACTCTGAGAAAGCGAATGGATGCAACAGTGTGGATTGCCATTCTACCTATGTATCAATAACTTATTAATGTATTAAGCATGCAGCAGAGTACCTGGCTTAGAGCAAATGCAGCACTCAACATTCATTTCTCTTTTACTTCAGTTTGCTGAGGGCATGATAAGTCACAGAAAGGGAGTTAAGTTGGAAGAGGCTTTGAGGTCTTATAGCTTAACATTTCTTTCATGATAGAAAATCTTTTAACCCTTCAGATGACAGTTAAAAACCCCATTCTACTTTTGGAAGGTCCTAATTATTAGAAAGTATTTTGTAATACTTAGCCCATTTCTTTAACATGCTTTAATCCTGGGATTTCTTTGGAAGGAATGATGCTAAAGCTGAAGCTCCAGTACTTTGGCCACCTCATGAGAAGAGTTGACTCACTGGAAAAGACTCTGATGCTGGGAGGGATTGGGGGCAGGAGGAGAAGAGGATGACCGAGGATGAGACGGCTGGATGGCATCACGGACTCGATGCAAGTGAGTCTGAGTGAACTCTGGGGGTTGGTGATGAACAGGGAGGCCTGGCGTGATGCGATTCTTGGGGTCGCAAAGAGTCGGACACGACTGAGTGACTGAACTGAACATCTTTTTGAAATGATACAAAAAGTTACATATGAAATACAATGCTCTTCAAAATTTATGAACACCCAGAAGAATTATTTGGTGGAAAATCTTAAAATCCTGTCACCTGAGAAATGTTAGTAAAAAACAAGACTGCTTAGCTTGGAAAACAGAAGACTTTGGGGAAAGAAGGGGGTGAGAGCAGAAAAGCATGATCATGACCCTGGTGTGACAGTAGTACATTTTAACAAGTCATGTGATCCAGAAATGAGACAAGCCACTTAGTAAGACAGGGATTACCCAACACTGACTGTTCAAACACAGGATAAGCATTACCTGCCAGAGATATTTAAAAGAAGCTATACTTGATGGTCTCTAGGATTCCTTCCATCTCTAGACGGTATGTATCACAGCCATTCAGCCAAAAGAAGGGATGACACACCATTTTTTTCCCTAACTCATATTTGTATTGGCTTTAAAAACAATTGAGATGGAAGGATACTGGGAGTTTTTAAAAACTTTGGTAAATGATAACTCTGATTACACCAGCGGCAACAGTTATCTTCATGGCACTTTAGTATTATGCTAACTTTCCTTTTAAAAATATCACCTAATTACTCTAGACCTCTCAGCACTCAAAAATATGTTAAGATGGTACCTAGAGAATCTTTTCCAGGAAAAGGGTCTTCAATTAAGCATTATTTCCAAATGGCCAGAGAGGTGACTTTACAATGCTGTCACTGGGTAAAGAAATAAAGGCTCTCACAGCTTAAATAATTTGCTCAGTATCACACAACTGGAGAAGGCTGGAACCAGCACTCTGGCAACTTTTCAGCTCTCCACCCATGTGAAAACCCTGTAATATTTATTTGAATTCCCTGATAATCCTGGTGATAGAAACAACTGAATCTGTTTTACATGCAGAGAAGCAAAATAATATAAGAAATCTGTGCCATATGTGTTATCATACAGTTGCCCTCTGTGTATATCTGTTGTAAGAACTGCTTAATTATTAAATAAGAGATGAGTTTGTGACTTTCTGAAAAAATGTTGAATTTTTTTGACTTAAGAGAATAAGTAAAAGGGGAAACTTTTATGTATTACTCACAGACAGAGATTTCAACTATGCAGGGANGTGGTCACTATTTCCTTTTTTGTGTGTAATTTTAAAAAGTTGGTGAAAGCTTGACAGGATGGTCAAATTTTCTGCTGTAGCAGGAAAGAGTTTCACATGCTGGGAAACAGTTTTTCCAAAGGTAGATAAGAGGGAGAATAAAAAAGTAGTTACTAATTAACTTCAGCATCCAAAATGCTTCTGTGCTCATAACCTTTATTTATCTTGGTGTCACATCACAGAAGTTCCTTTCTGTCTACTTCATGTTTGGTTTGCCCAGCCCTTCCACAGAGCAGGTTTATTTGCCAAGGAGAAAAGCTCTATACTTTGGGATATTTTCAACTGAATTCATGCTTTATATGAAATATAGAAACTCAAATACTTACTTTTGGTCTTTTAAATTGTTCACAACTCTATCATGAACATTAAGATACCCATGCTTTAAACTGTTCTTCAAAAGGCCCGAATAAGTTCACAGTTTAAACCAGTAATATTTACTAAAATATTTATAAAGATTATATAAACTCACTTGAGCAAAAGAGTTGGTCCCAAAATATTCTATTTTAATACACTCAGATGAAAAAAGTGTATAAAATGATCAAAACTAACTTATATACATGTGTGCACGCATGCTCAGTCTGACTCTTTGCGACCCCATGGAGTGCAGCCCACCAGGCTCCACTGTCCGTGGAATTTTCCAGGTATCTACATGCAATTATTTGCCTCATGTCTCTTTATTTGAATTCCATGGAAGGAACTCCCATCAGTCTAATTTCATTTCTAGATGTTCTACAACTCTTCCCTGTTGGTTTTTAAAAAAACACTCTGAGAAAGCGAATGGATGCAACAGTGTGGATTGCCATTCTACCTATGTATCAATAACTTATTAATGTATTAAGCATGCAGCAGAGTACCTGGCTTAGAGCAAATGCAGCACTCAACATTCATTTCTCTTTTACTTCAGTTTGCTGAGGGCATGATAAGTCACAGAAAGGGAGTTAAGTTGGAAGAGGCTTTGAGGTCTTATAGCTTAACATTTCTTTCATGATAGAAAATCTTTTAACCCTTCAGATGACAGTTAAAAACCCCATTCTACTTTTGGAAGGTCCTAATTATTAGAAAGTATTTTGTAATACTTAGCCCATTTCTTTAACATGCTTTAATCCTGGGATTTCTTTGGAAGGAATGATGCTAAAGCTGAAGCTCCAGTACTTTGGCCACCTCATGAGAAGAGTTGACTCACTGGAAAAGACTCTGATGCTGGGAGGGATTGGGGGCAGGAGGAGAAGAGGATGACCGAGGATGAGACGGCTGGATGGCATCACGGACTCGATGCAAGTGAGTCTGAGTGAACTCTGGGGGTTGGTGATGAACAGGGAGGCCTGGCGTGATGCGATTCTTGGGGTCGCAAAGAGTCGGACACGACTGAGTGACTGAACTGAACATCTTTTTGAAATGATACAAAAAGTTACATATGAAATACAATGCTCTTCAAAATTTATGAACACCCAGAAGAATTATTTGGTGGAAAATCTTAAAATCCTGTCACCTGAGAAATGTTAGTAAAAAACAAGACTGCTTAGCTTGGAAAACAGAAGACTTTGGGGAAAGAAGGGGGTGAGAGCAGAAAAGCATGATCATGACCCTGGTGTGACAGTAGTACATTTTAACAAGTCATGTGATCCAGAAATGAGACAAGCCACTTAGTAAGACAGGGATTACCCAACACTGACTGTTCAAACACAGGATAAGCATTACCTGCCAGAGATATTTAAAAGAAGCTATACTTGATGGTCTCTAGGATTCCTTCCATCTCTAGACGGTATGTATCACAGCCATTCAGCCAAAAGAAGGGATGACACACCATTTTTTTCCCTAACTCATATTTGTATTGGCTTTAAAAACAATTGAGATGGAAGGATACTGGGAGTTTTTAAAAACTTTGGTAAATGATAACTCTGATTACACCAGCGGCAACAGTTATCTTCATGGCACTTTAGTATTATGCTAACTTTCCTTTTAAAAATATCACCTAATTACTCTAGACCTCTCAGCACTCAAAAATATGTTAAGATGGTACCTAGAGAATCTTTTCCAGGAAAAGGGTCTTCAATTAAGCATTATTTCCAAATGGCCAGAGAGGTGACTTTACAATGCTGTCACTGGGTAAAGAAATAAAGGCTCTCACAGCTTAAATAATTTGCTCAGTATCACACAACTGGAGAAGGCTGGAACCAGCACTCTGGCAACTTTTCAGCTCTCCACCCATGTGAAAACCCTGTAATATTTATTTGAATTCCCTGATAATCCTGGTGATAGAAACAACTGAATCTGTTTTACATGCAGAGAAGCAAAATAATATAAGAAATCTGTGCCATATGTGTTATCATACAGTTGCCCTCTGTGTATATCTGTTGTAAGAACTGCTTAATTATTAAATAAGAGATGAGTTTGTGACTTTCTGAAAAAATGTTGAATTTTTTTGACTTAAGAGAATAAGTAAAAGGGGAAACTTTTATGTATTACTCACAGACAGAGATTTCAACTATGCAGGGAGGCTCAGTCTTGGCTTGGCTTTTAGGTAGTAGCTGAGAAGGGGCACAGAACAGAATTACAAGATCATCAGAGGAGTCAGGAGAATGGAAGTAGACCTGCACTCCACTGCACAAAGCCCACAGGTGCTGAGACTGAACAAATGCCCTGGCTGGACTAGGAGCAGGGGAGGGGAAACTGACATTCCTGGAAGCAATGAAGAAAGACGAGGAACAGACTGGCGATGGGCAGTTCCACAGGCATATTTAGATTGCAGAACATCAGTCCTTGTCTTCTAAGGCAGATAAATCGACTAAATGTTCATGAACTAGAAATGACAGACAACTGTAGATTCCAATTCCAATTATACATGGTCAATGTTAGAAAGAAAAGAAAGGCTTTACTATAGAAACAGCATGTGTTTTATAAACAAGCACTTACTCTTACCAGCAAGAATTTCCAGAGAGTTGTATCCTAGGATTCTGTCCCACAAAAGCAAGAGTTGATCTGTAGCTAAGTACCCAGAGAAAGCTCGAACCATCCATTTAAATGATATGCGAAGTCTATAAACAAAAACAAGATATTATACCAGTGGAATTTTTTCTCATCAAAAAGCAATTACCAGAAGATCTCAACGAGTTACAATGACAGTAACTTCTTTGTGGGTTTTAAAAATCACAGTCATTTAAAACTCAAGTACTCTACACATATACAATGGAATACTACTCAGCCTTAAAAAAGGAAATAAAATAATGGCATTTGCAGCAACGGTATTAGAGATTCCTATACTAAGTGAATTAAGTCAGAAAGAGAAAGGCAAATATCATATGATATCACTTATGTGTGGAATCTAAAATATGAATCTTAAATGAACTTATATACGGAACAGAAACAGACTCATAGATACAGAGAATAGACTTGTGATTGCCAAGGCCAACAGGAGAAGGATGGATTGGAGTTCAGGATTAGCAGATGCAAACTGTTATATACTGAATGTATAAACAATGAGATCTTGTTGTATAGCAAAGGGAACTATATTCAATATCCTGTGATAAACCATAATGGGAGAGAATATGAAAAAGAATATATATATGTGTAACTCTATCTAACAATTCAGCTGACAAACCCTGAGTTCCCAAATTAGTGGTCTCAAAAGCATTAAGAGAGAGAATTATATTTCAGAGCCCTACTTTATGTTGTAGTTCATTCTTTAGAAAACTCACTTCTATATTTTGTTTTTCAGGGTATGTACTAATTAGCTATCAATGAGGTGATCTTATAATCTTAGCAGTTCCAGGCAAGCCAAGATTATTTGAATTTTTATTCAAGATACTGAAATAAATACTTATAGCTGCATATTTTTCCAATTCAATAAATTATATTCCTAGATTTTACTCAGATGGCTACTAAGGATACAGAAGAGACAAGGAAAAATAGTTTTAAAGCTATAAGGGGTTTCCCAGGTGCTAGTGGTAAAGAACCCACTCGCCAATGCAGGAGACATAAGAGACCGGGTTCGATCCCTGGGTGGGGAAGATCCCCTGGAGAAGGAAATGGCAGCCCACTGCAGTATTCTTGCCTGGAGAATCCCATGGACAGNTTTTAAAGCTATAAGGGGTTTCCCAGGTGCTAGTGGTAAAGAACCCACTCGCCAATGCAGGAGACATAAGAGACCGGGTTCGATCCCTGGGTGGGGAAGATCCCCTGGAGAAGGAAATGGCAGCCCACTGCAGTATTCTTGCCTGGAGAATCCCATGGACAGAGGAGCCTGGGAGGCTACAGTGCATGGGGTTGCAAAGAGTCAGACACGAATGAAGCAACTCAGCAAAAGAAAAACAAAATAGAAAAGCTATAAGGGAACTTAGAAATAGATTTCTGATTTCAGCCCTTTAGTTTTAAAAAGGAGGTCATCAGAACTCTGAAAGATCAACAAGAAAATTCAATTAAATTCTATTTTGTGAAAAAAAAAAAAATCCTAAGAAGTATGAGATCCTACTGTTTTATAACGAGGTTATGTTACAATAATATTTTATCTCTAGAATCAGGAAACAAACCTGGCTTTGGTGCCTGAAGAGATAAAATACTCTCTCATATTTCTCTATTATCTATTAGCAATTAAACATCACTTGACTGCCCCTGAGAGGTTTTAGCCAAATTCTTTGTTAAAACTGTCATAATATTATATAAATACCAGTATTTTTTCTTAAAAGAGAAAATGGGATCCAGAGATTGCCTTTGTTGATGTTGTATTAATTTTCCTAAGATTGAAAAAGGACCCCAAAGTTTCAGAAATTCCTCAATATTATATAACTATTGCTCTAATATAACAAAGTAAATGTAAATACTACATGTAGGCAGTAGTATTATAAATCAAGTTTCTTGGTTGGTTTTAGAATATTAGTTTATAGATGCCAAAAAATCTTTTGGCCAGTGAATGTTTTAAATTTCAAAAGTTCGTTCACTAATTCCCTGGCATGCCATTAGGACTCCATGCTTCCACTATAGGGGACCTAGGTTCGATCCCTGGTCTGAGAACTTAGATCCCGCAAGGCGTGCAGTGCAGCCCAAAACAAAACAAATTCACTTTTAAGTAACTCTAAATTATTAACTTCAACTAGTTTCATTTGATGGATCTCTCATAGTGTCTTATTTGACCAAGAGTACCACATACCATGCCTCCCTGCTCCCTAGTATATCTAGCACAGAATCAGTTTCTTAGAAATAAAGCTTATTGATGCATAATTTATATATAGTAGAGTTTGCTTTTATTAATGTACAATTCTGAGTTTTTTTAAAACCAAATATAAATTTTAGAACTAAAAAATACAAAAACGATAACAACAACAAACAACCCTCACTGGATGAATCCAACAGCAAAATGGAAATAAACAATGAGAGAGCCAGTGAATTTAAGTATAAGTCAATAGAAAGTATCTAATGTGAACTACAGAATAAAAAGAATTGAAAATAAAATGAAAAGAGCTTTAGAAACCTGTGGGATAAGACCAAAAGTTTTAATATTTGTGTTCCAGAAGAAAAGATGAATGTGAGTGGTATAGAAAAAAAATATTTGAAGAAATAATGGTTGAGGGAAAATGGATACATGTATATGTATGGCTGAGTCCCTTCGCTGTTCACCTGAAACTACCACATCATTGTTAACTGGATATACCCCAATACAAAATAAAAAGTTTAAAGTTTGGGAAAAAAAAAAGATAAAACCTAAAAAAAGAAATAATGGTTGAAAACTTCCTAAATTTGACAAAAGAAATAACCCTCAAATTCAAGATGTTCAACAAACCCTGAACAGGATAAACCCAAGAAATCCATGTCCAGATATATCATAAACTGTTGAGAAACAAAGATCTTGATAGCTGTCAGAGAAAAACAATAATTGGTATTATTTCTCCCTGAAATGTTTGACTGAATTTGCCTGTGAAGCCCTCCAGGCCTGGAGTTTATTTGAAAATAGAATGTGATAGATTAAAGATGTATATTGTAAATCCTGCATAAAGTATTTTCTAATTAAGGCATGTACATTTTTTTAGTGATAATGCTAGGGGATTTCCCAGGCAAGAATACTGGAGTGTGTTGCCATTTACTTCTCCAGGGGATATTCCTGACCCAGGGGTCAAACCCATGTCTCCTCCATTGCAGGTGAATTCTTTACCTGCTGAGCGCTCACGGAAGCCCAAGGCACTGTTATAGCCCGAATGCTTGTGTCCCCACCCCTACCCCAAATTCACTGAAACTACCTGCAATGTGATAGTAATAGGAAAGAGATGTGGCCCTTGGAAGTTAATTAGGATTAGATGGCAGAAAGTGAAGAGGAACTAAACAGCCTCTTGATGAAAGTGAAAGAGGAAAGTGAAAAAGTTGGCTTAAAGTTCAACATTCAGAAAACGAAGATCATGGCATCTGGTTCCATCACTTCATGGGAAATAGATGGGTAAACAGTGGAAACAGTGTCAGACTTTATTTTTTTGGGCTCCAAAATCACTGCAGATGGTGATTGCAGCCATGAAATTAAAAGACGCTTAGTCCTTGGAAGGAAAGTTATGACCAACCTAGATAGCATATTGAAAAGCAGAGACATTACTTTGCCAACAAAGGTCCATCTAGTCAAGGCTATGGTTTTTCCAGCGGTCATGTATGGATGTGAGAGTTGGACTGTGAACAAAGCTGAGGGCCGAAGAATTGATGCTTTTGAACTGTGGTATTGGAGAAGACTCTTCAGAGTCCCTTGGACTGCAAGATCCAACCAGTCCATCCTAAGGGAGATCAGTCCTGGGTGTTCATTGGAAGGGCTGATGCTGAAGCTGAAACTCCAATACTTCAGCCACCTCATGCGAAAAGTTGACTCACTGGAAAAGACCCTGATGCTGGGAGGGATTGAGGGCAAGAGGAGAAGGGGACGACTGAGGATGAGATGGCTGGATGGCATCACCGACTCAATGAACATGAGTTTCGGTGAACTCCGGGAGTTGGTGATGGACAGGGAGGCCTGGTGTGCTGTGATTCATGGGGTCGCAAAGAGTCAGACACGACTGAGCGACTGAACTGAACTGAACTGAAGATGAAGTATGTTCTCATGATTGGGATGGAGAAGGCAATGGTACCCCACTCCAGTACTCTTGCCTGGAAAATCCTATGGACGGAGGAGCCTGGTGGGCTGCAGTCCATGGGGTCGCTAAGAGTCAGATACGACTGAGCGACTTCCCTTTCACTTTTCACTTTCATGCATTGGAGAAGGAAATGGCAACCCACTCCAGTGTTCTTGCCCAGGGACAGGGGAGCCTGGTGGGCTGCCGTCTGTGGGGTCACACAGAGTCAGACACGACTGAAGTGACTTAGCAGCAGCAGCAAAGTTATGTGACAGCTTTTTTTTCTTCTCTGCTCTCCATCACATGAGGATACAATGAGAAGTCAACAGTCTGCAACCTAGAAGAAGGTCCTCTCTGGAACTCAACCATACTATCAACTTGATCTTAAACTTCCAGTCTCCAGAACTGTGAGAAATAAATTTCTGTTGTTTATAAGCCATACAGTTTATAGTAATATGTTGTACCAGACTGAACTAAGACAGACATTATAAAAAAATATTTTTTAAAAGGTATAAATAATAACTCAATACTGGAGATAAAAATGGAATAAAAAATATTCAAAAGTAGGCAGGAAAAGAGGAAAAAAAGGATAAAGAGCACATGGAACAAACAAAAAAGTCTATCAAAATAGTAAATGGTATCAACTGTTATTATTTTAACCCAATACCAATCACATTAAATATAAATGGAATAAACACACCAATTAAACTGCCACAATGAAAGACCTGAATATACTTTTGATAAGAAAGCCACCTGAAAAGCAGAGACATTGATAATCAATATACTAAAAGTAGGACAGAGAAGAATACACGATACAAATTCTAATAAAAAGAAAGCTGGAATGGCTATATCAGACATAGTTCAGTCGTGTCCAACTCTTTGTGACCCCATGGACTGTAGTCCATGGAATTCTCCAGGGAGTGGGTAGCCTTTCCCTTCTCCAGGGGATCTTCCCAACCCAGGGATTGAACCCAGGTCTCCCACATTGCAGGTGGATTCTTTACCAGCTGAGCCACAAGGGAAGCCCAAGAAGTAAAGACATCAGTACACTAAAGATAATACAATAAAGATAATCAATACACTAAAGGTAGAAGGACAGAAAAGAATGCACTATATAAATTTTAATAAAAAGAAAGCTGGAATGGCTATATCAGACATAGATTTATTACTAGGAAAAGACATTATATAATGATAAACAGATCAATTCTCCTAAAAACAGTGTCAAATATATGAAATTAAAAAAATATATATATAGCAATGTAGAAACAAAAAGACAAATTCACAGTTATAATTGGAGACTCTAACTCTTCTTTCTCAATAATCAATAGAAATGGTAGACAGAAAATTAACAGTGAGAAGTCTTGAACATTATTAAAAAACTTGACTCTATTACCACTTATAGACATTCTGCTCAACGTTAGCAGGAAATGAATTCTTTTCAAGTATACATTAAAGATTCATCAAGGTAGCTCATATTCTGGGTCATAAAACAAACTACAACAACATGTAAAAGAACTAAAATCTTAAGAAACACATTGTCTAATTGTAATATAATTAAAATAGAAATCAATAATAGAAAGATATCACATTTTTTTCAATTATTTGGAAATTAAACAATGTACTTTTATATAAACTATGGTCAAACAGGAATTCACAAGAGAAATTAAGAAACATTTTGATTGAATGAAAGTAGAAACATAAAGTATCAAAACTTGTTGAGTGGAGGCAAAGCAGCGCTTTGAGGGAAATTTATAACATTACTATTGCTTATGCTAGGAAAGAAATATCTGAAATCAATTCTCTAAATTTCACCTTAAACAAGCAGAAAGATGAGGAAAACAAAGCAAAAACAAGCACCCAGAAGGAAAAAACAAATAAAAGAGGATAAATCAATGAAACTGAAAATAGAAAAATAGAAAATCAATGAAACCAAAACTGATTTTTTCAAAGAATAAAATGAATAAGCCTCTGGCCAGAATAATCAAGAAACACAAGATACAAACATCCATCTCAGGAATGAGACAGGTAGTGTCACTCTGATTTTAAAGATAGTAAAAGGCTAATTAAGAATAATTATGGAATATTATGAATAATTTATGCCCATACACATGATAACTTAGATAAAATGTACAAAGTACTCAAATAGAAGGAATATCCTGAAAAGTCCTATATCTAGTAAAAATTTAAATTCTAATTAAAACTTTCCAATATCATTAGTTTTAATTCATGAAAGTCTTTTAACAATTGATTTCTAGCCTGACAACTGAATTTTTTCACTTTTCTTCATTAGAATTTTGATGTTTACCATAATTTATTGAAATAAATTTATTCCTTTTAATGATTAAAGTATATGAATAGACTAGGAAAATATCAGGATTTTAGTTATAACAATTAACTAAATGTCTAAAGAAAAGCATAGATATATACTTTGTGAAATATTCATTTCACAATAATAAAAAATGAGGTCAGTTTACCACACAAAAAAATACATGTGTAATATATTTCTGCCACAATTTTTTTAATAATAGTAATTATTAACAGAATTCTATTTTTTATTGGCTATAAAAGAAAGGTTGTTAGGTATTATCAATAAATGATATGAGGTACACAAAGAGGAGGACAATAACAAAACACTGATGAATCATTTGTAAATTTCTGTTGCCATGCTGCTGCTGCTGCTGCTAAGTCACTTCAGTCATGTCCAACTCTGTGCGACCCCATAGATGGCAGCCCACCAGGCTCCGCCGTCCCTGGGATTCTCCAGGCAAGAACACTGGAGTGAGTTGCCATTTCCTACTCCAATGCATGAAAGTGAAAAGTGAAAGTGAAGTCACTCAGTCGTGTCCGACTCTTCGCGCCCTCATGGACTACAGCCCACCAGGCTCCTCCATCCATGGGATTTTCCAGGCAGGAGTACTGGGGTGGGGTGCCATTGCCATGGACATTGTTGATTGAAAACAAGAAAAGAGAACCAATGATAATGAGGTCCACAGGTACCTGACCTATTCACTGACAACTCGTACTGGGCTATTTACTGATAACTCACACTGAGATAAATAAACAAAAATTCAAGCTTTTGGAAGGAAAAATCACAGTGTACAACCATTAGGAGGTATCTGATTTAGTTTTTCACTTAGTGAAAGACGGCTAACTTTAACTGATCTGGCTTTCAAAGTTGTCTTCTGATAAATCTGGCCTAAACTGACAGTTTTAGTATTATCATATTCCCCAGGTAGTATTTGTTTCCGCGGTTTGGTCCCCATCTTTCACTAGGAACTGGAATTAGTTCTCTGGTGATTCTTGTACCAAGCACAAAAATCCAAGCAAATAAGAATTTATCAGGATTTTGGTAAGTGTTCCAAGAATTTTTGGCACAATGTTGAGTTATAATTTACTACTTGATAATTATTGTTTTGGAGAAGGAAATGGCAACCTACTCCAGTATTCTTGCCTGGAGAATCCCAGGGAAAGAGAGGCCCGCACATACAGGCTGCTTCTGTCAATTTCTCAGACTTTAAGAGTGAACTTTTTAACTTGCATATCATTAGGTTACTCCTTTACCCTATGTATTAGATTCTAAAAGTTTGCCGGCACCTCACTGTGTTAAACCAACTACTCTGTACCTCTTTCTTGGAGAAGGCAATGGCAACCCACTCCAGTACTCTTGCCTGGAAAATCCCATGGACAGAGGAGCNTGAACTTTTTAACTTGCATATCATTAGGTTACTCCTTTACCCTATGTATTAGATTCTAAAAGTTTGCCGGCACCTCACTGTGTTAAACCAACTACTCTGTACCTCTTTCTTGGAGAAGGCAATGGCAACCCACTCCAGTACTCTTGCCTGGAAAATCCCATGGACAGAGGAGCCTGGTAGGCCGCAGTCCATGGGGTCACATAGAGTCAGACACGACTGAAATGACTTAACAGCAGCAGCAATTATTGTTTTATTGGGGAAAATGTTAATTTCTCTGAACAAAGTCACTGCATCTTTGATGATTAAAAAGGGCCTTCTGATTTCAATCTATTCTTCAGTTAGGAGAGAAAAATACTCACGGTTGAGCCCCAATTTCTCGCAGATGGTAAAAGAGTTGGGGGAGATAAGTTTGCAGAAGAGTTTCAAACAGCAGACAGAGCGACACAATACCCTGGATACAATAAGTCACAAGAGAAACGCATAACTTAGTATTAAAATGAACTCTGCCATCAAATTACTCAGAGAGAAATGAGAAAAAGATGATCAATATCAGTACTGTTTAAGAGCCAAAGACAGGAAATGCACCAATGATCTCTAAAACATTAAAAGTAAGTTTATCCCTCTTTATGGATACTCACTCTTAAAATATGCTAAGGAGCCTCCTTTTTAACAATAAGAGGCTCCCTGCATAAGCTGGCATATAGTAAGGTTCAGAATTCAAGAAAAACATCATTTTCTAGAAAGCCTGCTACTCTGTAAGTCATACATTATCACTTAGGCTCAGCAAAATTAGTTTTTTCTGGATGCAGTCCAGTTTCCAGGTATTTCTCTAGCGCTGTAGCCACACCCTTACTTTCTTCCTCCATATGTTTCTTTTTTTCAGTTGCCTCACCCATCAGGGAAAATATTTCCTGCTTTTTTCACTCTTTCATCGAAAACCATCCCCAGGGAAAGACTGACTGCTTGAAATTTCTGTCAGGAAGTCATCAAACAAGAATGTTTGATTACTGAGTATAAGGATGTTTTTTTTTAAAAACTGAAATCTACTTTTTTTTAAAAGGGCATTGTAGAGTATAAGCAGATGGGTTTTCAAGTGTATTAATTACTTGACAGCTCTGAATAAAGTCTTTCTTGCAGTTCAGCATTCCTTAGGGTTGTTCTTTGTAAGGAAGTTCTAATCCTCTTTTTGAGCTTCTAAACAAGTAAGGCTGTCTGGTTCTAAACAGTTCAGTCTGGCGGCACCAGAAAAGGAGGTGACTGCCTGTAAGTCTTTATTTCACGGAATAAAGAAAGAGCAGAGGGAGGGCTGTCCCAGTCAGCTGGGAGAGGACAGCTTAGGGTCAGCATGGAGGCACAGATGGAACAGCCAGAGCTTTAAAAATTTAAAAAAAAATTTTTTTTTAAGTCTGAAGTATGAAAATAAAACATGAGAGTAAGAAATCTGATGCTAAGTATGACTTATTAGAAAAGAGAATTATAATGTATTTTTGGTTATTCTAGATTAAACATTATTGCAATATAGACACGAAATCAAGCTATCTCAGAGAGAAGAGACCCACAATAGTTTGGTAGCACTTAATTTGCTCATCTGTGACATCCTGGATTTCTGTTATTTGCCAGCTTTCATCAGCAGTGTTTGAGAGCAACACTAGACAGAGGAAGGTGGACTAGGAATACACAGGATTAAAATGGGGAGGAGGTATGAGGAACTGCTGTTTAGGTTAGTAGCATTGTGACAATCTTCTCTTTCAGGGATCTTGGTAGCCCTGACACATTCCAATCTTAATGTTTCTTTGGGAATGTCAGTCAAGTTACTCACAAGCAGACCAAAGCAGGCCCAAAGACTGAAAAAGCGTAACTGAAATAAATACTTGTTTTCATTCAGGTTAAGGAGGGTAGGAGTGGGAAGGGAAGATACGATAAAGGGTCGGCCAAAATAAAACAGATACGACTCCCAATATGCTTCTCCTTGAATTTCTTGTTAAGGCCAAGGCCATCTATTGAACAAACACAAAGAAAATATCTAGTCTGATAAAGGATAATTAGTCAAACATGATATTGAAAAATAAGGGACAAATGAATGTTTAATTTTCATTAACAAAGATGATGATGATCATAATGACAATAAAAACAACAGCCATCTATTTACTGAACACCTGCCATGAGCCAAGTACTACCCAAGTGCTTCATACTCTACAGCACCACAGAAACTCAGCACTAACCTCATTTCAGAGATGAGGAAACCAGTGTTCAAAAAACGTAGCCGTCTTTGTCAAAGAAAACAATACAGACATTGCTATGTTTATTCTTTCAACATATAAAAGATAATTTAAATGCAAGTGATAAAGGACTTTTTTTGTCATTATTACTAAAACTATTTAAGTATCAATTCATTCTTTCATTTTTTTCCTTAGGAAAGTGATGCTTGACAATTTGTTTTTCTTAAGGTAAAAAAGAATAAATCAGAGTCTGGTTTGATCCAATTTTTTATGAACTTACAGAAGGATGAGAAGAGATGGAATGAAGCCTGAAGAAAAAACGCACATACATCTCACGGAATATCTGATACAGTTTGGAAGGTTCATGGTATAGAAAACAAAGTGGTGCAACTGAAAGAATAAGAAAAATTAATTGATAAAATTGCAGAAGTACTATAATTGATAAGTTCACAAAACATAAAGAATAAATAAATATTTTATGGCAATAATATTCATTCAAGTTTAAAATCATATATATTCTTTTTTCATGTTGAAAAGGGAATATATGCACATGTAAAAACTGTCATTAAAAATTTTTAATGGAGTAAATTATAAAATGTTTTATAATCTCAACAGTAGAATAACACAATGGAACCACACAAGGGTATTAAAAATTCAAAGTAACTTTAAAAAATTACATAAAATCTCTCTCTCTTTAAATTGAAGTGATAACAAAGTGACATCCAGGCAAATCATTTTTACTTTGTCCCACAAAGTATCTTTCAAATTTTTTAACTTTTGACATCAGGTAAGTAAAATATAAGGTGATTTACGACTAGCTCTTAGAAAGTTGGTCTCCAACTGATGGAATTTGAAAATTAAAATTCTGATTAACAGGCTATTGGTCAACATTGGCATATCCCAATATGTTTCTAGACAGTTTTCATAGGCTTAAAGTAAAACAACTCTAAGAATTTATTTCTCTAATGAATTTTTTTGTGTTTGTGATAACAATCTCTAATGAATTTGAATTAAATTTTCTTTTGCACTGTTTATGGCAATTAAGCACAGGTGGGTCAGGTCAATCAGATAGCCCACAGCTGAATGTCAGAAAGTCAGACTTTTAAAATCAGATGCCAACCTGACAATATGATTATTTCATCTGTGAATAAGCAGGAGTCAATGATGTATTTTGTAGTCTGAGAATTGTTAGAAAATTTAAACTTCCTGACAACATTAACTGTTCTCTAAATCGCTCAAGTACACCTTTTAAAAACTATTTACTTGAAAAATGCTTGCAGTTGGGATTATTAAAATAAAAGGATTAAAGGGCTTACATTTTATTATTAAAGATAAAAATTTATATTCTTAACTTTGCTAGGTTTTCTATTTTAAATTCCTCACATATTTATAAAAGAGAAATATGCTGGAACCTCACTATAACAATATGTATTATGTTATGAAATTTTGGTGGCTCAAGAGAATAAAGCCAAGCGAGGTATAATGCAAAATTCCTAGACACTCTGAATCCTTTTTGTTGTATGCTGGTTTTAAAAGTTTTATATTATGTCATTCACCATGATGGTATGATGCTGAACACTCGAGGGTTTTGGGGGGTTTTTTTTACAAAGAAGAGTGTTACTGCTGATTCTTTTTACAAAGGTAAACTTTATATTTCTGTTTACTCTAAAGGCTGGAGGGGAGGAATAGCTGGGACAAGAATCTTCAACAAGTTCACATGTAACGCAGATAAATGAAAAATTGAATGGCATCAAGGGAGAGAGCGTTCTCCTTGTTGCTTATCTTTGTGACGCTTCCTGCATTCCTCATTCAAAGGCATGAGAGGCAGAAAGGTGCTCAGGGCTCTCAAACCTGCACACGTGTTTGTCGTGTGTGCTCAGGATGGCCGCATACTTCAGTGTAACTGCTGCTCTGCATACCAGCCAGTCTGAAGAAATCATGAGCTCACTCGGTGTTGTCCTTCCCTTTGCATTTTTTCTGATCTAGTATTTTTCAAAAAGACTTACGGGAATTAGTTTGGGAATTTTTACAGCTATTAAAACTAAATATCAGTGTGTATTTCTAATTTCTAGTGAATTAGAAAATGGTAAACCATAGAACCATTTTCATGGTATGTTTAATTTCACAAGCAATCATCATCTCAGCAAAATTTTAATTGGACATATAAACAAATACCAAACCCAGTGTTTAAAAGTTCACAATAACATTGTTGAATGTGTGAGTGATACAGTATAAAGTGTGAGGTTCATGTTTAAATTTTCTAAAGTGTAATAAAACAGTGAGTATTTTAAAGCCTAACTTACCATACATTGAAAATCCATGAAAAGGGATTACACCTAAAAAAAAAAGTATTTCTTTTCAATTAGTATACCCACTGAATTATTTATTAGGTAAACTTTCGGAGTTTAAAACCAAAAATAGACAGCTTTGCTATTTTTGCTTCAACTTTGTTCATGAATGTCAGAAAGACTTAGTGATGGTAACCAACAAAATGATGTGCTTTTTAATAGCTTTAGAGAAGCAGTCAAGAGGTTTTCAATACATATCTGGTTAACTTTCTATTGATAAAGCTGAAAATTAAGGCTATGAATATATATGTTACAAAAACAGAACAAGGCAGATCACAGAACCAAGTTGAAGAACTAACTAATGATCTCAGAAAGTCAATAGATTAAGTCCTTCTTGAAACAACTTCAACCTGTATATTAGATTTAATTTGTTAAAAGATAAGTGAGCATTTCAAGGTACCTCTTGTATAGATATATTCCCTTTAAACTTACCAAAAGTTACATCATAGGATGTGATTTGGAAAAAACATTGGTAGGAATATGGTACAAATTCAGTGTAATCTTTGGCAAGAATCATACAAAAGAACACATCCATTTAAAAGAAATACTTGAAGCCTGACTTGGTGTGCTAAACATCTTGTCACATTCTAAGTGAAAAATTAGAACTTGGACAGTGTAAGTTCAAAACAGAAGTTCTGTAATATATACACCACCATATATCTAACACAGTACTAGATCAGGCTGCAAATACAGAAGAGAAATGAGTTTACTATTTTGAAAAATAGTACGGGAATGCTTTATTCATCTGACATTTTCAGAGGCAAAACCATGGTGTCGGCAGAGCCTTTAGAGGTCATCTAGAGTAAGTTCTCAGAGAAGGCAACGGCAACCCACTCCAGTACTCTTGCCTGGAGAATCCCAGGGACGGGGGAGCCTGGTGGGCTGCCGTCTATGGGGTCGCACAGAGTCGGACACGACTGAAGAGACTTAGCAGCAGCAGCAGCACAGAGTAAGTTCTAACAAATGATTGTTCAGCCTCAGTCTAAAACACATTCAGCAATAGGGGACACATTAATTCCCATTGAAACCAGTTAAAATTTTGAACAGGTTTAATTTAGGGGGAGTTACTTCTCGTACACAGTCAAACTCTGGCTCCTAGTAATTCCCACTTGCTACTCCTAGTTCTGACCACAAAGGTCAGAACTAGCCAAACTTACCTTCTATGAAAACTTTTAGAAACAATGGGAGGACACTGACTGTTCTTTACCCCACTCCCAACACCAGCACCACCAGGCTGGGTTTTCTGTCTGTGTTTTTTGTTTTTCTTGTTGTTGTTCTGACTTTATGAGTTCCTTTAACAGTTCCCCAGGTGAAGTGATCCTGAATAGTTTCTCTATTCTGTTCTCCTCTGGACACACTACAGTTCACCACAGTCAAAGTGAGGGGATGAAAGCCTTCAAGCATTTTTCTTCCCTACACACCCTAGAGCTAAAGCATAGCATACTTGTGCAGTTGTTTTCTGACATAAGCAAAGGATTGCATTCTCATATCTATTACGTTTCCTCTTTGGTGAACTGTTCCAATCTGAGACGATCCTGGATCCTCATCCTGTTATCTAATGTATTCCCTCTTCTTCCTGGGTGTGCATTGCTGGAAAGTTTGATAAATGCACTATCTATGTCCTCATCTACAGCATCAGAAAATGCTGAACAAGACAGAGGACAGGACTTGTCACTAGAGCCCTCCTTCCACCCTGACAGCAATCCATTGATCAACACCCTACCGAGGCACACTAAAAGCACAGACCAGGCGTCAGACAGACTTGGTTGGGTTCATATAGCTCTATCATTTAAGAACTTTGCAGGCCTTGTTTCTTAACTCCCCTAATTCTCAATTTCCTCATCTTGTACATCAGAGGTAATATTGCTGCTGCTGCTGCTGCTGCTGCTAAGTCGCTTCAGTCGTGTCCGACTGTGCGACCCCATAGACGGCAGCCCACCAGGCTCCCCTGCCCCTGGGATTCTCCAGGCAACAACACTGGAGTGGGTTGCCATTGACTTCTCCAATGCATGAAAGTGAAAAGTGAAAGTGAAGTCGCTTAGTCGTGTCCGACTCTTCGCAGTCCCATGGACTGCAGCCTACCAGGCTCCTCCGTCCATGGGATTTTCCAGGCAAGAGTGCTGGAGTGGGGCGCCATCGCCTTCTCCGAGAGATAATACTGGAACTACATAAATGACTAAATGAGAGATAATGACTACAGTTTGGGCTTCCCAGGTGGCTCAGTGGGTAAAGAATCCACCTGCAATGCAGGAGATACAGGAGATGAGGTTTCGATCCCCAGGTCGGAAAGATCCCCTGGAGAACTGCATGGCAACTCACTTCAGCATTTTTGTCTGGAGAATTCCCATGGACAGAGGAGCCTGGTGGGCTGCAGTCTATGGGGTGGGAAAGTGTCAGACACGACTGAAGCGACTGAGTACACGTGAGTGTACAACTATAGCTTAGCCAGTCATAAATAAAGGCAGTTATTGATGTTATTATTCACAAATTAACTCATGTTTCTATGATGATTCTAGAAGTGATTTTATCAAAAAAGAGTATGAGGAAAACTGTTTTGTTTTTTATTCTGTACTAGTATGCCAGGCCAACCACCTTTACAATTTTGTGCAGCATCATTCAAACTTCCTAAGATATAATTCTCAGGATCTACCTTTTCCCATTTTCTCCTTGTCTTCCAGAACACAACACAGATTCATGTTGTTCAACTCTGTCTGAATCCCACCATGTTTATCATTTTCCTTCTTTATCTCTATGTAATTAGTTTCCCTGTTCTCTCAGAACTTTCCTACTCTTCAAGTGCTTCACACCCAACTGCAGAATTCGTCCCCCCTCTACACTGAGGCTGATGCCACTGAAATAAATTCTCTTGCTTGTCTGTTCTTTACCTCAAAGGTTTTGCACACCTTTCATCTTTTTTCTCATTTCCCTTTAGGGAGGTCTTCAGAGGTAGACATCTCCTTTCCCTTTTTCAGAGCTACCATCTTCACCTTTGTTCTTAATCCCGTTTCCTTCACTTTTTCTCACAGAAGTTAAGGTCAGATCTGTGGCTTGTCTATGTGTGGTTTGTGGGCTAAGAATGGATTTTACATTTTTGAAAGATTATTTTAGAAAACAATAGAGAGTATTAAGAAGTAGAGACTGTTTGTGGCCAACAAAATTTTACATATTTACTATTTGGCCTTTTACAGGAAAAGTTTGCCAACCTCTGCTTTGGAATCCTGTCCCACCGATTTTCCTCCCCCTCTTTTATGTTCATCATTTAGCAAATACGTACTGAGCTTCTACTATGTGCAGGACATTGCTCTGAGATCTGGAGCTTACTTTTTATCAAGGACAGGGAAGTCATGATGAAATAAGAGCACATATGTCAGACAGTGACAAAGCCATGAAGAGGAATAATGGAAGCAAGCGGGGCAGAGAGGACAAGGCCGGGGGAGGGAGGTGGTCTTAAGAGGCACTGAAGCTCTGGAGGTGAGAGTCACCTGGGAAGGGGTGACCGGGAGGCCCGGGGCTTCATGTGGTGACTGCCATGAACCGGGATGTTTCCTGAGGTGGATGGCCTGAAGGCAGAGTGGTGGCATCGGCTCTCACTCCTACTAGTGGAAGAGCAGAGGAAAGGGGGGCTAGGTCTTATGGAAGTACTCCTCTCTCCAGTCTCTATTTTCGCTGCAACCTTTCAGCCAAAGACATTATAAATACTTTTACTAATAACAAGAAGAAGAGGAGAAGGAGGACTTGTCCATTTTTTTCCTGGACCTTACATTCCTGTAAAACAAATGTCTAATCTCTCTCCTCTTGAAGTCAAGCTTAATTTTAAAAACGTGATCTGAATTAACTTCCTTTACTTCCTCATTATGTATTCCCAATTCCTTATAATCTGGTTTCCACTCCTCCCACCCCAACTCCTGATTGCTAACGTCTCCTGTGTGTATGTGTCCTGGCCCCCCAGCAACTGAAAGTCCCTTCTCTAGACTGAGCCCCCCAGACCCTGTGCAGATCAGGCTCCCTGTCTCAGAAGCTTCTGCTGCTCAGGTTTTTGTTTTGTTCTTTTGGACTAGCTCTCTCTTCTGCGCACTTCTTAAATATAGCTACTTTGCAAGACTCTGTCATACTTGTTTTCTCTTTCCTTCCACTAGCATTCTCCTTATTAACCCATAATTCAAACAGTAAAAGCCCAGTTTCCTGCGCCTCCTTCTGGACTGTCTAGTTCTGTAAACAACTCCTTGCCTCCCTAGGCTTCGAGGAAGAAAGCTTTGCTTTCTAGTCATCTCTCAGCCCTTATACCTAAAAGTGACTGTGTTCCTTTCTTGTCCCTTTACGATGAAGAAGGCTTAACTCTTCAGGATTCAGCCACTGTCTAACACAGCTTCATTTTTCTTCCCTACGAGCACAGTGCTAATCCTGCCAAACTGACGGCCACCCTTTCAGCTTCTGGACCTTAGGAAAAGGACTGTAAATGCTCCTCTACACTTGCAGCCACGTCCCAGCCCCACGCCTTAGAGATTTTAAACAATATTCCTTCTAGAAAGATCCCCCTGACTGACTCCTACTTTCCGTCCCCAATCACTCACTGGTCAGTACTCTTGTGTCAGCTGATTTCCCTGACTGATTGGGGTGCCCCTTCTCTGTGCGCCTAGATAACCCTGCGCAATTCTGGCTCCACTTCCTACCTGTGGATACTCAGCTTGCTTATTTCTCCTTTTTCCTTACCCAGTACTGTTCTTAGACTAAGGCAGGGGGACTTGGGAGTAAGAGGCCTGTTATGGCCCTCCTCTGACTATACCCCTCACCCAGAATCCATGTCCCTTCTTTCAGACCACAACTCCAAGACTCCGATATCCCCAGCCCAAAGGCCCTTAGCCAGCGTCCAGGGTCTGCACAGCCTCTTCAGTGGAGCTACTCTTCTGATGGATGCTGTCCTTAGGATGGAGAGGTGGTCAAAGGGTGGTCATTTGTGGAGTATGTGAACAGAGCTTGGACCTGTCTGTCCAGGTATGGGGTAGAGCCATGGTAAGAAGTGGGTGGGGGTACCACAAGCTAGGGACTTCTGAGGAGACTTAAGCATTCTGAATTTGAAACTCGTCTCCCAGATTGTTATAAAGGTATATTTTTCAAGATAAGAAAATCAAGTAGAATTTACTTAGCAGTTTATTAGCTTGACTTATAACTTCTGAAAATCTAGACTTATAGTAGGTGGGCTTCCAACTGTCCTCGCCTAGATAACCCTGCGCAATTCTGGCTCCACTTCCTACCTGTGGATACTCAGCTTGCTTATTTCTCCTTTTTCCTTACCCAGTACTGTTCTTAGACTAAGGCAGGGGGACTTGGGAGTAAGAGGCCTGTTATGGCCCTCCTCTGACTATACCCCTCACCCAGAATCCATGTCCCTTCTTTCAGACCACAACTCCAAGACTCCGATATCCCCAGCCCAAAGGCCCTTAGCCAGCGTCCAGGGTCTGCACAGCCTCTTCAGTGGAGCTACTCTTCTGATGGATGCTGTCCTTAGGATGGAGAGGTGGTCAAAGGGTGGTCATTTGTGGAGTATGTGAACAGAGCTTGGACCTGTCTGTCCAGGTATGGGGTAGAGCCATGGTAAGAAGTGGGTGGGGGTACCACAAGCTAGGGACTTCTGAGGAGACTTAAGCATTCTGAATTTGAAACTCGTCTCCCAGATTGTTATAAAGGTATATTTTTCAAGATAAGAAAATCAAGTAGAATTTACTTAGCAGTTTATTAGCTTGACTTATAACTTCTGAAAATCTAGACTTATAGTAGGTGGGCTTCCAACTGTCCTGGGCTTCCCTGATAGCTCAGTTGGTAAAGAATCCACCTGCAATGCAGGAGACCCTGGTTCAATTCCTGGGTAGGGAAGATCTGCTGGAGAAGGAATAGGCTACCCACTTCAGTATTCTTGGGCTTCCCTTGTGGCTCAGCTGGTAAAGAATCTGCCTGCAATGCAGGAGACCTGGGTTTGATTCCTGGGTTGGGAAGATCCCCTGGAGAAGGGAAAGGCTACCCAGTATTCTTGCCTGCAGAATTCCATGGACTCTACAGCCCATGGGTCAGAGAGTCAGACACAACAGAGTGACTTTCACTTTCACTTTTCAATTGTACTCATGGCCTGGACCCTCCAAGTTAGGCAGAGATTTTCCTTTATCTGCAAAATGAGGACAATACCAGTGAGGCTATAAAGATTAAATAAGAGGATGTATGTTATATGCCTAGCACAACACTTGATGCAAAGTCAAAACTTAACGAATGATGTTTTTGTTCTCTTATAGTATCATTACTTTTGTTTTTCTCTCTTCCGACGTAATAATTCACTTGAGCACAAAAACTTTTCCTTATTTATCTCTCTCCCCAGAGGCAACCTTAATGCCCAGAATATAAAAGGTATTTATTTAGTGTTTGTGGAATGAATATATGAAGTCCTAGAGAATCTACCTCTACCGTTTTTCCACTGTCCACTTCCTTCCGACTGCCAGGACTGAGTTCGGGCTCTGATTAATTCTTACCTATAGTCTGTAAGAGCCTCCAAAGTGGTAACCCTTTCCCAAAATTCTCTGCCTTCCAACAAACTTTTGTAATGGTTCAGGTTATCTTCTAAAATGTTGGTGAGACCATGAAAAAGTCCTCTATATCCATCGAAGATTTTCACCTGACCATTCATCCACACACCAAATATTTGCTGAGTTTCTACTCACCCAATTAACCAATGTTTAAAAACCTACTCTGTAGCCCCTGGAGAAATTAAACTGAATATAACATTTTTTCCATTTATAGAATTCACATTCTAGCCTTATAATATAGGCTAAGTGTCTACAGAATGAAATTCAAAAACTTTGATCTGGTATTAACAATTCATGATGGCAATCTGAGATATATCTGCCTCTCCTTTGTCATCTTGATTCTATACCTACTGTGATACAGCCATGCTAGATTACTCATCATCAGAACACATCATGCATTTTCATGCTTTGGTAGCTTTGAACTTTGTAATTCTGTACAACGAATTACTTTAAGGATAAGTATAATCTCAGAAAAACATACCACAATCTCTTAATCCTAATTAAATGCTGATTCTTCTGCAAAAATTCTTATGGCACTTTGTTCATATTTCCATCACCATAATTTCACTGTATTTTGTGTTATAATTAACTGTTTAACAGATTATTTCAGAGGGCAGTAAATACGTTTTATTCACCTTTTATGCATTTTATGGTGCCACAAACATGGTTAATAATGAATATACTTTTGCTGAATGCTGCTGCTGCTGCTAAGTCACTCAGTCGTGTCCAACTCTGTGCGACCTCATAGACGGCAGCCCACCAGGCTCCTCTGTCCATGGGATTCTCCAGGCAAGAATACTGGAGTGGGTTGCCATTTCCTTCTCCAATGCATGCATGCATGCATGCTAAGTCGCTTCAGTCATGTCCGACTCTGTGCGACCCCATAGACGGCAGCCCACCAGGCTCCTCTGTCCATGGGATTTTCCAGGCAAGAATAGTGGAGTGGGTTGCCATTTCCTTCTCCCTTGCTGAATGAGTGAAGGGTAGATGAATAAGTAAATGATGAATAGAGAAGGAGCAAGAAATTTAATTGTCTCTAGTTGGGAGATGAGGATTCCATTGTGGGCTTATCAAACTAGCTGTATAATCTTAGGAAAGTCATCAAACCTCATGAGCTTCAGTAATTGGTTGTCATTAAAAGGAACTAATTGAAAGGACTGATGCTTAAGCTGAAGCTTCAATACTTAGGCCACCTGATGTAAAGACCACCTCATTGGAAAAGACCCTGATGCTGGGAAGGACTGAGGGCAGGAGGAGAAGGGGCAACAGAAGATGAGATGGTTGGATGGCATCACCGACTCCATGGACATGAGTTTGAGCAAGCTTTGGGAGATAGTGGAAGGACAGGGAAGCCTGGTGTGCTGCAGTCCATAGAGTCACAAAGAGTCAAATCAGACTTAGTGCCTGAACAACAAAAAAAGGGACTAAGACTGTCTCCAAAATATCATTAAACTCTACAATTCTACATTTAACAATTATGTCTAGGGCAAATACAGAAAAATTTGTGAGATCTGAGGAAAACTGAATATATGAGGATTATACCATGAGAATAGTAACATTCTTTACCAACTTAAAGGTCTTTTAAGGACTTCCCTAAGCTCAGGTGGGTAAAAAAAAAAAAAAAAATCTGCCTGCAATGCAGAAGACCCAGATTCAATCCCTGGGTCAGGAAGATCCTCTGGGGAAGGGAATAGCAATCCACTCCAGTATTCTTGTCTAGATAATCCCATGGACAGAGGAGACTGGCAGGCTATCTGTGGGGTTGAAAAGCGTCAGATACAACTAAGTGAGTAACACTACTACTACTATTACTAAAGGTCTTTTGCTTTCGAAAAACAAAAAATTAAAAACCAGATTAGATACATGCTGAAGGCCAATATTCTTAATGACACTATAGCCACCAGCTTTAGTTCAAGGGAACACTTGCTGCTGCTGCTGCTGCTGCTAAGTCACTTCAGTCGTGTCCGACTCTGTGTGACCCCAGAGACGGCAGCCCACCAGGCTCCCCTGTCCCTGGGGTTCTCCAAGCAAGAACACTGGAGTGGGTTGCCATTTCCTTCTCCAATGCATGACAGTGAAAAGTGAAAGTGAAGTCGCTCAGTTGTGTCCGACTCTTAGTGACCCCATGGATTGCAGCCCACCAGGCTCCTCCGTCCGTGGGAAAACTTAGGAGGGCCCAAAGACAATTTTTCTTCTTTAATCTCTCCCTCTGTTTATATCTTTGGTTAAGTCTCTTTTTTCTCTTGTGAACACCCATCTTTTTCTATCTTCCCTAAATGCAGCTTTGTTTTATTTCATTTACTGACTATAAACTTTTAACAAATAATTTTAAAAGTTCATCTTCATCTAATCATGTTAACATGTGAAAGAAAAACTAAGCAGGAAAAATAAGTTCATGAATAGAGGAATATTTTGATACCTTACAGAAATAGAAATATGTATTATATCCTTCTAAACACTAAATATCATAGAGTATACTAATGCATATATATGGAATTTAGAAAGATGGTAACAATAACCCTATATGTAAGACAGCAAACGAGACACAGATGTATAAAAGTCTTTTGGACTCTGTGGGAGAAGATGAGGGTAGGATGATTTGAGAGAATAGCATTGAAACATGTATATTATCATATGTGAAACAGATCGCCAGTCCAGGTTCTATGCATGAGACAGGGTGCTCACTGGTGGTGAGCACCAGGTTGGTGCACTGGGATAACCCAGAGGGATGGGATGGGGAGGAAAGTGGGAGGAGGGCTCAGAATGGGGAACACATGTACCCCCATGGCTGATTCATGTCAATGTATGGCAAAAACCACCACAATATTATAAAATAATTAGCCTCCAATTAAAATAAATATAAAAAATAAAAATAAATAAAAATAAAAACTAAATATCAAAGCCGGCTGCTATTATACAAAACCCTTATATTCTCACTAAAAAAAAACTTTTTACTTCCTTTGTTCAGTACTGCAGAAACATTTGAGCAAGCAATTTAAGGGAGAAAACAACGAAGATGTTACTATCATTATCTTCGTCTTCTACAGATAATAATTAAAGATGTCCTAAGTGTTCAGTTCAGTTCAGTTGCTCAGTCGTGTCCAACTCTTTGCGACCCCATGAATCGCAGCACGCCAGGCCTCCCTGTACATCACCAATTCCCAGAGTTCACTCAGACTCACGTCCATCGAGTCAGTGATGCCATCCAGCCATCTCATCCTCTGTCATCCCCTTCTCCTCCTGCCCCCAATCCTTCCCAGCATCAGAGTCTTTTCCAATGAGTCAACTCTTCACATGAGGTGGCCAAAGTAATGGAGTTTCAGCTTCAGCATCATTCCTTCCAAAGAAATCCCAGGGCTGATCTCCTTCAGAATGGACTGGTTGGATCTCCTTGCAGTCCAAGGGACTCTCAAGAGTCTTCTCCAACACCACGGTTTCAAAGCATCAATTCTTCGGTGCTCAGCCTTCTTCACAGTCCAACCCTCACATCCATACATGACCACAGGAAAAACCATAGCCTTGACTAGACGGACCTTTGTTGGCAAAGTAATGTCTCTGCTTTTGAATATACTATCTAGGTTGGTCATAACTTTTCTTCCAAGGAGTAAGCGTCTTTTAATTTCATGGCTGCAGTCACCATCTGCAGTGATTTTGGAGCCCCTCAAAATAAAGTCTGACACTGTTTCCACTGTTTCCCCATCTATTTCCCATGAAGTGATGGGACCAGATGCCATGATCTTAGAGTGAATGAATTAGTCAACTGCCAAACAGCAAAAAGGAATTCTGTTTAAGATGACTCATGATTAATTATGCTTTTACCACATTTCCCCCAAGTTCTGAAATCTATAGCGGCTGTATAAACAGCTAGGTTATAAGATATTTGAGGCAAGGGCCACAATTCATACTGTGTATTATCTTCAGCATCCAGCATACTATCTTCTACAAGTGAGATGCTCAATATATGCTGTTAATGATGGGAATTTAAGCAATTATAATCATATACTTATATATGATATAAATATATAAGATATACATGATATTATATATGATATTAAATATATATCACACATATACGAATACATATGTGTACATATATCATATATGTGTACACATGATAAATATATATCATATACATATGATATTAAAGTATAAGATTCATTTATGAATAAGCAATTAATATATGACAAGAGGCTCTCAATAACTCAGTGTTGAAATTACAAATGGCCCACAAAGTCATACAGACATGAATTTGTGTCTTGTGTGTCTCCAGGAAAGTTACTAACACTCTGAGTCTCTATTTTCATTTTTAAAAGTGAGGTTAAATAATACTACCTTCACTGGGCTGTATAATACTAAAGCATCAGTGAGTTAATGTATTCAAAGTACATCACTGTATAGTATTTAGTACCCAGCCAGTGCTCACTAATTATAGTATATTTTATACTATAAAGGGAGAGTACCACATTTGGGCATCAGCTTAAACCTAAGAAAATCTTTCTTTCATCAGTATTAAATAGAGGTTCACTTCTGCTTAATCAAGATTAACCTGGGCTTAAGATTCCAGAAAAGCGTACATAGACTGCTCTGTTGAAAAAGGACAAAGTCAGATTCTGACACACAAAAGTAGGAGGCATAAGAAGCAATGAATTCATTAACACTCTAGGGCACATACCACCTAAAACATTTCTTTGAGCTCAAAGCCTGTCATATTCTTGGCCAGTTTTTCAAAATCCTTCCCTTTGCCTCTCACCACTTCAGTGTTTCAACGGTCAAGTTTCATCCACCTGGCCTTCATCCAAGAGTGTACTTCCAACCGGCATCAGGATGCTTGGGACACCATCTCTAATACGGCCTCAGAGTTCTGCAAGTCTGCTATGAATGGTTATTTTAAGATCCTAGCCTACCTTTATCTAACTGAAGAAAGCCTAAATTATTAACTGCCTACTTCATTCAACAGAAATAACTTTATAAAGTAATGATTCAATGGACCTTTGACATAGCCCAGAGTGGTAAACATCATCAACAAAAATAAATCTTGAACTGAATGAGATATAAATAGTAAATATGACTCAGAAAATACCCCAAATTATTAACATGCTTTGCACTTACTAAATATTTTCCCTTAATTTTCTCATTGTCTCTATTAATATTTAGCATTTATAGTTGTACCATAATACTAACACCCGATTCACTTTAACACCACTTCAGTTGAAAGTAAAATTTTACACTTTCATTTGGGATTACCTAGTACAGTTTATTTAATTCATTTGCTGAAATAATCATTTCCTTTGTTTATTCTCATTCCACGTGTAGCCTACAGGTCAGTAAGTGTAAGCACTAGGACAGTGGTCAAATTGTTTTCTATTATTTCTGCTATCTTTCTGAATTGGAATTTCAGAATATGATTTTGTTACTTTATTTTAGTAGTTAAAAGTTCCCAAAACATCAGAACATAACCATATTTAAATATACATCTAGAAATCATATTTTAAACAACCAATTTTTCAGTTAATGTCCAAGGTTACACATGAAATTAATTTGGATTATGAGATGTTTTTGCTGCTAAGTCGCTTCAGTCGTGTCCGACTCTGTGCGACCCCATGGACTGCAGCCTACCAGGCTCCTCCGTCCACGGGATTTTCCAGGCAAGAGTACTGGAGTGGGTTGTCATTGCCTTCTCCTGTATTAATTTATTTAATTTTGATAACAAAGAATATTGCTATTTATCAACCTGACAAAATTGAAAATGATATATTTTTGTTATTTCTTCCAAGAATCTTTCCTGAGAAGACTCTGAGTTTTTGTTTCTACCTGACTTCTGGGCTCTGTGCAAACAGGAAGTGAAAGCTAAGGAAGAGCTGTAAAAGGCCTAAGGCTTGGCAGACCCTCTCTACATGGTCTAATCAGCAAAGACTGGGAAAATTTTTTCTGGTTTGAGAAGGAAATCTCTGTCAAACTTCTAACTGGTCACTAAGCTAACAGAACAGAGGTTTCACGGGGCACTCAATACAAAAAAAGATAACCTTTACAAAAGCAGTTCAGAAAAGGCATAAACAATAGCCCACACAGCAACAAGTTCTGGGAGGGATGAAAATCTGATTTTCAGCGTTACCACATTGTAATAGTCAAGATACCCGGTTATTGACAACAACAATATTATTATGCATGCAAATAAATAAGAAAATATAATCCATTCACAGGAAAACAATAAATTAATAGAAACTGCCCAGATGTTGGACTTACTAGATAAAACTTTAGATTGACTGTCTCCCTACCTGACCTGACCCCTGGTCTGTTTACCTCTCCTTCCTCATCTTATACCAAATTTCTGTTTTGCTCACTGTCATCAGTCACAGTGACCATCTGCTGTTCTTTAGATCATCGAGCATGCTCCTCTCAGGCATTTAAAAATGCTGTGCATTCCCCGTGGGGTGTGCTCTCCTCCTTCTCCGCGTGGCTCCTCTGCATATTCTGGGCTCTGTTCACATTCTACCTCCCCAGAGGCATTTCTCCTGACTCCCTCATCTATAACAGCTGGGTCCTCCCCACCTCCCATCAATTTCTGTTCCCTTTAATTGTTCAAGTCATCACTCTCTGAAATCATTTTCAGTTATTTACGTTAGCTACTTGTTCCCTTATGGCAGAAAGTGAAGAGGAACTAAAGAGCCTCTTGATGAAGGTTAAAGAGGAGAGAGAAAAACCTGGCTTAAAACTCAACATTCAAAAAACTAAGATCATGGCATCTGGTCCCACACTTCATGGCAAATAGATGGGGTAACAGTGGAAACAGTGACAGGCTTTATTTTCTTAGGCCCCAAAATCACTGCAGATGGTGACTAGTCATGAAATTAAAAGACACTTGCTCCTTGGAAGAAAAGCTATGACCAACCTAGACAGCATATTAAAAAGCAGAGACAATACTTTGCCAACAAAGGTCCGTCTAGTCAAAGCTATGGTTTTTCCAGTAGTGATGTATGGATGTGAGAGTTGGACCATGAAAAGAAGGCTGAACACTGAAGAATTGATGCTTTTGCACTGTGGTGTTGGAGAAGACTCTTGAGAGTCCCTTGGATAAAGAAAAGACCAAACCAGTCAATCCTAAAGGAAATCAACCCTGAGTATTCACTGGAGGGACTGATGCTGAAGCTGAAGCTCCAATACTTTGTCCACCTGATGCAAAGAGCCGACTCACTGGAAAAGATAGAAGACAGGAGGAGAAGGAGAAGACAGAGGACATGGTTGGATGGCATCACCAACTCAATGGACAAGAGTTTGAGCAAACTCTGAGAGATGGTGAAGGACAGGGACGCCTTGCATGCTGCAGTCCCTGGGGTCACGGAGAGTTGGACACAACTGAGTGGCCGAATAGCAACAACAGCAACACTTGTGTACTTGCTTATAGGATGTCTCCCTCACTAGACTGTGAGGCCCTTGGGAGCAGGCGCTTTCTCCCTGACCTTTACTGTGGCTCACCCACCTAGAAGAGGGAGCCAGAACAGGGCCAAATAAGTATTCATTAAATGAACAGGGACAGTTACACACATTGAACTAAAAATAAAAGCAAGAAAAGCTTAAGATTTTCCCACGATGAGTCTTCTCCAGCTCAGAAACTTCTGCTCACTAGTTGTCTAATGAACCTGCTAGGGAGAAGGCAATGGCACCTACTCCAGTACTCTTGCCTGGAAAATCCCATGGGCGGAGGAGCCTGGTGGGCTGCAGTCCATGGGGTCGCTAGAGTCGGACACGACTGAGCGACTTCACTTTCACTTTTCACTTTCATGCATTTGAGAAGGAAATGGCAACCCACTCCAGTGTTCTTGCCTGTAGAGTCCCAGGGACGGCAGAGCCTGGTGGGCTGCCGTCTATGGGGTCGCACAGAGTCAGACATGACTGAAGTGACTTAGCAGCAGCAGAGAAAGTCTTCCCTCTGTAATGTCCAGTGCCACAGGGGCCTGTTATTTATTTCCATCCTAGGAAAGGAGACCACAGGAGGGGAAGCGAGTGAACAAAGCTCTGCCCCCTTTTAAGCACCTGCCAGGTCAGGGATGGAGGGTGTGTCTGTCAGCTGCAGGCAAAGCTCCCTGGGTGAGGCTCCGTGACCATGAAGGCCAGGCCACTTTTGGTGGTGGTGGTGGTAGAGAGCTCAAAGTAACCCTGTCTTTGGCAGAGGTTGAAAAATAGGGCAGGTAATATAAAAATGTTGCTTAGTATTGCCTTAAGAGTAAGCGGACAGTGACTGACTGCTTCCTGTCTCTTTTTATCTGAAATTTCAGATTCAGTCCTCAGAGAAGAGTCCTCTCTGAGAAAAGAAGTGATCCTTAAGTATTAAGTTTATGAACAGCTGTGGGTTTACTTCATTAAGCATTAAGCTATTTTTTTTTTTTTCTGGATGAGACTGTTTCTAGAACCTATTACATACACTTACCCTTTCAATCTCAGTTCCCTGGTGGCTCAGATGGTAAAAGAATCGGCCTGCAATGCAGGAGAGCGGGTTCGATCCCTGATGCTGACTGACCCTGATGCTGGGAAAGACTCTGATCCTGGGAAAGATTGAAGGAAGGAGGAGATGGGGATGACAGAGGAGGAGATGGTCACATGGCGTCACCGACTCAATGGGCATAAGTTTGAGCAAGCTCTGGGGGATGGTGAAGGACAGGGAAGCCTGGAGTGCTGCAGTCCATGGGGTTGCAAAGAGTCGGACACAACTGAGTGACTGAACAACAACCCCCTTTTCAATGGGGCTTCCCTGGTGGCTCAGATGGTAAAGGTAAAGAATCTGCCTGCATGCAGGAGTCCTGGGTTTGATCTCTGGGTCTCAAAGATCCTCTGGAGAAGGGAATGGCAATCCACGTCAGCATTCTTGCCTGGAGAATTCCATGGACAGAGGAGCCCGACTGGCTACAGTCCACGGGGTTGCAAAGAGTAGGACACAACTGAGTGACTAGCACGCACACCTTTTCAATATATAAGCCCCTTAATTTTCTAAAAGATTCTCCATGAATTCAGTAACATTTTTCTGAGGTAGTGGGACATGGTGATTAAGAATATTGCTTCTGGCACTTCCCTGGTGGCTCAATGGTAAAGAATCTGCCTGCCAATGCAGGAGAACAGGGTTCAATCCCTGGGCTGGGAAGATCCCACACGCTGCAGAGCAACTAAGCCTGTGCGTCACAGTTACTGCGCCCATGTGCTCTAACTACTGAAGCACCTAGAGTCTGTGCTCTGCAACGAGAGAAGCCACTGCAATGAGAAGCCTACACACTGCAACTTGAGAGGAGCCCCCACTTGCGGCAGCTAGAAAAAAAAAAGCCCACACAGCAATGAAGACCCAGCACAGCCAAAAAAAAAAAGGAATATTGCCTCTGAAGTCAAGAGCTTGCATTCAAAGCCTGGCTCTGCCACTCACCAGTTGGGCAAGTTAACACTCTGTGCCTCAGCTCCTCTATCTGTAAGTAGGGATAATACTAGTAGTTGCCTGAGAAGGTTCTTGTACGGATTAAATGAATTAATACATGTAACGTACTTAGTGCACTCCCTACTGCATAGTTCTGCATGGAAAATGTTAGCTGATACTGATGACTACTGTTACTATTGTTGCTATAACAGTATTTTTTCTCTTGGTGCCTTAAAGTGAAGTTGCTCAGTCGTGTCCGACTCTTTGTGACCCCATGGACTGTAGCCTATCAGGCTCCTCCGTTCATGGGATTTTCCAGGCAAGAGTGTGGGAGTGGATTGCCATTTCCTTCTCCAGGGGATCTCCCCGACCCAGGAATCGAGCCCGGGTCTCCCTGGACTCATTATAAAAGTCTCAAATTACTATATAATGTGTTACAACCTGATGATACTTTTTTAAAGGAAAGAGGGCTATTGGCTTTTACATAAAATGGTCCTGGACTGATTTGCGGGTGTGCTTTTATATGCTGTGTTACAGCTTTTCCATTTTCTTTTGTGAGGTCTCTCAGTTTCACTTCTACTGTTGTTAGTCATCCTCCAATCTATATCAGCTTCTTTTCAGTCTTCTTTTTTTTTTTTTTACAGGGGCATAAAAACCCGTAAACCAAGTTTGTTAGGCATGTGTGTCAAATAAAAGCCAATATATGCTAAACTAAGTTGGAAAAGCTCTTCTATGAATAGAGGAAAGGAATTTGATTCCATGGACGGAAAGTGAAAAAGTTGGCTTAAAGCTCAACATTCAGAAAACTAAGATCATGGCATCTGGTCCCATCACTTCATGGCGAATAGATGGGGAAACAGTGGCTGACTTTATTCAGAGATAATTATTTTTTATTTTTCAATCCTTACATAATTATAAAATTAAGTTTCTGGGGAGACAGATGTAACAAAGGTTACACATACATGTTAAAATTAAAAAGCCTCTAATTTGGCTTTTTAAATACTCATTAAAGTCCTACTACAACGAGATCCTAGAGGAAAAAAAATGAATGCTACAGTCCGAACCTCACAAGGCCTGCAATGTAGAGGGGGTGATAAAGCATAAACGACCAATGCCAAGAAAATATAGTATGAGATAGCAAAGATTTTCACAGTGGGAACTATGAGAGTCTAGAAGAAGGGCCCTTAACCTCACCTGGGGATCCAGGGAAAGGTTCCTGAAGATGATCATGCCTGAGCTGAACCTGGAGGCCAGCCAGGTGAAGAAAAGCTGGGTGGGCTATTGCAATCGCAGGACCAGGAGAGGTAATGAGGCAGGAAACAGCATACTGCTTCTGTGAGAGTATGCCTGTGCAAAGAATTACTAATTTGATACTTTGTGATTTTTTAAAAAAGTAAAATAGGAAATTGTGAGAAATGAAGCTAGGAGTTAGACTGAATAGGGGCCAGAGTCAAGAGGGTCCTTATGCTTGCTGAGAGGCTTGGATATTGCTTATAAAGAAATGCGGAGCCATTAGGAAAACTTTAGGGAGAAAAATGACAAATTTCAGATTTTCCTTTTAGATATATAACTCAGACAGCACTGCGAAAAACAGAACAAGGCTAGAAAAGCCTGGAGGAAGGGAAACCAGTTAGGTGTCTCACTTCAGTTCAGTCGCTCAGTCGTGTCCAGCTCTTTGCGACCCCATGAACCACAGCACACTAGGCCTCCCTGTCCATCACCAACTCCCAGAGTCCACCCAAACCCATGTCCATTGAGTCAGTGATGCCATCCAACCATCTCATCTTCTGTTGTTCCCTTCTCCTCCTGCTGTCAATCTTTCCCAGATCAGGGTCTTTTCCAATGACTCAGCTCTTCAAATCAGGTGGCCAAAGTATTGGAGTTTCAGCTTCAACATCCGTCCTTCCAATAAACACTCAGGACTCATCTCCTTTAGGATGGTCTGGTTGGATCTCCTTGCAGTACAAGGGACTCTCAAGAGTCTTCTCCAACACCACAGTTCAAAAGTATCAATTCTTTGGTGCTCAGCTTTTCTTTATAGTCCAACTCTCACATCCATACATGACTACTAGAAAAACCATAGCCTTGACTAGACAGACCTTTGTTGACAAAGTAATGTCTCTGCTTTTTAATATGCTGTGTAGGTTGGTCATAACTTTCCTTCCAAGGACTAAGCGTCCTTTAATTTCATGGCTGCAATCACCATCTGCAGTGATTTGGGAGCCCAGAAAAATAAAGTCAGCCACTGCTTCCCCATCTATTTGCCATGAAGCGATGGGACCAGATGCCATGATCTTAGTTTTCTGAATGTTGAGCTTTGAGCCAACTTTTTCACTTTCCTCTTTCACTTTCATCAAGAGGCTCTTTAGTTCTTCTTCACTTTCTGCCATAAGGGTGGTGTCATCTGCATATCTGAGGTTCTTGATATTTCTCCCAGCAATCTTGATTCCAGCTTGTGCTTTCTCCAGCCCAGCATATCTCATGATGTACTCTGTGTCTGCTGCTGTTGCTGCTAAGTCACTTCAGTTTTGTCCAACTCTGTGTGACCCCATAGACGGCAGCCCACCAGGCTCTGCTATCCCTGGGATTCTCCAGGCAAGAACACTGGAGTGGGTTGCCATTTCCTTCTCCAATGCATGAAAGTGAAAAGTGAAAGTGAAGTCTCTCAGCCATGTCTGACTCTTAGCTACCCCATGGACTGTAGCTCACCAGGCTCCTCCATCCATGGGGTTTTCCAGGCAAGAGTACTGGAGTGGGGTGCAATTGCTTTCTCCGACTCTGCGTTTACTGGTGTCTAAAGGCTGAATGAGGGCAAGGTAGCAGTTATGATGATACCATGAGGGTCCCAGATGGGTTTTGAAGATAAAATCGGAATATCCTCATGATTTGTTGGAGGAAGAGGATCCAAGACTGAAAAGAATCATGATGACTACCAGATGTTAGGCCTTGAATGACTGGCAAGCACACTTAACTCAGAGAGAAATAGTTCAGTATTTGGGTTTTTGTTGTTGTTCTGTTTTTTTTTTTTTTAATTTAATTTAATTTTGCTTTTTTTCTTTTATAAATATGAAAATTAATTTACTTCAGCTTAAGACATGTTAAGTTTGAGTTAAATAATGCAGACGTCAGAACTGAATTAACAAATAGAAGAGCAATTAACAAACAGGAGCAAGAGAGCAGATAAGAAGTCCTAGGAAAATGTGTGAAAAGAAGCGCTGCACAGGGGAAGAAAGAAGAGCAGCAGGAGGAGGGTGGGGTGGGCCACTGGAACTCCAGAGCTCACGGAGGGGCAGAGGAGGGTGGCCTGGGACAGAGGTGGGGCCGCACACTGAGAGGTACTGGGGACAGCCTTGTGCTTTCTCGGCACTGTCTGTGCGCTTCACGTCGCTTGGTCAATAAAGAAGCCAAGCATAGCTTGTAACTCGCATTTGTTGAGCGCTCACTACACATCCAGCACTGTGCTGTTTCATACAGTGTATCTCCTTTAATCTGTTACCCTGGCGAAATGCATAACTTACCCAAGGTCATAGCGTGAGCTGAAAGAACTGGGATCTGAACCCAGGTCTACAGGATTACAAAGCCCATGTTCTTAACTCTGCTGGAGTAAAAGAACTTCTTCAGGATGCCACTTTATATTATCATAATAAGGACTGCTATCTAGTGCTTTTCCAAGGAGCATATCTTTAAAACTAAGAATTTCAAAAGGAGTCATTATACATTTGATCACTTTAAACAAAATACACATTTTTGGAGTTACATTTCTTGAAATAGTTTTTAACTTCATAAATACTAAACTTGTCAAGAGGCTTCCCTCCTAGCTCAGTTGGTAAAGAATCTGCCTGCAATGCAGGAAACCTGGGTTTGATTTCTGGGTGGGGAAGATCCTCTGGAGAAGGAAATGGCAACCCACTCCAGTATTCTTACCTGGAGAATCCCATAGACAGAGGAGCCTGGCAGGCTACAGTCCATGGGATCTCAGGAGTCACACGCGACCTAGCAACTAAACCACTATCCCACCACACTTGTCAAACCATGAGAACAACAAAGTGCAATGCACGGCAATCCACTCATCAGGGCCGTGCTCCAATAAAGCCCCAGGAAGGTACTGGACAGATGAGTTAGTGTCCTTCAGAGGAAAGCTAAATGCCTTGCACTTGGACACCTGAGTCTTCTTAGCTTGCTCACAAATACTACTACTGGTCTCAACAGAAATCAGAAAGGACATGCACAGTTCAGCACAAACCTACCATAAATATGGAAAAATTCATTAGAATAGTTATTTTACAGAAGGTTTATTTTGGATGATAAATTATTGTTCATTTAAAGATAGAGAATAATAAAGTCACATTCCTATTATAAAAGTTGTAATTTTCCTATTTCCCACTAGAGGAAGCAATAACATTACTCTTACCATTTGGTGGATAAAAGACAGCATATTCTTCTAGTCCTAGTTTTCCTGTAAGAGAAAAAACACATAGAGTTCCAATATTGTTAAATAAAATAGAAAAAACTTTAAAAATTAACTAATTTTTTGAATATACTAATAATTGATGGAATTTTAAAAACTACTATAGTACAATCTCCTTTCATTTCATGATAAGAAATTAATTTGAAAATATGCCAGCCAATCTTTTGGTATCAGCAAATCCTTTCATCAATGAAGGTTAACAAAGAAAACTTAAGTACAAGGTAAGTGATGCAAATAATTTGAAAAACAAATGTTTCCAAGTTCCTTAAGCACTTAAGAAGAGCAGCATCTATTTGTAAGCACAGAATTGTTGTATTAATTATAAGTAATTCTATTTTTGCATTAAAGTAAGTCTAAGCTTTGTAATACCTCATTAGTTTATCAGGAGAAGGCAATGGCACCCCATTCCAGTACTCTTGCCTGGAAAATCCCATGGATGGAGGAGCCTGGCAGGCTGCAGTCCATGGGATCTCAAAGAGTTGGACACGACTGAGCGACTTCATTTTCATGCATTGGAGCAGGAAATGGCAACCCACTCCAGTGTTCTTGCTTGGAGAATCCCAGGGACGGGGGAGCCTGGTGGGCTGCTGTCTATGGGGTCGCACAGAGTCGGACACGACTGAAGTGACGCAGCAGCAGCATTAGTTTATCATTTTTATGGAATGGGCAGAAGAGTTTAAATATCTATCACTGGACAGTGGTCATATTTTCTGAGTCCTTAAACAATTAATATGGTCTAAAGTGTGAAAGTTGCTTAGTCATGTCCAACTCTTTGTGACTCTGTGGACCATAGCCCACCAGGCTCCTCTGTCCATGGGATTCTCTAGGCAAGAATACTGGAGTGGGTTGCTATTCCCCTCTCTAGGGGATCTTCCTGACCCAGGGATCAAATCTGGGTCTCCTGCACTGCAGGCAGATTCTTTACTGTCTGAGTCAGAGAATAAATATTTGAAATCAAGATCGTCTCAGAAAATTAAAGTATATTCACCATAACTAAATGTTTAAAGGAGTTTAAATTTTTTTTTCTTCAAAACGTTTAAAGGTCTGAGGTTTTTCCCACCTTCCACTGAAGTGTGAAAAAGTAGGTAATGTTTATCTCGACAGTTTTTCCAACACTGTTGCGTCTACTGAAAAGACATATGCGTTTTTGCATTTGACTTTAAGGCAAGATTTTAATTAAAACAATTTTTGTATTTCTTGTTGGGAATGGTGGCAGAGAAAAAATGGAGAACTGGATGAGCAGTTTAGGTTAAGGTGGAGACAACAAGGGTTGATCTTGTGAGTAAGAAGAAAATGAAATGATAGATAGATGGTAAGTTGATAGGTTTCTAGAGGGACGGATGGTAGAGAATACCTGCTGAATACTCAATACTGGGCTAGGTGCCAAGAGGCAAACAGAGTAGATGTAAAATACGGTCCTTGAACCATAGGGCGTATGCTCCAGACTAAAATAGGGAACATTAAGAGATGTTTGCTGAATTTTCTGGTACAGGCTTTAAGTATTTTAGAGGTTTAGAGGAGAGGGAAATTGATGAGAGATTATTGGACTTGGTGAGTAAGAGATAATAGAGATAATGTATAATTGGTCTCTGCCCCTGGTTGCTAGCACAGAGCTCCTGAAATCCTTGATATTTCCTAGGTTTGATAAGAGCACTAGGAGCATCTCTTATGCTAGTATTTGTCTTTGATGCTGTCCCTGATACAAGGTTCTGAAACCCTTGTCAATTCCTAAATGAAACTAGCATTAAGAGTATCCTTTGTTCTATTGGGGTGACCTGAGTGGGCTCCTGAATGGGGGCTTGTCACCAGAAAGACCAAACCATGATTAGAAGCTTGGAATTTTCAGCCTCACCCCCCATACTCTAGAAGGACAGGAAATGGTACTTAATAATTGATTATGCCTACGTGGGCTTCCCTGGTAGCTCAGACGGTAAAGAATCCACCTGCAATGTGGGAGACCTGGGTTTGATCCCTGGGTTGGGAAGATCTCCTGAAGAAGAGAATGGATACCCACTCCAGTATTCTTGCCTGGAAAATTTCATGGACAGAGGAGACTGGCAGGCTACAGTCCATCAGGTCGCAAAGAGTCAGACATGACTAAGCGACTTTCAAAAAATGTGAGGAAGACTTAAACCCCAACAGTAGGGGGTTCGAAGAGCTTTCAGGTGGGCAAACAGGTCAACACTGGGACAATAACACACCCCAATTCCACAGGGACAGAAAATCCTGTGCTCATGACCCTCCCAGAGCTAGCTCTATGTATCTCTTCGAAGATCTGGTTGTTCATTTGTATTCTTTATCATATCCTTTAACAAGCTGGTAAATACATGTTTCCCTGGACTCTATGGGCCACTCTAGAAAATGAATCAAATCCAAAGAGGTGTTTGTTGGAACCTGCAACCTATAGCCAGTTGGTCAGAAGCACAGGTGACAACCTATGCTTGTGACTGGTGTCTGAACAGTGTGTGTGTGTGTGTGTGTGTGTGTGTGTGTGTGTGTGTGTAGGGGGGCAGTATTGTGAGACTGAGTCCCTAACCTATGGGTTCTGACACCATCTCTAGGTAGACAGTATTAGAATTGAGTTAAACCATAGGATACCCAGGTGATGCCAAAACTTGCTTGTTATTGTGGGGCAAAACTCCCATATACATGTAAACAAAAGTGTCAGAAGTGAAGTGTTTTGTGTGAGTAGTAAACACACTATTGGGAAATACAGAAGGAAAGAACTGGGTTTTTCCCTACATAGAAGGAAATAATCTCAGTTTTTCTGATACTGTGAGACATAGACTAGGTCTTCAAGAACCTGTGATTTTGGGGGTGAAGGAAAAGGAGTCTTTCCATGTGTAGGGAATATATAGAGATTTAGAATGAATATGCGGTAATGTGGAATAAACAGGGAGCCAAAGTTAGATAGATTAAGACAGGGCCTTAAAATCCTGGCTGAATTTAGAGGTGAGTCCCTGGTGGCTCAGATGGTAAAGCGTCTGCCTGCAATGCGGGAGACCCGGCTTCGATTCCTGGGTCAGGAAGATCCCCTGGAGAAGGAAATGGTAATCCACTCTAGCACTCTTGCCTGGAAAATCCCATGGACAGAGGAGCCTGATAGGCTACAGTCCATGGGGTCGCAAAGAGTCGGACACGACTGAGCGACTTCACTTCACTTCCATTAGATAATTAAGTTCTACAATCAGTTTTTCAGCAGATGATGGTAAAGAAACAAACAAGCAAACCAAATGTTTCTACCAATTCAGTGTAGAAGCAATGTAACTGAGAGAGCCCGCAAGTTTGGGGGGAACCTGATCCCAGCCCTGGGAATGTGGGCCTGTCTTAGGGCAGGGGTTGTGGTAATCAGACAGTCGGACTTAGGAGATACAGGGAAACAGCTTTCTTTTTTATGGGAACAGCAGAAAAACCACACACAACAGGTTCACAAGCTTTCAGTGCTGGGAGTTCACTACTTAATAAAAATGAGAAATCAGGGGAAAGTCTTTTGGCTGACCATTGGCTCAGCTGTCAGGTGACAGCAGCATTATCTTGTAGGCAGCTAGGGACAGAGATAAAAAAGCACTAACTAGGAATCAGAATGCTATTTGCATATAAATTATATCAAACTTTTAAGTGTAGGGTAACATTGAGAGAAGGAATAAAGAAGGCAAAAAAAAGTAGAAAAAGTGAATTCAAATGATAAAGTCATAGTGGGAAGGGGGAATAAAAAGTCAACATATATGACAAAAACTGCAACAGAGGACAGCGCAAACAGGAAAAATAAAGAAGGTAACTTTAAACGCTGTTTTGGGGATCCACTTTCCTGTGATTTGTGATAAGTTGCTTGGGAGTAAAAGGATGGTTACAATAACTTGAGAGACATCTTTTTAAATAATTTACAATAAAAAATTTTGACAACATAATATATGCTATAAAATGAACAGTCTTGGTATGATTATGTAAGTGCTAAGGAATATTTCCTTTAATTAAGAAAAGTTTACCTCTTATGTATGATTTCGGTGGTGAAGCACTGCTGTATGCAAAATGACTCAATACAGATGTATCTCTGGAAAAACAAAGTAATACCTGGGTACAACATTGGAAAAAAACAAACAGTTAAGCACTGTTTTATAACAGGTAACGCATTGCTATGTGTGCTTATGAGGTACTGAGGTAGAGACTGCCTCAAGTTCAGTACAGTACCTGCCAATGGGAAGGGTGCCCTCTAATGGCAGACCTATGGTGAGTGTTAAGATAGCCAAGTGTGATGGCCCAAGTTCATCCAAAGGTTCTCACTGTTAAGTCACCTAAACCTTGAACAACAGGAGAAAATGCTAGCTGCTACCTACCAGTTGATTCTGTATTACCCAGTTGATTAGTGTATTTTCTATATGGAAAAAAGAACCAACTGAGAGAAATTTAATAAGATAAAGAATGTAGAGGGGGAACCCCTGGTAACTATAGTGGCATACAGGAATTTGGAAAGTGCAGGAAACTGGAACCAGGCTCATTGCTGGGATGCGGCTGCCGGCAGTGGGCATGTCAGAGGTGGGGGGAAGGCAACTGGAACCAGGCTCATTGCTGGGATGTGGCTGCCGGCAGTGGGCATGTCAGAGGTGGGGCAGGCAACTCAGGCATCTAGAAGAGACTAGCAGTGGTAGAACAAGTGGTGGCCCAGCATGTGTTAGCAGCTGGCTGTCCTGACCACTCTGCCTGGAGGTGAAAGCAGGTAGGACAGACAGTCAAAATCAAAGATGTCCAGTAAGAGGATCTGAACTGTCGATTTCAGCTTGGAGTTTTGGCACAGGGGACCAATCCCCAGGAAGAGGATTAGTGATAGGAAATCTGGGTCCTGGTATTGAAAGATGTGGGATTCAAAAAACGTCACTGAGAAAAGAATTCGGGAATAACAGAAAAGGCCGATGCCACAAAGCAGGGTTGGACTAGCAGCAGGAGCGAATGGAGAGAGGAACCACGGTTTCAAGGCACAAGGAAGGGGCCCAGCTTTAGAAACAGGATAGATATGGAGACTGGGCATCAGTCAGGCCCAAAGGCAAAACGTATGCTGACCACTGCCACCAATTTATTCTTATTGTAAAAGACTACACGAGCAATACATGCTTATGACAAAAATCAGAAAAGTTAGAAATACAAATAATCAAAGAAAAGAAAAAACACCTACAATCCCACCAATGTTAATATTTTAATGTATATATATCCTTTCAGATTGTTCTTATATATACACATATACATTTTCAACAAAATAGGATAATGCATACTATCCTATACTCTATTTCAATATTATAAGTATTTTCTACCCACATTTTTAACATTGCAGAATATTCCACTGTGCAGATGAATAATATATAACCTTTTACTGTTGAACATTTAATTATTTCTACTTTTCCCCGGCTATAAACAATGCTGCAGTGGACTTCTTTATAGCTAAATATTTATGTACACCTTCATTTAAATTTCCAAAACTGGACTAACTGTCTCGTCAAAGTGGTGGGCATTTTAAATCTAAAGCTCTTCACACACATAGCACAGCTGCCTTTCAGAAAGATTTTGCTTCTGTTTTTAACATGGACAGCAATAAGATAGTACACATTTTCTCTTACTCTCATCAAAATGGTTTCTTACCATCTTATAGGTAAAAAAAAAAAGGCACCGTGCTTTAGTTACTAATGAGGTTGACCACCTTTCCATTTGCATTTCTTTCATTATTTTCCAGTTCATCATCTTAGTCCATTTTAAAACTGATGTTTTTTAAATTATTGATTTGTTTAAATTTTTACATATTAAGGACACTAACCTATGGTCAAATTATATGTTATAAATGGCTCTGCTCAATGATTTGTTAATTATCTTTGACACAGTTATTTTTAATTTTTATATGCTCAAATCTACCAATACTTTCATGCTTGGAAAGTCCCTTCCCTCATTTATAATAGTCTACTATACATATTCCCCTAAATTATGAAGTAAATGGTGTTTATCATCAAATATTTCTGGTTCTTTCCCTTTGAGAACATGTCAGCTTATATTTTTTGTCTACTTTGGTGTTAGGTGTGGCCATGAGATTTGCTCTTTACTCAATGAAATAGGTATGTGTCATTTGAAAGTTGCCAAATGGAAGCTCTAAGAACCAGTAGTTAACCAGGGTCCTTCTTTCCCTCTGCACAGACACCATCAGTGTCCCAGACAGTGGTTATGTCGTTAACCTGGGTCCTGGAGTGAGGATGACAGAACTATGTCCCCATCCTATCTGGGGTTAATATGACCATGAGCGAGAAATAAACTTCTGTTGTTTTAAGTTGCTGAGAGTTTTGGATTTATATGTTGCCACAGTATCCTAGGTGGCTCAGTGGTAAAGAAAGAATCTGCCTGCCAGTGCAGGAGACCTGGGTTCAATCCCTGGGTTGGGAAGATTCCCTGGAGAAGGAAATGGCAACTCACTCCAGTATTCTTGCCCAGGAAATCCCATATACAGAGGAGACTGGTGAGTTACAGTCCATGGGGTCACAAAGAGCCAGTCATGTCTTTGTGACTAACCAAACAACAACCAGCAGTGTAATCTAGTGCCCCCTGACAAAATCAGGAAGTTTTGTTTAGCAATTTGATAAAATCACTGGGTAATAAAATCATTAGCTCATCTGCAATTGATGTTGAAACTAAATTGCTGGAGTCCAGGATGCAGCCCCACCACTTAGTAGATGTGGGACACCAGGGCAGCTCCTGGGCTGCTTAGAGTCTCCGTTTCCTCCGTGTCGGCATGCACAATATTGATATCCACTTCAAGGTCAGGCATGCGCAATATTGATATCCACTTCAAGGTCAGGCATGCGCAATACTGATATCCACTTCAAGGCCTACTGCAGACTTAAGTAGCACACACGAAGTGCTCAAGCAGAGCCCAACACATGGCGAGCGTCGTCACAGTGTTAGCTGCGGTCACTACTACTACTGCCGCCACTTTAAATTCTATTCCATAGTCTATAGGTTTCCCCCGCAGTATATTTAATTTTAGGCTTGTTTTCATTTCTATGGCTTTAGACCACCATGTGTCTTCACTGTGAAATTTTGTTTATGCTCATTTCTGGAAAATTCTCAGCCATTATCTTTTTGAAAGATGACTCTCTAGTTCTCTAGTCACTCCTACCTGACTCCTACAGATTGAAGGTTGACCAACACTTATTCAACCTGCTGCAACTCTTGATCAGTTTCACCCCTCTGTGCCCTGGTGCTTGGGATATGACAAAGGAAACAGACAGATAAACAAAAAGCCTCCCTTAAGGAGCCTGACTGGGGTGGGGGGCGGGGGGGAGAGAAATAGCAAACGTTGTGAGTAATTACATTATATAGCATATTGGTTGGTGAGTGCTACAGGAACAAAGTAAAGGGGGGATAAGGAAGGGCAATTGCCATTCTAAAGAGAGCAATCAGGGTGAACTTCATTGAGAAGGTAACATCTGATGGAAGACCTGAAAGAACTTGAGGACATTAACATTTAGATATCAGGGGGAAGAGCATGCCAGGCAGAAAGGCCAGTAATCACAGCGGTGCTAAGGCAGAAGTGTGCCTCATGTGCTGGAGAAAACCCAATGTGGCTGGAGCAGATGAGTGGAAAGAGATGTGTGAGAGAGGAAAAGAGGCCAGATTATGCCAGGCATTGTCAGGATCTTCGCTTTTATTGGGCGTGGAGTGCAGCTCCACTGCAAAGTTTTCAGCAGAATAGTGAAATGATCTAAGTTACTTTATAAGGATTCCTCTAGTTACTATGAAGAGAACTGGCCGTGGAGA
>SJYX01014737.1:307271-337200 GCA_006410675.1 Oreotragus oreotragus | reverse complement strand
TTTAGGTGCCTTTTCTCTGTGTTGCTCTGTCCCCTTCGCCACCAGATGTGTATAAGAGACAGGGGTGGGGGTGGGGGGAGGCAAGGGCAGAAGCAGGGAAGCCCTGCAGAAGATTATGACAATCATGGAGGCTAAGATGCTGGCAGTCTGCAGTGGCCACTGGGACATGCGGCCCAGACCCTCTTTAGGAATAAAGGACTTATGTTGCCTGGCTCTTTACTTTACATTATATATACCAAATGATTATTTCTCATATTTAAAAGAATAAAATGATTTTAATATTTTATTTGGTAAACAGGTATTTAACTGAATTATAATTCCAGTGGTTTTCAGTTAATTCCTATATTTGATAATTATTTTGTATCCTTTCTGGTATCTGTAACTTTATTTTTCTTATTCAAGGAAAGGTACTCTTTTCCAGAGCCTCTGGAAGAAACACAGACAGCCCTGACAACAGCTTGATTTTAGCCCACTAAAGCCCATTTCAAAAAACTTCCAATCTTCAGACAGAACTGTAGGAGAATATATTTGTTTTGTTTTAAGCCACTAAATTTATGTTAATTTGCTATAACAGCACCAATCAGCTAATACAACTAATAAAATTATACAATTAATATAACAATAAATAACTACTAATAAACTAATACAAATAAAATAAATAAACACAAATAAATAAATAAATAATGCAAAAGGAAGTATACTTACAAATATCCTTCCATCATTGCCTAGAGGGAAGACAGTTCCTAAAGAAATGTTTGTATTAACTTTCTCTTTGAAACTGGTGGGAACATAGTAACGTTAGGAGAAGTTCTGTGCTTAAAGATATATCCCTCAAATCCCTATTGCCTTAGAGAAGACAAGATATCTGAAACTGCTCTTGAGAGAACATCAGTGACTATAGCATGACTCTGATAAGCCAGAGATGGGATGTTACACATTCTGTACTGACGTGCAACCCCAGCATGCAAGCAACGAGCTACCAACTCCTATCTTAACCTGAGCGGTTTTAACTTCTGAGATCCAATTCTGTATCTGTAATGAAGTTACAGTTCAACTGTAAATTTGCTAGAAATGTTGTGACTGTACGAAGATGACAGTTTCAATCAAATTAACTAAAAAATTCAACTTTGATTACTCACTAATTAAGTAAAGATTGAACTTTATGTGGATGAGATTGCATATGTAATGATTTACTTTATTTAGAAAAGTTAGGAGTGTAAGTATAAGCTGGATGTGTAAGTCTGAAATACAGTTTTATAGCAGAATTACACCTAACAGTTCTACCTACAGCTGCAAAAGATCTACATGGACTAAAGCTTTCTTTAGTTTTTGAAAAGATATTTATAATGAATGTTTCTGAGAAATAAGTTATTAATGTAATAAGCATATAAGAAATGATGTATGTCTGTTGGAAAAATCAGTTTAACTTACAATTATTGCACAATTTTAAAATTTGTGGTGCATCTTGTATTTCTATCCAAACTAATCTGGAGAATTTTCAAATGATAAAATTTCAAGAATCACTTTTTGAAACCCTCTGCCCTAATTTAAATTTTCATAAACCAAAGAGCAATTAGGCTTACAAGGCTTTGAAATGGAATAGACCTAGTCTGGGTCCTGGTAGCTATAAGGTATAGTTTGAGCTCTGAGCCTCTGCTTCTTCATCTATAAAACAGAAATAAAGCTACTTGTTGCAAGAACTGGCTTTAAAGTACATAAAGCATCTAGAGCAGTTCTTGGCACCTAATAAGCACTCTCTAAGTAAATGATCAAGATAGTGCTGATAATCTCACTTCCAATCAGAGAATACTGGGAGAAAAATAAACAAAGACTTCTGGTTTAGTTTCATGCTTGGCTAAGGACTCTCATCCTTTTATCACATTCTTACAGAGAAAAATACACTTTAAAAATCCTTCTCTGACCTGTCCCCTTAATTTCCAACCTTATACATTCTTCCTGTGTTTCTGATCTTAATTTCCATGCATGCTAAGTCACTTTAGTTGCGTCCAACTCTTTGCGACCCTATGGATCATAGCTCATCAGGCTCCTCTGTCCATGGGATTCTCCGGGCAAGAATACTGGAGTGGACTGCTATGCCCTCCTCCAGGGGATCTTCCTCACCCAGGGATCAAACCTGCATCTCTTGAGTCTCCTGCACTGGCAGGAGAGTTCTTTACCACTAGTGCCATCTTGGAAGCCCAATACTTATAATTATCCAAAGCCTGCAAACTCAGTCATTCTTGATTCTTCCTTCTCGCTCAACCTGCATATTTAGCCAGTCATCAAAATCCTCCTGATTCTACCTTTGACAGATAAAGTAAGGTGAGAACTGGGAAATGATCACTGGATTCAGCAACATGAAATAAGTTAGTTTCACGGGACAGGTTGGCAGAGAAAAAGACTCATTAAGGAAGGTTCAAGAGAGAACAGGAGGATAAGACTTAGAAACAATATCTACAGATTTTAAAAAAAGAACTTTCACCAACTCACGGAATAGGGGAATGGCATAGTAGCTGGATGCGATGAAGAATCAGGGAAGATTTTTGTTTCACTTTATTTTGCTTTTTTTTTCAGATGAGAGAAATAATAGCACATTTGTATAGTGAGAGGAGTGATCTGATAGAGACCGGAAAACTGACAATGGAAAAACTAACAATTTCATTGCTTTTGAGTACCAAGGGGAAATGAGTTTCAGTGTCCAAATGCAGGGATTGGTTTTGTCATAAATAAAGGCATGGATAATTTATCCATAATAAGAGAAAGGGAGCTGAGTATATTGGTGCAGATGCAGGTACGAGGAATACAGGTGGTGGAGGAAGTATGTGTGTGTGTGTGTGTGTCTTTGGGGGGTTGTTCTCAGAGCTTTTATTTTTTTCAGAAACAGGACTCAGAGTCATTAGCTGAGACAGAAGAGGTGGAGATGTGAAGAGAGGGGAGGTATGAGAAGTCTTCTAGGAGAATGGATGAAAATTGGACTAGGGAAATGAAGTAGAAATGCCAAAGAAAAGTAAGGACTTTCTTGAGGTTCTTGTCCATGAATTTAAATAAAACCAGTTATCATGGTTGCATGTTTTTCTCCAGCCACTTTCAAATGCACACTGTAGCCACAGAATCGGTGGATAGCTGTACTTAACCAGGATTAAGGTTTTCCAGGTAATTACTACTAGAAAGCAGGAGAAGGGCAAGCGAGTTGAACACGCATTCAAGATGAAGTGATTATAATGATGTCATGGTACTGATGGAGCAGGCAATGGCACCCCACTCCAGTACTCTTGCCTGGAGAAGCCCACGGACGGAGGAGCCTGGTAGGCTGCAGTCCATGGGGTTGCTAGGAGTCGGACATGACTGAGCGACTTGACTTTCACTTTTCACTTCCATGCATTGGAGAAGGAAATGGCAACCCACTCCAGTGTTCTTGCCTGCAGAATCCCAGGGATGGGGGAACCTGGTGGGCTGCCGTCTATGGGATCGCACAGAGTCGGACATGACTGAAGCGACTTGGCAGCAGCATGGTACTGACATGTCTCACATTTGTTCTCTCTGTTCACGCAGGCCTTGTTCGATCTCAGGTGCTTGCTAAGGCTAGCCTGAACTGCCAGAGCTGTTCACCGCCATGCGAAGCTGATCTCTCCCCATTCATCACCATGTGCATATGGCGCATGCTTATTTTTGCTTTTCCCATTCTCCTAATTCTTTGTCTTTTAAGAACCAGACATTTCCTCAGAGGAAAAAAAATACCAAATGATTTCATTTATTTGTGGAATCTTAAAAAAAAAACCCACAAACGGACAAACAAAACACCAATAGATTCATAGATACACAGCCAGAGGGGAGAGGGGTGGGGGGCTGAACAAAATAGGTGAAGAGGATTAAGAGGAACAAGATTCCAGTTATAAAAGAAATAAGTCATGAGGATGTAATGTATAGCACAGGGAATACAGTCAACAATAACTGGAATAACTTTGTATAGTGACAGTTACTAGACATTATGGTGATGAATTTGTAATGTATATAAATGTCAAGTCACTATATTATATATCTAAAAATAATATGTCAACCACACTTCTATAAAAAGTTAAAAAAAAATTAAGATAAAGGAAAAAAAAAACAGACATTTCTTATAACATTTCTATTCTAAAGCCACCACTAAGCTGAACTACTACCAGAATTTATTTCTTCTTTAATTGTATTTGCATGGAACATTGCATAAACCTCTATCAGAACATTTATCAAATTATAACTGTGTATTTGCCTTTCCCTCATTTTTCACTAAAATGTGAGCTTAATAAACATTTTCTTATGCAGTGCCTGTATCAGAACAGACACTCAATAATTTGACATGAATACATGAATAAAGGACATCTGATTGCACCTGGGCCTTTCTTAAACTCCATTCAATGGCATTAAAATATTTGTAACTATGGCACATTCTAGCTTCCCTGGTGGCTTGGTGGTAAAGAATCCACCTGCCAATGCAGGAGAGGCGGGTTTGATTCTTGGATGAGGAAGACCCCCTGGAGAAGGAGATGGCAACCTGCTCCAGCACTCTTGCCTGGGAAGTCCCACAGCCAGAGGATCCTGGCGGCCTACAGTCCACGGGGTTGCAAAAGAGTTAGATACGACAGTGCCTAAACAGCAGCAACAACAAAAGGCAGATTCCGATATGTCAGTATTTCTACCAAGCATACGCTAGATAAGCCAAGCATGTGATAGAGGATTTGTCAGAAAACAGAAAGAGTCATTCCTGTGTCTTCTCTTTACTATTTAAAAGTTCTCCCCTATAAGTACTTTATAGACTTTGGACAATAAGTTAACTTTTATAGGTTGTCATGATATCATTAAGTACTCAAATCTGAAACTAAATTGTCAAACGACCCAATTTACTTACATGGAATAAAGGTTTGTCTTTTTTTGAACACATTTTAAAACTCTGACATAATTTAAAATTTTCAGCACAACTAAGTATTTTTAAGAATTTCACACAAAATAAATGCTAAACTTTGGAATACTAAAAAATTGACTTATTACTCAAAATGTTATTTCTATAATGTTCAATGCTGTTGCTGAAAAAAAAATTCAGGTAACTAACATGAGTCCCTCGGAAGACAGAAGAGTGCCTGTGTATCCGTGTAACACAGGCCCAGATCCTCCTTCAGGAGGAACTACTGGAGACTTTCTCATCTACATATGGACACAGCAACGCCACGTGCTGTCAAATTTTGTAGTCTAGTCATAAAATCCAATACATGGGTTATGACACAGTGCGTGCTAGAAAATTAAGCTCATTCCATTAACATCAACAGTTTTCCCATTGAGTAGTTATGTTGCTAGGCAGCTCTGCCAAAGGAAAGCCCATAATTAGTGATAAGAAAAGGCTTTCTTCTTTCTTATCTTATACATACATACACATTTGAGGGCATGTGCATACATGTATAGGGATACAAATTTTTTTTCAGAAAAAAATCACAACTCAATTTCTGATAATATTGTTTTCAATGCAAAAAATTACACATACTTTTATTACTTAAAATGAACTTCTCTATGACAAATCAAACTAATGATAAAATTAATTATGAACAAGTATGACCATGAAAAGTATTTTCTTGGTAACTATCCATATGAGGAAAATTTTGTTCTGCAAAGTTCCCAAAGACAGAACTTAGGTGTTACAATTATCCATTTATTTATGTTGTAAGGACAAATATCCACATTAAACCTTTACAAAGTATGGAGAATAGCAGAGGCTATGAGATCTATAACTGAAAAAAATTATAGGAAATCTAAAAATAATATAATTTGGACTAAAATATTGATAAAAATGGAAAATAAAGGTTAAAGTATACTCCTATAGTACTTAGTATCTGTGATATTGATTAATACCTAATGCTTTACACACATACTTTAAAACAATTTCAAAACATTTTTGCCTCTTTAACTAGAATGTAAGCCCATCAAAGGTGGTATCATTATATAAAAGGGTCAATAAATATTTACTGATGGCCATTCTGCTTTTTCTCAGAGAATGCATCCATTGTTTATAAATAGTTATGTTTGTCAGACTCTGTCACTTATGTTTCCCAAGTTTATGTGGTACACAAAGATGAATATGTCTTCAAGGGTTAATTCTGGCGCTATGTGGAGAAACTGTAACGACTCCCATTTAAAATGTTACACTTATAGCCCCTGTTCATCAAATGAGGCAGGTGTTTTGTCTGGCAAGTCCTTTTCATTACCACAAAAAGCCTTTGTAGCTGTGAATTTAAATTGACAATCCTCTTCTCTCCAGCCACCAAAGGGGCAGAAATCGTGACATTTCCACTTTCTGTACCCACACACTGAAGTAGGACAGTCAACACACTACAAACTATATGATTATTGGCCTTTGGCTATTATTATAATCTATGTATTCATGTTTAGTGTCATAATAGTTTCATGTTCAGGATCTAAACAGCTATCATAGGGAGGACCAAAAACTTTTATTTGTTTCATATTTTCAATATTGTGCAACATTAACTAATTTGTTTCATTTAGAAGTCCGTTGATAAAAAGATCCTTCACATCTAGAACTAAACTCCTAACTAAAGAAAATCTACAGCCCCTGCAATGACAGTAAATGTGTAATCTCACAAAGCACAAGGCTGTGACACTATATATATGTCCTGCTGAGAAGCAGAGCAGGTCGAGAAAGGCATTTGTGAATAAGTGATATTCTAGTTGAAAGCTGGAAAAATAGGAATTTAATAGAGGAAAAGGGGAGGGCAACAGTCTTTTACATCAAAGGAGTTGCAGGTCTGATGACCCTGAGGTAGAAAAACGCATAAGGAACATGAGGAGTAAAAGATCAGAGTGGTTGGAACGCGTAGTGCCACAGTGTTAGCGCAGAGGTGAACCGTGAGGCTAGAGATGTGAACCAGCACATCCAGGGTCATGAGGCCTTGTGAGGGATTTTGGTGTTTGGGATTTAATCTCACAAGTAACATGAACTGATTGGTGTTTTTACAAGACCACTTTGAGCAATCAGGCAAGAATAAGAAAAAAAAAAAAAAAGGCATCCAAGTAGGGATGAGTGTCCCTGGTGGCTCAGCTGGTAAAGAATCTGCTTGCAATGTGGAGACCTGGGTTTGATCCCTGGGTTGGGAAGATCCTCTGGAGAAGGGAATGGCTACCCACTCCAGTATTCTGGCCTGGAGAAGTCCAAGGACTGTATAGTCCATGGGCTTGCAAAGAGTTGCACATGACTGAGCAACTTTCACTTTCAAGTAAGAAAGAAAGAAATAATCTCTACTTACAGATGATATGATCTTATATATAGAAAATCCTAAAGGCTCCATCCAAAATCTGCTAGAATTAATCAATGAATTCAGTACAATTGCAGGATACAAAATCAATATACAGAAAACAGTTGTGTTTCTATACACTAAGAACAAAAAAGCTGAAAAAGAAATAATTTAATTCACTATAGCATAAAAAAGACCAATAAAATACGAAGGAATAAATTTAACCAAGGAGGTGAAAGATCTGTACACTTAAAACTACAAGACTTTGATGAAAAAAGCAGAAGACACAAATGGAACAATATCCTATGTTCACGGATCAGAAGTTGCACTGTTAAAATGCCATATTACCCAAAGCCATCTACAGATTCAATGCAATTCCTATTAAAATTGCAATGGGCATTTTTCACAGAAATAGAAAAACGATCCTAAAATTTGTATAGAGCCACAAAAGAAACTGAGTAGACAAAGCAATTTCAAGGAAGAGTAACAAAGCATCATACTTCCCGATTTCAAGCTATGCTACATAGTTATAGTAATCAAAGCAGTAAAGCACTGGCATAAAAGTAGACACAGGAACCAATGGAACAGAATTGAGAGCCCAGCAACAAACCACACATACACAGTTAACTAATATTTAACAAGGAAGCCAAGAATACTCAGTGGAGAAAAGACAGTATCTTCAATAAATAGAATTGGGAAAACCGGATAACCACATGCAGAAGAATGAAATTAGACTTGTACCTTATACCACTCACAAAAATGAACTTGAAATGGACTTAAGACTTTAAACATAAGACCTAAATTCCTAGAAGAAATCATAGAAAAAAAGCTCCCTGATTTAGGTCTTCATGGTAATTTCCTTTTATGATAGTAAAACACAAGCTAAAAAGCAAAAATAAATAAGTGAAACTATATCAAAATAAAAATCATTATGAAGCAAAAGAAACTAAAAACAAAATGAAAAGGCAACCTACAGGAAGGGAGAAAATATTTGCAAATTTTATGTCTGATATGAGGCTAACATCCAAAATTTATTAAGAATTCTACAATTCAATAGCAAAAAACAAACAACCCAATTAAAAAGTGGGCAAAGGAAATTAATAGAAGTTTTCCAAACAAGACATACAAATGGCCAACAGGTACATGAAAAGGTATGCAACACTACTAATCATCAGGGAAATGCAAATCAAAACCAGAATGTTAACACTTCATACCTGTTAAAATGGCTAACAACAAAAAGACAAGTATCAGTGAGGACGCAGAGAAAAATGAGCCCTAGTGCACTGCTGGTAGGAATGCAAGCTGGTACAGCCACTACAGAAAGCAAGTCATAGAGGTTACGCAAACCTGCTCTTGACAGAGGGCCACCCTCTGAGTAGAGGCAGGAAGCCCCTGACTTCTGAAATTTTGCATCTACAACACAGAGCTGAGGAGAATGAGAAATACTGGTTACTTGAACCTTTTATGGGCTTCCCTGGTGGCTCAGATGATAAAGAATCCACCCGCAATGCAGCAGACCTGGATTCGATCTCTGGGTTGGGAAGCTCCCCTGAAGGAGGGCATGGCAACCCACTCCAGTATTCTTGCCTGGAGAATCCCCATGGACAGAGAAGCCAGGCTATAGTCCAGGGGGTTGCAGAGAATCAGAAACGACTGAGCGACTAAGCACAGCACAGAGCCTTCTATAGAGATACTGCAGCCTTTGACTAGAAATTATCCAGAAAAGGAACCCCATCTTCCTAGCCACGCTAGCTGAACTGAAGCTTCCATCATGATGATCTGGGGCTATGACGAGGGAGAGAGCGCATCATAGCTCAAGTGCTACAGACTGATTTGAGACTTAGTCACTTCTCCTGAATAAATGTTTTTATTTGCTGACTTGATGTCTAATCTTAAAAGACAGTTTCCAGATACTTTAAATGTTCTTTTTCTTTTTAAATAATTTTCACTGGTTTTGATTTTTCTAATAGGGATGGTTCTGTGGACCTCTTTATGCTACAATACCAAAAGCGATCATTTCTACTCAGTATTTCAGTTCAGAAACAAAAATTGCTATATAAATGAAGCTTTAACTTTATTGTACATGCAAAATTTGACTGAGTACCAAAAAATAGGTATCAGGCTACATATTTGCTACATAAGTAAATAAACTTTAAGGTTTTTATATTGCCCAAATTTTAATTAACAACAATATGTTAAAGAATGGGATTTTAATTCTTCACTCTTTTTAAAATTTTAAAATTTAATGGCATATTTGAAGTCATGGAAATTCCCTTAAAATTCTTTCCAAGGTTATTTCAAATTTTAATTTTATAAATAAATTTTATAAAATCTTTTGGACTTTAGTTCTTGGAATATACGATTAATTAAACCTTCTAGAGAGATTCTTATTTAACTCTTTTCTTAAACAGATACACAACTACAACTACTATTACCATCAGATACCTGCTAATTCGACATCTGGGACTGATTTACGTTTAGTCAAGCAGAAACTGCTATGTGGAATCTAGATGTTTTTTCTGTGACACATATTGACATTCACTCAAAATCATATTATCTATCTATCTATCTTCTATCTATCTATGTGTGTGTGATCTTTAAAAAAAGAATATCATTTAAGCAATTTTACATAAATCACATATTTCCTAATTGTGATGTTTCTATTTTGTTCCTCTTTTATCAGATACGAGAAAGACCTAGGTAAATCCAAACATCCACAGTATCACCATATGATGTGATCAAAGAGTAATCACAATGCTTCAGGTTGATTTCAAAGCACTTAATTATTTACTCAAGACCTTTAATAGAAAAGTATCATGTAAAAATGCTTTCTCTAAACATCTTGGGACAGCTGAAATATGAAGTAGACACTCAATTTACGAAATCTGTGCCTATATCTCTCCTGGTTGGAACAGAGATGAAGCTCTTATCCTCTCACCTAGTCCCTTGTAAGAACAAAAGTTAACCTGATCCCAAATTTGGAAAATTTACTTTGATAAAAAACAAATATGGTATAGATTTTAGGAGGATTCAGTTAACAACAGAGATATTTTCTACAGTAGCCTGAGTTAGAGAATTTAAAACAAGAACATTATATATTTTAATTTTTCAACTTACCTGATATAAATAATCTTCAAATACAAAATAATAATCATCATTGCTTGCTGTCAATTTCACATCCTATAATTTTTAACTCCTGTCTCTTATACACATCTGAATATCATTTAAGCAATTTTACATAAATCACATATTTCCTAATTGTGATGTTTCTATTTTGTTCCTCTTTTATCAGATACGAGAAAGACCTAGGTAAATCCAAACATCCACAGTATCACCATATGATGTGATCAAAGAGTAATCACAATGCTTCAGGTTGATTTCAAAGCACTTAATTATTTACTCAAGACCTTTAATAGAAAAGTATCATGTAAAAATGCTTTCTCTAAACATCTTGGGACAGCTGAAATATGAAGTAGACACTCAATTTACGAAATCTGTGCCTATATCTCTCCTGGTTGGAACAGAGATGAAGCTCTTATCCTCTCACCTAGTCCCTTGTAAGAACAAAAGTTAACCTGATCCCAAATTTGGAAAATTTACTTTGATAAAAAACAAATATGGTATAGATTTTAGGAGGATTCAGTTAACAACAGAGATATTTTCTACAGTAGCCTGAGTTAGAGAATTTAAAACAAGAACATTATATATTTTAATTTTTCAACTTACCTGATATAAATAATCTTCAAATACAAAATAATAATCATCATTGCTTGCTGTCAATTTCACATCCTATAATTAAAAGTAGAGAGCACTGAAAAGAACTTAAATGAGTATGTTTATAGTACTAAGACATAATGTAACATATAGAAATAATACTGAAATGATTTTATTACTTCACATATGATTATAAACTTCTCAATTAGATTTTATCACTGGGTTTATCAGAAATAAATTTATAAAGTTACTTGACTGATATATGTGACACATTACTTGACTTCAGATTGTTTACACTTATTTGGGTTACATTAGTAATTTCTTCTTATTTATTTCAATTTTATCTCCTTTGAATCCAATATTTAGGTATCTTAAAATTAGAAAAGCATTTGCAATCACAGTGTCCAAAAGTAGCCGTAAAAATCTGGCCTCAAATTACTGCTCAATCTGGTCCTCCATTGTTCAAGCCCACATTCATGCCATTCCATCAAAATACCAAAAATCTTTGATGTTTTTGTAATTATTCATTTGCAAGTCATCACTTGATAGCAAACAAGACAAAGTTTATCTTCAATCTCACCAGCAAGAAAACACACATGGTAGAAATATTGGAGAATGAGAAATACTGGTTACACAGCCCAAAGAAATAGTACAGAAATCTATGAAAATATTGCCCAATCTACAAAATTCAATTGGGCTATTGATCAAAACAGCAATTAGAGGAGGATAAAATGACTTGTGGATGACCCTGGGGATAGTGAATATGTGCCGAGCCTAGAAAAACTGAAAGACACAGATTAAGAGAAAAGAAAGGAGTTAGTCTAAGTCACAACATGGGCAGAAGTAGAGATCATGCAGTCTCAAGGAGAATGATGTTGCCTCTAAGGGGGCTTCATTCCTGGGGATCAAAATTTTTTACAAAGTACAATGGCTTGTGGACCTCCAAAGCTTGTTCTAGTCAACAGAATCTTATTCTTTGGTATTTAATTTTTATCTTAGAGAAAATTTTCTCTTTTATGAAGAAAAGTTTGAGAAACACTGATATGAACTGTCAGATCACAGTAAGCAGTAGAAAATTGTAGGTGGTGTGGATTCGAGACAAGTTTGTGAAAAAAAAAATACAATCCAGAGAGAATCATTAGATATTTTAGCTTAGGGAGGGTTTGATAATGTTCTGTGCTTAAGCATTGCCTTGTTTCCTTCATTTCTTTAACTGCTAAAATAATTCTACTTTATTTTCAGTTAAATTAAAAATGAACCTTTGCCAAAGGGAGTTGTAATGAAACTTCAAATGATTATTTTTTTTAATGCTCATTCCCTTAAGGGCTGACTTTAATAATATTTGGAGTTGCTCCGGTAAGATCAGCAGAGTTTTAACTAACATAAGTAAACACTCATGCTGTGGATTGTCAGGACTGATTCTACCAAAACTTACATTCAGCTGTTCAGACACAAGCTGTTTACCTCTTTCTCATGACAGATTTGCTTTACTGATTCTAACTGAAATTCATGTTGGCAGCAAAGGGAACTCTTATGCTAGCACTCTTGGATTTTTTGAACTTCTCTTATGAGTCTTCTCTCATCTGAACAGAGAGGAGATTAAAAGTCTTAAAGCCCAAAATATCTCTTCAGTTCATTTCAGTTCAGTTGCTCTGTTGCCTCTAAGGGGGCTTCATTCCTGGGGATCAAAATTTTTTACAAAGTACAATGGCTTGTGGACCTCCAAAGCTTGTTCTAGTCAACAGAATCTTATTCTTTGGTATTTAATTTTTATCTTAGAGAAAATTTTCTCTTTTATGAAGAAAAGTTTGAGAAACACTGATATGAACTGTCAGATCACAGTAAGCAGTAGAAAATTGTAGGTGGTGTGGATTCGAGACAAGTTTGTGAAAAAAAAAATACAATCCAGAGAGAATCATTAGATATTTTAGCTTAGGGAGGGTTTGATAATGTTCTGTGCTTAAGCATTGCCTTGTTTCCTTCATTTCTTTAACTGCTAAAATAATTCTACTTTATTTTCAGTTAAATTAAAAATGAACCTTTGCCAAAGGGAGTTGTAATGAAACTTCAAATGATTATTTTTTTTAATGCTCATTCCCTTAAGGGCTGACTTTAATAATATTTGGAGTTGCTCCGGTAAGATCAGCAGAGTTTTAACTAACATAAGTAAACACTCATGCTGTGGATTGTCAGGACTGATTCTACCAAAACTTACATTCAGCTGTTCAGACACAAGCTGTTTACCTCTTTCTCATGACAGATTTGCTTTACTGATTCTAACTGAAATTCATGTTGGCAGCAAAGGGAACTCTTATGCTAGCACTCTTGGATTTTTTGAACTTCTCTTATGAGTCTTCTCTCATCTGAACAGAGAGGAGATTAAAAGTCTTAAAGCCCAAAATATCTCTTCAGTTCATTTCAGTTCAGTTGCTCAAGTCGTGTCCGACTCTTTGCGACCCCATGAATCGCAGCACGCCAGGCCTCCCTGTCCATCACCAACTCCCGGAGTTCACTCAAACTCATGTCCATCGAGTCGGTGATGCCATCCAGCCATCTCATCCTCTGTTGTCCCCTTCTCCTCCTGCCCCCAATCCCTCCCAGCATCAGAGTCTTTTCCAATGAGTCAACTCTTCGCATGAGGTGGCCAAAGTACTGGAGTTTCAGCTTTAGCATCGTTCCTTCCAAAGAACACCCAGGGCTGATATCCTTTAGAATGGACTGGTTGGATCTCCTTGCAGTCCAAGGGACTCTCAAGAGTATTCACCAACACCACAGTACAAAAGCATCAATTCTTCTCTCTTAGGCTGTTGCTAAAATAATCCCCCGCATACAGTCATTTGACCTCAAAGTCGATAGCAGTACCTGTGATCCAAATCTATGTAAAAACTTCAAGAGGTTTTCAAAAGGGTCAAGACTTTTCATCAAAAGACTGCATCCTCTTAACTCCCCTCATCCTCCTCCCTGTAGAGCATAGTGGTTAAAGATACGGGTTGTGAAATCAGATTACCTAGATTCAAATCTTGGCTTTACTACGTAATATATGAATTTAAACAGACTTCTTTATTCTTTGTTTACCTTAGTTCCCTCATCTGTAAGATAGTAAAGTAACAGTAGTAACATTTCCTACTTTGCTATAATACATGCATCAATATGTGGCTGGTGAGTAAGGAAATGATGTCAGTATAACATGAGAATTGTGTTGGTTCAAATGCAATTTTCCTTTAAAAAGAGAAGTCAGAACAGCAGAAGTAGAATTATATCCTTCAGCAGGAAAGGGCAAAGCTTTCTGCAGGCATGAGCCCTTTGCCTTTTCCAAGAGAATGGAAAAAGAATGATTGCATGGGGTCCCTGTCTCCAGAGAGGCACACCCCCAGCCTTGCATATCTCTTAACTGCTGCACTTCCTCTTGTGCCCACCTGAACAGAGCCCCAGTGGCTCTGTGCAACTGAATTATTTTAGCACTTACACTTTGTTATTTCTGTACATTTTTAATAATTCCTGCAGGAGCAGCATGCCTGAGCTGTCCAGTTCATCTCCCAATGATTGTTTCTGTTAGCACTTTGGCTATAAAGTTGCAAAAGCTACTCTAACCCTATTTTTCCTCTAAGCTTTATTATTTTTAATGCATGATCTTATAGAATGCAACTTTTTTTTTTTTCAGGAAAAAAAAAGAATTATCATTTATAGCCCAAATGCCAGTATCTACTCCCCTGGGGTAGCTGTCAGGATCAGATGCCAATCTATGTAAAGAGTCTGGAGCATTGTATGACACACAGTAAGCAATCATTAAACGCTAGCAGTTACTGTTATTATTTACTTCTGTTATGTTCTACCCAGACAAATCTTTGGTTCTTCTTTCACCTGTTTCTGAGGTCTGGAATAATATGCCCTTTCTCCTCTATCTTACAAGTTCTAAATCTAAAATCCAAGTCTTTTAAACAACCCAATTATGAATCCAGAATAAACCCTAGACCATGCTTTTAGCATCTACATTTCAACTCTCAATAGCAGATGCCTAGAAACAAAAACTCACTGAATCTCTGTCATAAAACTTGAGATGTGTTTAACTCTATGTCTAGAAATCAAAAGAAATTAAAAATAAGCTGTTACTTCAATATAGTAAAATAAACAGGCCCTAAAGAATTGTGAGATAAATAAGATGAAGAAATCCATAATCTGATTTTTTGTTTTAGTAGATTTCCTGTATAGTTTGAGTGGAAAATTGGAATTTATAAGGACAAGAAATATCATTCACTTAATCAATAAATGGGAGGGTCAAGAAAAGATTGTGAAGACAGCTGCAAAGTGAAAGATAACATTGAATAGAAACTGCAGATTTTGAAGATCAACCTATCGTCCTAAGTATAATGATCACTTAAAATTATTTTTCAAGATTAATACATATCATCATAGATAGTGCAGTACCTACATGAAGAAGACTCTTGATAATTGTTTAATGTTAATGAAATGGAAAAACATAGCTTTACTTACTTTATAAATTAGACTGTCCACCAAAAGGTCATGTTGTATCACATTTGTCTTAAGCTGCTCATAATATAAAATATCCTAGATTAAGAAAAACAAAAACATTAAAAGTCAATCATTTATAAAGTCAGCCTCAAACTTTAACAAATAATGATCATTAATAGTATTATATACACTAAAAGAATAAGGGCTTTATTTTATTCATTACTAGAGTCTCCAGGCCTGGCTAATAGCTGATGATCAATAAGCAGACAATCCCATCCCTTAAGATAAAATCTGGTACCTGGTAGGCATTTAATCAATGTTTGCTAAATTGATTTAACTGTAATTTAACTTTAATAGCAAATGTAGTATTTATTAATTATTAGGAACTGTTTTACCCAATATGCATGTTAATCTATTTAATCTCATATCAACAAAATAAACCTGTTCAATGATTATTATTCCCATTTACATTTGAGAAATTGAGGCCCAGAGAAAGAAATAACTTTCTGTTCAAGGCCACAAAGGTAGTAAGATTTGATTCCAGGAAACCCCCAGAACCTATATAAAAACCCAGAGTGACTACTCTATACTGCCTAATATCTAAATTATTATAAAATAACAAAATTTAAGCATACTAAATCATCCCTGGTGGTACAAGCTATCATATAGCATATGAAAAAAAATCAGGACATTTTTTGAAAAAAATTTCTTTAATTATTCATTTTTAGTTCAAAATATAATGGTTATAACTATACAGAATGCTATATAGCTAACTTGTATATGATTTAAACCTAGGTTGGAAAAGTATGTAAGTTTTTAAGAGATAATGTCAAACATTCTCATCTCATCTGGTTAATGGACAATAAGGGTTCAGGACTTTTAATGACATTGATCCATAGAATCAGTAGTGCACTTTAAATATGAGTCAAGGCTTTTAAAAATTAAATAAAAATTCAACTATACCACCAGGAACTCTGCCCAATATTCTGTAATAATCTAAGTGGGAAAAGAATTTGAAAAAGAATAGATACAGGTATATGATGCATAACTGAATTACTTTGTACATCTGAAACTAACACAACGTTGTTAATCAAAAATACTCCAATATTAAATAAATTTTTTTAAATTGTAAAGAATTTAGTAAAATTTTAGCAAAAAACAATCAGTTAAAAAATAATATATGGTACCATGATATTATAAAATCCAATTAACTCTAAACAGTGATACTATTAGGCTGAAAGTGAAGTGAAAGTGGAAGTTGCTCAGTCGTGTCTGACTCTTTGCAACCACACAGTCCATGGAACTCTCCAGGCCAGGATACTGGGGTGGGTAGCCTTTCCCTTCTCCAGGGGATCGTCCCAACTCAGGGATCAAACCCAGGTCTCCTTGCATTGCAGGCAGATTCCTTACCACAAGGGAAGCCATTAAATAGAGAATAAGAAATGAGAATAAGAGAAGAAGGACAGGAAGGAGAGAAAAGGGGGGGAAGGAAAAAGAAGAAAAGACCGAGGAAGAGAAATGGGGAGGATGGATGTAAGATGTAATCCAGGGCTAATAGTTGGTCAGGTGTTAATAATAAAGATTGAAAAAGGTCAAGATTAAGTGGGTAGTAGCTGTGTTACAGTGGAGAAGGCAATGGCGACTCACTCCAGTATTCTTGCCTGGAAAATCCCATGGGTGGAGGAGCCTGGTGGGCTGCGGTCCATGGGGTCGCTAAGAGTCGGACACGACTGAGCGACTTCACTTTCACTCTTCACTTTCATGCATTGGAGAAGGACATGGCAACCCACTCCAGTGTTCTTGCCTGGAGAATCCCAGGGACGGGGGAGCCTGGTGGGCTGCCGTCTATGGGGTCACACAGAGTCGGACACGACTGAAGCGACTTAGCAGCAGCAGCAGCAGCTGTGTTAAAGAGAGATGGAAATATCCTCTGACTACTTGAACTGATCCCTGCGTTTCTCTGAATCCCTCCATCCATCTCTCAGGGACTCTAGCCCTAGTTTCCACCACTATCCAAATACTGCTTGGCTCCCTCAGTACACCGCAGTCTGTGTGAGTCTTTCTGAAGACAGTCCCTCAAACAAGTAAGAGCTATGGGACAGGATCACCTGGGACAAACAAGAATATCTGATGCATGCAGCAGCCATGGCAGGGTGGTGTCCAAACCTATGTTGACTGAAATACAATTTCTTTGTCTTAAAAAATGCTTGATACACGGTTCTCTGGTTTGAATCAAAATGCTCATCACATAAAGACAATCTGGGGACTTGCTGGCTATTTTTACACTTGATCTTAGCCAAAAGGCCGAGAAGCGATACTGCTGGCTATTTTTAGTCATTTTAATTTTAATTAAAAAGCCTTATTTTGTTCTCATTCATGATGCTTTGATATCTTACCTAAAGAGAAATTATTTTACTATTTTATTTACCTTCTATTATATTTATTAAATCTACCTCTCTAGCTAGAATAAAAGAACATTTTTAAAGGTAGGAACAGCACCCAACTCAAACACCAATCCTGACAGCTGGCAAAGAGCATAATATTACAGTGTTTTCTAGTGAATGCAGCAGAGAAGCTGTTTAGAGTTATGTCGCTTTTTAAAAATAAAAAGTTTAAAACTACAAACTGATATATGACCACTAAAATAACTGAAACAATCCAATCCAGAGCTGGATAAAGAAAATTAACACTCTTTCTTCCTTCCCTCCCACCATGCTGAAGAATCTAATGGTATTTATATTTGTATTAATAACATTATTTGTAACTTATATCCTTCCATACTTTTCTCCATGCTTATATAAATATATAATCATACTGAAGGGTTTTAGCTGTTGTTTGTTAACATAAAATGGAGTCGTACTATACTTATTTTTCAGTTTCTAGTGACGTATCACGGTCATCTCTGTCTGTCTTTTAAATAACTATCAACACATAAACTTTAATATTTTTAAAACTGTACTACAGATATGTCATGATTTATTTAACTATTTCCCTATAGATGGCTACTCAGGTTGTTTCTAGTTGTTTGTTACTACAAATACTACAATAAATATCCTCATGCACATGTGCCTTTACTGAGCGACTTTCACTTTCACCATTTTAACTTTTCCATGGGTAAAAATAATGATTATCTTATTGTTGTATTAATTTAGACTTTCTTAAATACTAATAAAGTTGACTTTCTTTCATATGCTTATTGGCTATTTGAACCTTCACTTCCATGGTTTACATATTTTTCTGTTAGATTACATTTATTTCATTAATTTGTCAGATTATTTATCTATGCTGAGGATTAACATTTGTCATTTGTGTTACAAAAACTTTTTCTTCAAATTAATATGTGTTGTTTCTTTTTATGGTATACATTGACAAATTTCTCAAAATTCTTTATGGATTTGGGTTTTCTTGCTTGCCTTAGGCAAGGCTCTCCTACACCACATATTTATGTAAATATTTTCCTAATTTTTTCTAAAATTGGTATTTTTAATTTACATATTTATAACCTACCTGGAATTTATTTTTATATTTTGTAAGCCAGAAGTCTGATTGTTTTCTTTCAGAAGGATGGTTATCAGCATCATTTATAAAATAAACCATGCATTTCCAACTGAAATAAAACTTTAACATTTCTCTATCAGAAATAGATTCAGTAGGCAGAAAATCAGTACGGTCCGAGTTGAACTCAACAACACCACCAATAAACTGGATATGATGGACACCTATACGCTACTTCATCCAACAACAGCAAAACATACATGATTCTCAAGCTCACATGGAACATTCACCAAGACAGAGCACATTCTGGGTCATAAAACATAGCTTTAACAAATTTAAAAGAACAGAAATCCTACAATCTCAGACCCACAGTGGAATTAAACTAGAAACCAATAACAGAAACATAACTGGAAAATACCCAAATACATGGAGATTAAACAACATACACATGGGTCAAAGAAGAAATTTCAAGAAAAAATTTAAAATATTTTGAACTAAATGAAAAGGTAACATCAAAATTTGGGGAATGCAGTAGAAGCAATGCTTAGACGGAATTTATAGAATTAAATGCAGGCATATATTAAAAAACAAGAAAGACCTAAAATAAACAAACTAAGTTTCTACTTTAGGTTATTAGGAAAAGAAGAGCAAATTAAACTGAGAGTAAGTAGAGGAAGAGAAATGATAAGAATAGAGCATAAAGAAATAAAATTGAAAACAGGAATCAATAGAAAAATATCATTGCAACCAAAAGTTGGTTCATTGAAAAGATCAAGAACACTGATGAACCTCTAGCTAGGCTAATTAAAAAAAAAAGAGAAAGGACACAAATTACCCAAATCAGAAGTGAAAGATCCTTTGAACATTAAAAGGATAATAAAGAAATACTAGGAATACTTCCCTGCCCACAGACTTGATAACCTAGATGAAATGGATCAATTACTTGAATAAGATTTTGCTGAAAATGTGCTGAAATTCACACAAGAAGAAACAATGTGTATAGGCCTAGATTTGTTAAAGTAACTCATTTAGTAATTAATAACCTTCCAAAACAGACAGTACAAAGCCCAGAGTGGTTCACTGGTGAATTCTACCAAACATTTAAGGGAGAGATTCTGCCAGTCTTCTACAATCGCCTTCATAGGACAGAAGCAGAGGGAATACCTTTTAATTCATTCCATTACCCTAAAAGCAGACAAAGACATTATAAGAAAACAATTTATAAAATAAAACAATCACCAATAATAGAATATTTAAAGAATAGTTTGTATAAGCTCTGGCAAATATGCATTTAAGAGCAATAAATTATGATTATAAAAGCAATCTTTGAAAAGCAAAGTAGCCCAAATTTTTAGCATCAGAAAATAATTTTAGTGTATGTATCTATCTGGTATTTTATTCAGACTTAGACTATCCATTTAACTAAAGAGAAGAAGAAAATATATACTTAAAAAATCAAAGAACTCACAAAGAATCCTAAAATTTTATACTTAATTGTTCAGTAAGCATTTAGATGAGCCTATCATTTTTAGATTCTGTACAAGATACTGACATTAAAATGATGAAGAAGAAAACAATTCCTGTCCCCAGGTACTCAATCTAGAAAGAATGTGAACTTATTAGCTGCTCAGTCGTGTCTGACTCTTTGTGATTCCATTGACTGTAGCCTGCCAGGCTTCTCTGGCCATGGAAGTCTCCAGCAAAAATACTGGAGTGGGTTGCTATTTCCTTCTCCATGGGATATTCCTGCCGAAGGACTGAACTTGGGTCTCCCACACTGCAGGAAGATTCTTTACCATCTGAGCCACCAAGGAAGCCCCAGTCTAGAAAGGGAGGCAGACAAATAAAGTGAGAAGTATGGCATATGTTTCTTTGACTTGAGGTCTTTGCTCCTGCCCTGGTTATGGCAGGAGAAAAAAGAAGGAAGTATCTAACAGCAGCAGTGACGGAGTCGGGAGAAGGCAAGGTAGAGGAGAGTGAGGAAGGTTTCTCAGGAAAGGTGATGGAATAAGCTGCACATGAAACAAGGGCAGAGTATCCAACAAGAGAAATGTGTGAGGCTTTTTTTTTTTTCAGGGGGAGAACAGCATGGTAGAGAGACAATGCAACATTTCTTGGATGACCATAAATGCACTGAGGTAAAGATTATGCCTTTTCTTTTAGACATCATGAGTCTGATATACTTTTGGAGCATGTATTAAGAGTTCTGTAGGAAACTGGAAATAAAAGTTTTAGACTTAAGACAATGATTGGTTGAAAACAGAGTTGAAGCCATTACAGAAAGAAATGATTGGTGAACCAGTCTAAGGAAAATGTGTGGAATGAAAAGAAGATCAAAACTGAATTCTGAAAAACACAAGCACTTGAGGTTTGTACTTTTTTTTTTTTTCAGGGGGAGAACAGCATGGTAGAGAGACAATGCAACATTTCTTGGATGACCATAAATGCACTGAGGTAAAGATTATGCCTTTTCTTTTAGACATCATGAGTCTGATATACTTTTGGAGCATGTATTAAGAGTTCTGTAGGAAACTGGAAATAAAAGTTTTAGACTTAAGACAATGATTGGTTGAAAACAGAGTTGAAGCCATTACAGAAAGAAATGATTGGTGAACCAGTCTAAGGAAAATGTGTGGAATGAAAAGAAGATCAAAACTGAATTCTGAAAAACACAAGCACTTGAGGTTTGTACAGGAATCCAAATGCAGACTTGAAAAAAAAAAAAAAAAAGAAAGAGGGAAATAACTAAAAAAAAATGGATAAACTAAATTAAAGACCAAGAATATTTCAAGGACAGAGTAGATAATAGTATCAAATGCAGTAAAATGTAAAGACTAAAATGCGTCCACTGTTCTTGATATCTTTAGTAGGACAGTTATTGTCATTTGGTAGAATGTATACCAGAAGGGGACAACAGAGGATGAGATGGCTGGATGGCATCACTGACTCGATGGACGTGAGTCTGAGTGAACTCCGGGACTTGGTGATAGACAGGGAGGCCTGGCATGCTGTGATTCATGCGGACACAGAGTTGACACGACTGAGCAACTGAACTAAACTGATACCAGAATAACGTACATTGAGTGATTATGGGATTAACAAAGTAGGAGCATTCAGCATAGAATTTTCTTTCACAAGATTTAGACATAAAAGTAGAGGAGGCAAGAACAGGTGCTGATACAATAAAGTTCACAGGTTTCATGGAAAGAATTTGGATAAGTTCTTTCTGATGACTTCTGTTTTCTCTGGTTAGGATAAAGTGATATCTTCTGCTACGATTGTGAAAAGAAGTGGTTGAGAAGCGTGAAGGACAGAAACAGACACTGGGAAGACTAGGTAAGTGTGACCAGAAAGATCTAGGATGATCAGGCATTGCTGGAGATCTTTAGGTTAGGCTCTGGAGAACCTTGCTGTGAAATCACTAAAGGAAATCTTAGATGTTAATACTCATCTTGACTATTTTATCAGCAAGTAAGAACTTAGAGCAAAGTAAAAGAAAATCTTCTATCTTCTTTTAATTAGCGAACTGAAATTAAGCAAAATTTAAATATGCATGTTTGCTAAATATGGATATTTGATCCAGAAATCTATAGAAAATATAGAAAGACAATGCTTTTAAGCTTATCACATATTTTCTTAAAAAGAAAAAAAAAATCAAAGTTAAATAATGTTCTAATAAAAGTATTAAATAAACTAACTGCTAGGAACTCAAAGCATTAAATACCAAGTCTTTCTAAGGAGGTAAGATTTTTAAAACAGGTTTATGGGTGTGAAATTTGAAATATTCTTTTCATGTATCTCCTTAACTATGATACATTTGCATGTGTACCTTATTTTAAGTGACTGAAAAGTAACTGAACAAAACATTCTGATAAAGAATTCTTTCTAAGAAGTATTCTCCCTCTCTCCCTCCTCTAATGTACCACCTACAACAATCATTTTGGAGTTGCTATAGTGTGTGCAGATCACACTTTTACAGTGAATATAAAAGTGTAAGGTATAGAAAGTGTTTTATTCAATAAAATCAAGATTGCCTTTCTGACATTAATTTCTATTTACAGATCTGTCATTTTGAGTACAGAAAATCAAGATCATTATTAACTCCAGAATGCAAGTGTAAAAACAGCCGGTGAACATTATAACAATCATTATTTGGGATTACTACTTTTATTCTACAATGATACTTCTGGAAAAATTCTAAATCTATTTTGGAAATGGAAGTAGTTCCTCTGCAGAGACAGGACTTGTTAACTTAGCTGCTGGTCGATGAGGTTAGTAGGTGATCTAACTCTGATCTACATACACAGTTAGATCAGAACAAGAATTACTACCTCTTTTACAAGAACTGAAGCACTAAAAAAAGGCCCAAAGTACACTCTAAACTGTTTTGTCAACTGTTACTTTTAAAGTGTCACCTCAAAAGATCAGCAGTATTATTTGGTTTAAAATTGCTCTAAAATAAAGCACAAAGCTTATTCTTTCAAAAAGGAAGCAAGTGATTTTTGATAGTGCTGTTTACAGAGGGAGATTTAAAACACACCTACATGCATGCACATATACACACATAAGCATACATACATAATTTGCAAAGGCAAGAGGTATAGCTTTTATAATACTTATGTTAGTGCTTGATTTTCTTAAAAACAGCATTGTTATAAATTATGATTAATGTATGATTAATATCCTGATTAATTTATTAATAATAATTATTGCTATTATAATTATATGTAATTTTAATATGCATATAATTAGGTATGTGTATAATTACAATATATGTGCTTATAATTATTATATATTACAAATTATGATTAATTTACAATTATATGCAATATATAATTATTACCGCTACCATCAGTGGTGGCCTGTTACATCAGGTACTGTGTTAATAAAAGACTCCCATTTTATTTAATTCTCACAATCACTCTATGATATAAAAATTATTACCCATATTTAAGCATAGGTAACTTGAAGCTTGAAGAAATTTATCTCATTCAGCAACTTATTTCAAATATGTTAGGGAAGCTAGGAGAAACTAGGTCATATGATTTCAAAGAAAACCCATGTTTTTAACCACTGTCTAGTGAACTATTAGTTGGCTGTAACTATTAGTTTGCTATTTATTAAAATATTTAAATCAATGATTTGTAGATCAATGGGCTTAAGCAAAAAAAAAAATTCTCTAAAATATTTCAAAAAGAATGTGTTACATATTTTTTTCTTTATTGAATCTATTACCNTATGGGGAGCGAGGTGGGAGGGGGGGTTCAGGATGGGGAACACGTGTACACCGATGGCGGATTCATGCTGATGTATGGCAAAACCAATACAATATTGTGAAGTAATTAGCCTCCAATTAAAATAAATAAATTTAAATTAAAAAAATAAATATTAATCCAGTCTTTTATGAAAATATTGGCATTTAGGCACAAGAAGAGAGATGTTGGGGAAATGTTTTAGATGAAATCACACCAATTTTAAAACCTATGTTTGTTTATACAAGATAGAATGTCAGTGTTCACTTAACTTGGTGATATGAAAAATAATAAAGATAGTAATGGCAAATAAAGGTAACCATGAAAAGTTTGCCAACAAAATGACTTATGTATGTCTTACGAGTTTTCAAAATTGTTTTAAAGACCATCAAATAAAAAGACAATATCTAATTGAATGCTAATAAATATACAGGTTTCTATATAATAATTCATAGTAACCAAGGAGAGGCAAAAAGCATGTTAGTTGGCAGATATTAAAAAGTTACTAGATGAATTTGGAAATGACAAGATAGACCTTAAGCTAACTCTCAATTTCATCTATTATATGCCATATGGGAGAAATACTAACCAGGAGGCACTTGTGTCGAGTCATCTACACCCAGCTGCCCTGTAGTTAAGCCAAGTTCTACAAAGAATTCTTTCTGAAAAATAACACACAGAATTACCATACATCTCAGACCTTTCTACACATTGTTTAAAAAATAATCTTCACCTAGACATCAACTTAAATGAAAATCATAGTGTAAAATAAATCTTTGCTTCATTCAAATATCTAAAAAAGAAAATGATATTATTGAACCTTTAAATAGTAATGCTTTAGTCCAAAATTTTCCCTTTTTAGATGACAAACTAGTCAGTAAAAGTAAAGAATAATTATTCTTTTGAGTAAAGAACTAATAACATTCAAATCTTTCCTTAAACATACATGTACGAATAGCACATGCAGTACTTATAAATTTTATTTTCTCAATTTATTGTCTAAAATTACCAACATAATTCTGTATCTGTGCTTTGTATGGTACTGTACTTCACTCAGCTCTTAATCAAATAAACACGGCAAATATCCAAAACAACTTAAATTAATTTTTAAGTAAAATTAGACTATCAAGTGCTCTGCTAAAATAAGAATAAATTAGATTTATTCTCCAGACTTCCTCTACTTATCTACTAATGTCTAAGGAAAGTAACCCTGTTTGTCTGTTTTTTTTTTTAATACATAAGAACCTCATAGTATTCACATTATTTTTATTCCCTAAGTAATTAAATATTTCTATCAATACTTGCCTCAGTCTTTTGTTACTATTCTAATTGCTAAAACCAAACTTCCTTCTTCTTTAAAAATGGAATTAGTTTTAATCCTTCATAATTATCTATGATTATTTAAATTAATGATGTGTCCCTTATAAAACAGTTATTCAGCATAACACATATATTTTATTTTTGTATAGATTTTAAATAACTGTCATTATACTGTCTCTTATACACATCTTTAATTTATTAATAATAATTATTGCTATTATAATTATATGTAATTTTAATATGCATATAATTAGGTATGTGTATAATTACAATATATGTGCTTATAATTATTATATATTACAAATTATGATTAATTTACAATTATATGCAATATATAATTATTACCGCTACCATCAGTGGTGGCCTGTTACATCAGGTACTGTGTTAATAAAAGACTCCCATTTTATTTAATTCTCACAATCACTCTATGATATAAAAATTATTACCCATATTTAAGCATAGGTAACTTGAAGCTTGAAGAAATTTATCTCATTCAGCAACTTATTTCAAATATGTTAGGGAAGCTAGGAGAAACTAGGTCATATGATTTCAAAGAAAACCCATGTTTTTAACCACTGTCTAGTGAACTATTAGTTGGCTGTAACTATTAGTTTGCTATTTATTAAAATATTTAAATCAATGATTTGTAGATCAATGGGCTTAAGCAAAAAAAAAAATTCTCTAAAATATTTCAAAAAGAATGTGTTACATATTTTTTTCTTTATTGAATCTATTACCTGTCTGTTGGTGATTTCTCTTCATTTTCATTTTATTTCCTAAAATAAAATGTTCTTATACTTAGAAAAATAATATTCCCACATAAAATGTCAATTTTTAGAGCTATAAAAATGGTGCATATTTTCAAAGTAACTGTAGGGACAAAGTACTCATTTACATATACTGGGTAGTCTATCTTTATTTCACCCTAATCTAATTCCCAGTTCTACCGCAGATCCTCACTGACCTAAACTGGTGGACTCCACTTATTAAAATTTTATGGAGTTGGCCAAAAAGGTCACTGGGTTTTTCTACAAGATCTTACAGAAAAACCTTAATGAACTTTCTGGCCAACCCTACACTTATTGTTTATGTATCACATGATCCACTTAATTATTAATAATAAAAACATCTATGTTAAATACATAGTGATTAAATTATACAGTAATCTTATCTTAGAACTCTAAACTACAGTGAATTTGAAATTTTTAAAAGGGGATACATATAAGACTAAGAAAAAATATTTCTGTTTTGAAACATGAGTCTTTGAAGAATAAATATCAAATCTGGCTCATCCTTCCTCTTCTTACCTCAGGGTGACTGGAGATATTCAAAATGAGAGCCCACAGTTCAGCTCTCAGGGCAGTGGGACTTCCTTGTCTGATATACTGTTGAGCAGCAGCACTATTTTGTTCTGTTAGAACTGTTAAAAGTATATTAGAATCTCATTAGCAAATGTGTAATGTAAGAAACACACTGAAATCTTTACAATTTTTTTTAGGAAGCTACCATTTCATCTTTGTATCTTACATTTAAAACGTATCTTGGCAATCTTCTTTTACTCTCTGATTTTGATGTGGTCTTATTTACAGTCCTGTACGTTTTCAGCCTTAGGCTCCTCCACCTCCTACCTTACCTGAAAGTTTTTTTAACGTACGTACCTTGAATTCCTGTGCTTTAACTATAGTTTCATGGATCTGCAACTAATGATGCATATATATACAATAAATTTTGGATTTGAAGATCACATCAAATCATATCTACAGAAACCTTAAATTTCTTAAGCATATTCTACTAAGTCACGAATGTTCTAGTATTTGGAAGCAGTATGCTATCTGAAGTATTACGACTAAGAATTCTACAAATGTAGATATCCATTCTATTAGATGATCTTTTCTGCTACTGCTGCTAAGTCACTTCAGTTGTGTCCAACTCTGTGTGACCCCATAGACGGCAGCCCACCAGGCTCCCCCATCCCTGGGATTCTCCAGGCAAGAATACTGGAGTGGGTTGCCATTTCCTTCTCCAATGCATGAAAGAGAAAAGTGAAAGTGAAGTCGCTCAGTCTGTCCGACTGTTAGCGACCCCATGGACTGCAGCCCACCAGGCTACTCCGTCCATTGGATTTTCCAGGCAAGAGTACTGGGGTGGGGTGCCATTGCCTTCCCCGGATGATCTTTTAACCATCTGCCAAAATCAACAGAAGAACTGAAGAAGTGAAGTTGCTCAGTCGTGTCCGACTCTTTGCGACTCCACTGACTGCAGCCTACCAGGCTCCTCCGTCTATGGGATTTTCCAGGCAAGAGTGCCAGAGTGGGTTGCCATTTCCTTCTCCAGGAAAACAGAAAAGAGGAATTTAAGAACTGAAAACACAAAGGATCCAATAACATTTTAAGGCCCCAAATTATTCAGAAGTAGTTTCACAAAATTAACATATTATCCTTTCTTTAATTTTTATTTTATTTTATTTTTTTTACTTTACAATACTGTATTGGTTTTGCTCTACACTGACATGAATCCGCCACAGGTGTACATGAGTTCCCAACCCTGAACTTTTTATTTTAAGGAAAAATTAACTATTAACTATAGAAATTAAGCCCCCTTCCAAAACAAACAAAACCAAAATATAAAAAAGTAAAAACAAAAGAAGAAATACTAGACATCTGCTAATCTGTCTAACAGTACTGTTTTCTTATATTCTTAAAAGAAAAAGGAAAAAAACCTTATACTAAATGAAAATGAGAGGACCAAAAGAAACAAAGGGACCACATGAAATAAAAAGATGAAACATATTCTTTAACTTGCAATTGTGTTTAATGAAAATATCAAATCATATAAATACAGTCCTCTAGATTCTGAAAATTGAACTAGGGAGTTTAGACCATGATAATATAACTGTCAGAAGGTTCATTCTGACACAAAGACTAATCTGTACTTCATATTTCAAAGACTAAACAGGATTTATATAAACAAGGAAAAGAATCTTCAAAAGATGGGGGAAATTATTCTCCAGAATGCTGACAGCTGCTCAGTTATTAAGTCCTACCACTGTGAACAGTCACCAGGAAGCGTGGCAGTCATCACTTTCTCCTGATGCAGGAGCATATTCCTATTAACATTAATGAAAAGGGTGTGGGCACATCAAAGAGAGAACCTGACTCTGATTTTAAAATGAAATTCTACTGTTTAATGGATTAAGCTAATATCCTTGAGAAATGTGTGGCTGCATTTATCTTTTCCTTTTTAGTGAATCATCTGTGTACTTCTTTATGTGCTGCTTATTGATAAAGCCAAAACAATGTATTTCCCCTCTTTATAAAGATTCCTATTGTTTTATCTACATTGTTAATTATGATTTCTTTTGAGGTCTTTAGCTTTTCAGGGATTAAATTTCAGATGAGGGCATATGATGCAGACATTTACTTAAAACTGTCTCATTTTCTGAAATTAAAATAAGTTTAATCAAAAGCTTATCTTTTTCTCAAGAGGAAAGAGATACATGTGTACTAAATAGCTGATTCATTTTATTGTACAGCAGAAACCAACACATTGTAAAGCAATTATCTTCCAATTAAAAATTTTAAAAAAGCTTACCTTTTTGTCCAATACGTACATGCTCATTTTCAAAAAGCTCTAAAAATGATAAAATAACATTTTTAGACACGAATATAATCAGTCACATTTAGAATTATATTATGTATATTTTTCTAGTGTTGATGCTTCTAATTATTTCCAAAGCTGGAATAGCTCTACAGGAAACTATAAGAATATATGTAGAAAAGTCTTTTTTCTAAGTTGTTTAAAGTTTATAGAAATTAAAAGAAAATTAAGTATATTTAATCAGAAGAAAAAATTGATAAACTAACTTCCTTTGTTAAAATAGTATAAAATATCTTCTCATAACACAAGTTTCTGTGCATTCATCTTTGATTTTTTCCCCTAAAAACAAAACTTATTGACAGCTTCATTTGCAAAAGTAATGCTCAAAATTCTCCAAACCAGGCTTCAGCAATACGTGAACCGTGAACTTCCAGATGTTCAAGCTGGTTTTAGAAAAGGCAGAGAAGGAGGCAAGAATATACAATGGAGTAAAGACAATCTCTTTAACAAGTGGTGCTGGCAAAACTGGTCAACCACTTGTAAAAGAATGAAACTAGATCACTTCCTAACACCACACACAAAAATAAACTCAAAATGGATTAAAGATCTAAATGTAAGACCAGAAACTATAAAACTCCTAGAGGAGAACATAGGCAAAACACTCTCCGACATAAATCACAGCAGGATCCTCAATGATCCGCCTCCCAGAATACTGGAAATAAAAGCAAATATAAACAAATGGGATCTAATTAAAATTAAAAGCTTCTGCACAACAAAGGAAACTATAAGCAAGGTGAAAAGACA
>SJYX01014737.1:277377-304925 GCA_006410675.1 Oreotragus oreotragus | reverse complement strand
TGCAGCCATGAAATTAAAAGATGCTTACTGCTCGGAAGGAAAGTTATGACCAACCTAGATAGTATATTAAAAAGCAGAGACATTACTTTGCCAACAAAGGTCCGTCTAGTCAAGGCTATGGTTTTTCCTGTGGTCATGTATGGATGTGAGAGTTGGACTGTGAAGAAAGCTGAGCGCCGAAGAATTGATGCTTTTGAACTGTGGTGTTGGAGAAGACTGTTGAGAGTCCCTTGGACATCAAGGAGATCTAACCAGTCCATCCTAAAGGAGATCAGTTCTGGGTGTTCACTGGAAGGACTGATGTTGAGGCTGAAACTCCAGTACTTTGGCCACCTCATGAGAAGAGCTGACACACTGGAAAAGACCTTGATGTTGGGAAAGATTGAGGGCAGGAGGAGAAGGGGATGACAGAGGATGAGATGATTGGATGGAATAATTGACTCGATGGACATGGGCTTGGGTGGACTCCGGGAGTTGGTGATGGACAGGGAGGCCTGGCGTACTGCAGTTCATGGGGTTGCAAAGAGTCAGACATGACTGAGTGACTGAACTGAACCACTTGGATGTGCAGTATTAAAAATGGAATTTTTGGACTTGTCTATTGATTAAGTGGTTAAGAACCCACCTGCAAATGCAGGGGACATGGGTTTAACCCCTGGTTCAGGAAGATCCCGCATGCCAAGGAGCAATGAAGCCTGTGTGCCACAACTACTGATCCTGAGTTCCAGAGCCCGTGTTCCGCAGGAGAAGTCACCGCAATGAGAAGTCAGTGCACCGCAACGAGAGGGTAGCTCCCACTTGCCACAATTATAGAAAGCCCGCACACAGCAATGAAGCCCCAGTGCAGCCATAAATACATAAATAAACAGATAACAAGTGTTTTCAAAAATGCAGTTTTCAGTGAGACCTGTCACCGATGAAGTTTAGTCAGGTGGGATAACTCTAAAAGTCCGTTGGGTGTCTTCAGTCTTTCTTGGTCTAAAATGCTCACTTGTTCAGCTAGCCTGGCCTATTTCTGCTGGGAGAATAGGCCCTTGGCCTGTGGTATGCTGGCCCAGCTCTCCAGCAGGGTCCCTTGCTCTCCAGGACGATGCCCTTTGCTGGCCTCTCATATGCTTGTATGGCCTCAGATCTTGAATATCTGCTGTCTCACTTGAGTTCTGCTCATTCGGAGCCTGGTGAGGTCATTGGATGACAGGGTCCTATCTTAAGTGTCACTGACTGGGGAATCCTTTTTCTCCCACCCCATCCTACCTCTCCCATCTCCTCCTCCTCCCTTAAGTCTCCTGATCCAGAAGAGAGCAGGAGGACATGCCTTTCCTATACCTCCCTTCTGTCATATTTACTGTTCCTTTAGATTTCCACCTGAGCCTTGTAGACAAGGCAGGAGCCTCACTGTTGATGAGCCAGCATGGGAAAGAGGGAATATGGCAGAAAGTGAAGAACTGAAGAGCCTCTTGATGAAAGTGAAAGAGGAGAGTGAAAAAGTTGGCTTAAAGCTCAACATTCAGAAAATGACGATCATGGCATCTGGTCCCATCACTTCATGGCAAATAGATGGGGAAACAGTGGAAACAGTGTCAGATTTTATTTTTGGGGGCTCCAAAGTCACTGCAGATGGTGACTGCAGCCATGAAATTAAAAGACGCTTAGTCTTTGGAAGGAAAGATATGACCAACCTAGATAGCATATTGAAAAGCAGAGACATTACTTTGCCAACAAAGGTCTGTCTAGTCAAGGCTATGGTTTTTCCTGTGGTCATGTATGGATGTGAGAGTTGGACTGTGAAGAAAGCTGAGTGCCAAAGAATTGATGCTTTTGAACTGTGGTGTTGGAGAAGACTCTTGAGAGTCCTTTGGACTGCAAGGAGATCCAACCAGTCCATTCTAAAGGAGATCAGCCCTGGGTGTTCTTTGGAAGGACTGATGCTAAAGCTGAAACTCCAGTACTTTGGCCACATCATGCAAAGAGTTGACTCATTGGAAAAGACTCTGATGCTGGGAGGGATTGGAGGCAGGAGGAAAAGTAGATGACAGAGGATGAGATGGCTGGATGGCATCACTGACTCGATGGATGTGAATTTGAGTGAACTCCAGGAGCTGGTGATGGACAGGGAGGCCTGGTGTGCTGCAATTCATGGGGTCGCAGAGTCGGACACGACTATGTGACTGAACTGAACTGAACTGAATATGTACCAGGAGACTTACACAAGAATATTCACAGCAGCACTACTGTAAAACAGTCAGCCCTCCAAATCTGTGGGTTCCACATCTGTGGATTCAGCCAACCCCAGAATGAAATATTTTAAAAAATTCTAGAAAATTCCAAAAAACAAATCTTGAATTTGCTGTGTGCTAAGTTTTAAAAAGCAAAACTTGAATTCATGTGAATGAACTGATGTTGGCATACCCTGCTGTAGTCTCCCACCGTGTCATGGATTCATGCTTTTTGACAAGGTAAACATGAGCCAAGCATTTGCAAAATAAAAAAGAAGCTGAAATTTGTGGAAGTATTAATGCTGCCCCTACAATTGCAAAAATGGTCTCCGGTTCATGATAAAATGCTTGCAAAGGCATTAACTGTGTGGCTGGAGGACATGTCACAGAAGCATATTCTTGTTGATAGCAAGATTAGGTGTGAAAAAGCACGTAGCCTCTGTGAGCACCACTAAGAGGGGCTGAAGAGAATGGAGTCTGAAGCTCACAAGGGATGGCTGGCTAGCTCTGTGAAGTGCTGCAACCACAAGAACTTAGAGATCATGGGAGAATCAGCATTGGCTGAGGCAGAGACAGCTTCAGCATTCCCAGAAGAGCTCAAAACACTTACAAAAGAGATCGGGTATCTTCCAGAGCAGATCTTCAATTGTGATGAAGTGGGCATGTTCTGGAAGGAGATGCCCAATAACACCTATTTCCGTAAGAATGTAAAGCAAGCCCCAGGGTTCAGGACCTGGAAAGATCACCTTATTCTGGTGCTGTGTGGTAATGCAGCAGGTCATGTGATCAAGCCAGGCTTCATCTACTGAGCAAGCAATCCCCAAGCCCACAAGAACTAAAACAAAAATTGCCAGCCCACGTTCTGGCAATACGAGAAGGTCTGGGTGAAGGCCATTTTGTTCTTGGAGAGGTTCCACCAGTGCTTCATTCCTGAAGTAAAGGGATGAAGAGAAGGGGCTGCCATGTCAAGGTCCTCCTCTTAGCTGAGGATGCTCCTGGTCAACCCCAATCTCTCTGCTTCACCAACGAGAATGTGGAAGGCTGCTCCTGTTTCCTAACTCTCTGTCACTGCTGCAGCAGTGCATCCAGGTGGCTTACATCGACCTCACTTGCAAAAGGCTCCCCGCTGCCCTTGATGCTAACCCTGCCTGCAGCAGCAGCAGCAGCAGCAGCAGCCTCAGCAGTGATTTACGAAAGAGCTTCACAATTTCAGGTGCAAGTTTGCCCACTGCAGAGGCTGTAGATGCCCTAAAGCCTGATGCACGCTGGAGGCCATTCTGGAATGAAGCAATCAGTGACTCAGGGACTTCCCTAGTACTGATGTGGAAATCAGGAATATTTTGAATGTTTCAAGGAAAGTTTGGTAGGGAAAATTTCTCTGACATAACTGATGACAATGTTGAGGACCACACAGAAGAGCATAGAGAAACCCTTACCAAAAAGGAACTTGAAGACATGCTGAAATCCTATAAACACGATGGTGATGATGATAATGATGTAGAAGATTTAGAGGAGGCAGAGTCGTCAATCTAGATGCTTGAAAAATTTGCAGCGGTTTTTTTGAATATGTTTAGAGTCAGAGAGTACGTGTGTATGTGGAAGTGGGGATGGAGGGGCAGAAGGGGGAGGGACAGGATGAGGAGGCAAGAGATGGGATGCGAGTGGTAAAAACAGTGCTTATCTTTGACACAGGGGATCAGGATTGAAAGGGGGTAGGAAAGGACTTCACTTCATTGATCTGGGTGGTAATTTAATAGGAGTGTCCAATTATAAAAATTTATTGAGCCATTCTCTTAGGACACATGTACTCTCCTATATGCATTATACAGTAACAAAGGTTTTAAAATGATAATAATACATAGCTATATCTAGAGTTGTTTTATATATAAAACACATATAACACATAGTATCGGGGAAGGCAATGGCACCCCACCCCAGTACTCTTGCCTGGAAAATCCAATGGACGGAGTAGCCTGGTGGGCTGCAGTCCATGGGGTCGCTAACAGTCGGACAGACTGAGCGACTTCACTTTCACTTTTCTCTTTCATGCATTGGAGAAGGAAATGGCAACCCACTCCAGTATTCTTGCCTGGAGAATCCCAGGGATGGGGGAGCCTGGTGGGCTGCCGTCTATGGGGTCACACAGAGTTGGACACGACTGAAGTGACTTAGCAGCAGCAGCAACACATAGTATATGCTCAATAATTGCTTATTATTATTATTAGCAACAATAATAAGTGGCCAACTTCCTTATCTTACAGTGGAAGAAACAAGTCTCGAAATACAAAGTGACTTTTCCAAGTCACACACCAGCCAGTGGCAGAGGAAAAGACAAGAAGAGTCCCATGTCTCCCATCTATTACGATTAGTGCAACCATATAGACCTTCTGTATTTGAAGTCAATCTTTACTTCCTGTTTATTATGATTAAGACACAGATGTATAGAACAGTCTTTTGGACTCTGTGGACAGAGAGGGAGAGGGTGGGATGATTTGGGAGAATGGCATTGAAACATGTATAATATCATATAAGAAACAAATCGCCAGTCTAGGTTCGATGCAGGATACAGGATGCTTGGGGCTGGTGCACTGGGATGACCCAGAGGGATGATATGGGGAGCGAGGTGGGAGGGGGGGTTCAGGATGGGGAACACGTGTACACCGATGGCGGATTCATGCTGATGTATGGCAAAACCAATACAATATTGTGAAGTAATTAGCCTCCAATTAAAATAAATAAATTTAAATTAAAAAAATAAATATTAATCCAGTCTTTTATGAAAATATTGGCATTTAGGCACAAGAAGAGAGATGTTGGGGAAATGTTTTAGATGAAATCACACCAATTTTAAAACCTATGTTTGTTTATACAAGATAGAATGTCAGTGTTCACTTAACTTGGTGATATGAAAAATAATAAAGATAGTAATGGCAAATAAAGGTAACCATGAAAAGTTTGCCAACAAAATGACTTATGTATGTCTTACGAGTTTTCAAAATTGTTTTAAAGACCATCAAATAAAAAGACAATATCTAATTGAATGCTAATAAATATACAGGTTTCTATATAATAATTCATAGTAACCAAGGAGAGGCAAAAAGCATGTTAGTTGGCAGATATTAAAAAGTTACTAGATGAATTTGGAAATGACAAGATAGACCTTAAGCTAACTCTCAATTTCATCTATTATATGCCATATGGGAGAAATACTAACCAGGAGGCACTTGTGTCGAGTCATCTACACCCAGCTGCCCTGTAGTTAAGCCAAGTTCTACAAAGAATTCTTTCTGAAAAATAACACACAGAATTACCATACATCTCAGACCTTTCTACACATTGTTTAAAAAATAATCTTCACCTAGACATCAACTTAAATGAAAATCATAGTGTAAAATAAATCTTTGCTTCATTCAAATATCTAAAAAAGAAAATGATATTATTGAACCTTTAAATAGTAATGCTTTAGTCCAAAATTTTCCCTTTTTAGATGACAAACTAGTCAGTAAAAGTAAAGAATAATTATTCTTTTGAGTAAAGAACTAATAACATTCAAATCTTTCCTTAAACATACATGTACGAATAGCACATGCAGTACTTATAAATTTTATTTTCTCAATTTATTGTCTAAAATTACCAACATAATTCTGTATCTGTGCTTTGTATGGTACTGTACTTCACTCAGCTCTTAATCAAATAAACACGGCAAATATCCAAAACAACTTAAATTAATTTTTAAGTAAAATTAGACTATCAAGTGCTCTGCTAAAATAAGAATAAATTAGATTTATTCTCCAGACTTCCTCTACTTATCTACTAATGTCTAAGGAAAGTAACCCTGTTTGTCTGTTTTTTTTTTTAATACATAAGAACCTCATAGTATTCACATTATTTTTATTCCCTAAGTAATTAAATATTTCTATCAATACTTGCCTCAGTCTTTTGTTACTATTCTAATTGCTAAAACCAAACTTCCTTCTTCTTTAAAAATGGAATTAGTTTTAATCCTTCATAATTATCTATGATTATTTAAATTAATGATGTGTCCCTTATAAAACAGTTATTCAGCATAACACATATATTTTATTTTTGTATAGATTTTAAATAACTGTCATTATATTTCAATCTTTTAACTAAAAACTTGATTTTTATCTATATCTTAAAAAAGCACTGCAACTTATGTTACCAATTTTGATCACTAAAGAGATAAAACTTTACTGCTTTGGGCTATTTTTTATTCTATGTCAGTAGTGTGAGTGTTAGTCACTCAGTCGTGTCTGACTCTGTGACCCCATGGACAACAACCTGCCAGGCTCTTCTGTCCATGGAATTCTCCATGCAAGAACACTGGAGTAGGTAACCATTCCCTGCTCCAGGGGATCTTCCTGACCTGGGATTAAACCCAGGTCTCCTGCACTGCAGGCAGATTCTTTACTGCCTGAGCCACCAGGGAAGCCCTGGGCCCTAATCTCAGACTTTCTTCTTCATGAACATGTATTACCTTTTCTGCAACCTCTATCAAAGCATATGATTACATCGTATTGGAATTATCTTTTTACTGTCCATTTCCTCACTCGCCTGACGCTCTTGGAAGACAGTCCTATCTCTTACACACATTTGCACCTCCAGTACTTAGCCCAGTGCTTAGTGACATGCAACAAAGAGGAGATAATAGTGAACCACTCCACTGAGCTCTAGTTCCAACCTGCTGCTTGTACACGACTGAACAGGAATTAGTCTGCAACTTCTCTTTAAAGTTAATACATTTGATTTCAAGAAATTCTCTTTTGGCAAGATAGAGGTACAGGATTAAGAGATACAAACTACTACATATAAAGTAAATAAGCTACAAGAATATATTATACAACACAGGGAATATAGTCAATATTTTATAACTATAAATGAAGTATATCACCTTTAAAAATTGTGAATCAATATGTTGTACACCTGAAACTTATGTAATATTGTACATCAACTATACCTCAAAAAAAAATCCTTTTTAATATGCATGAGTCTGCATAACACTGTGAGCTAGGTTTGAGGGCCATCTATTGTAGGATCATATAAGATTCACTGAGTCTCACCAAGTTCAGTACTCATACAGACAGACCAGGGTTACAGATAAACCAATCACTCTGGAGGTAGAACCATTATCACCAGACACATGATTCAGGAAATGGGGACAACTATCCCTAATGCTTGAAGACATTAAGTATGGTCACAGTTTTTTGAAAATCGGTCACATGATTCTGATTCTCCAATAGCTATGAATATATCTATACCAGTTCGAGGGCCCCTCAGACAGACAGAAGGCATAATTAGCCCCACTTACAACATGCTAAAGCTGAGCACCAAAGAACTGATGCTTTTGAACTGTGGTGTTGGAGAAGACTCTTGAGAGTCCCTTGGACTGCAAGGAGATCCAACCACTCCATTCTAAAGATCAGCCCTGGGTGTTCTTTGGAAGGAATGATGCTAAAGCTGAAACTCCAGTACTTTCGCCACCTCATGCAAAGAGTTGACTCATTGGAAAAGACTTTGGTGCTGGGAGGGTTTGGGGGCAGGAGGAGAAGGGGACGACCGAGGAGGAGATGGCTGGATGGCATCACCAATTCAGTGGACGTGAGTTTGAGTGAACTCCGGGAGCTGATGATGGACAGGGAGGCCTGGCGTACTGTGATTCATGGGGTCGCAAAGAGTCAGACACAACTGAGCGAATGAACTGAACTCAACTGAATTGAAACCTTTTCATAAATCATCATTCCCTGCTTCTTTACCTAGCAAACGCCTTCAAACTATTTCAAATGCCAGTACCTCTGAGAAGACCTTCTACACTTCATGAGAAGAGTCTGCCTTTTCCTCTTCTATACAGCCATATCACTTTGTATAAACCTCTCCTAAGAAGACTTCTAACATCTTTTAAAATAACATCTTAAAAATTGTTTTTTATGACAGTTATAGTGCTAATGCTTAACATTTACTGCTTACTATGTTTCAAGGACCACTTATATGCTTTATATTTATATATTAATTTCCTAAGGCTGCCATTTTAAAAAGTACCACTAACTGGCTAGCTTTAAAAAACAGAAGGGTGCTTCCCTGGTGGCTCAGACAGTGTCTGCCTGCAATGAGGGAGACCCAGGTTAGATTCCTGGGTCAGGAAGATCCCCTGGAAAAGGAAATGGCAACCCATTTCAGTATTCTTGCCTGGAAAGTCCCATGGACAGAGGAGCCTGGCAGGCTACAGTCCATGGGGTCACAAACAGTTGGACACAACTGAGCAACTTCACTTTCACTTTAAACAACAGAAACTCCCAGTTTCTCACAGTTTTGGAGGCTAGAAGTTCAAAATGTTAACAAGATCATGCTTTCCCTGAAGGGTCCAGGAGGTAATCTGTTCCATGTCTTTCTCTTAGCTTCTGGTGTTGCTGGCAATTGCTGGTGTTCCCTGGCTTATGCATGCAACACTCCAATCTCTGCCTGTCATACGACATTCTCCTTGTAGAGTCTCTCGTTTCCTCTTTTAAGGACACCAGTCATATTTGGTTTTGAGCTCACCCTACTCCAGTAAGACATCATCTTAATTTCATTGCACCTGTAAGGGTCCTATTTTAAATGAGGTCACATTTACAGGTATTCGAGGTCAGAATTCAACATAACTTTTCGGGGGAGGGGGTGGTCACAAGTCAACCCATAACATATCTGAAGATATTGATCAATACAACACTTTTATGAAATACTATTATCCATATATTGAATAAGAAAACTAAAGCTCAAGGTTAAGAAAACTTGCCTAAGGTCACACAACCTGAGTGGTACAGCAAGAGGTTAAACCAGGTTAGTTGGCTTCAGAATGTAATTATCTAACCACCATGCTATGCTATCTTTACATACATTAAACATAAGTCAAATCAGCTAAAAGACTTAACAAGAACCATAGCAAAACGTTAGTTCCCTATTTATGCACTCCTCTCCAACACACAAATACACACAATCACAATTATTCCACTATGCAGGAATAACCACTTTCAGCATTTTTCTTGGTATTCATATCCATATTTTGGAAATCCTCTGGTGGCCCAGGGGTTAGGAATCCACCCTCTCACTGCCGAGGGGCTGGGTTCAATCCCTGGCTGGGCAACTAAGATCCCACAAACCATGCAGCATGGCCAGAAAACAAACAAACATACATATATCCATATTTCAAGTAACAGGTACATTCTGCTATTTTCAAATAACTATTAAATCTGTTAGTGATAAATGTGGATTTTTAGCTCAGTATATTCTCTTTTCCTCCCTCTATCATTCCAATGTATCAATGCTTAATCACATCTATATTAAGAGTTTGTTATTATTATCTAAATATTACTCACTGCTGAGAATGTAGTATGCTATAAATATGTTTCCTTTCTTGTACTTTTTTCCGTACAGTTCATAATTAAAGCACTTTTTCACTTATGGATTTTCTCTACTTACTTCTTCCTCCTCCCTTTAACAACTCTAAAAAGACCCTCCACAGTAATTCTGCATGTGGTTAGCACGTCGTCAGATCATCTGCATTTTTGGTGTTTTTCTTGCAAGTTCTCATCATGGAGCCCTACAGCCTCCTTCCCCGCTATGGATTGCTCTGCTCTGGTCCTATTGCACAGACTGGCCTGGAAATTCTCTTCACTGGCATTCTGGAACTTATTCTACTTTTAGGTTGGAAATCCCATTCCTAGACCCTCTATTTTGCTCTTTTATGTATGATCTTGTTTCAGAGCATTTCTACCAACAGCTCCATGAATTAGAATATTTTAGGTCGTGTACATCTGAAAACAAATACTTCAACTTCACATTTGATTGACTGGTGGTTATGTACAGAATTCTAGGCTTGAAATCATTCAGATTTTTAAAAGCTTTACTTAAAAATCCTCTGGCTTCCAGTCTTCCTGCTGAGAAGTCAGATGCCACTCCGATGCCTGAAACATTACATATACTCTGTTCTTCCATAAAAAGTTTTTAGTCTTCTCCTTTTCAGGTACTTTGCTATGGGTCTTCTTTCATTCATAGAACTGGGTACTGGGTAGGTCTTTTCATAATGAAGATTCCTGTCTTTCAGTTCTTGAAATTTTTTTTAACTCCTTGGCTTCTGTATTTTCTTTCTGGAACTCCTACTGGCCAGGTGTCAGCCTATCTGGACTGACCATCTAATTAAAAAAATCTTTTCCCATTTATTTTTCATCTCATTGGCTTTTTGCTTTTACACTGTCTTCTGATAGAGATTTCCTGGGCTTTCTACTGATTGTTTTTGTACATCATATTTTTTATTTCCTTAACTCTCTACTCATTTTTTTTGCACATCATATTTTTGATTCCTAAAAGCTCTTTTTCACTTTCTAATGTCTTGTTTTGTTGTTCTAGTGAAATTCTATTCCTGTTTCATGAGTAGTACCTTTTCTCTGAGAATATTAATGCTTGCTTTAAGCTTCTATTGGGAAGATACAGTTAACAAAAGGTTAACCTCTTTGTCCACATGAAGATTATTTTGTATGTACCTTCTCTCATCACTGTTTCCCTGAAAATGTACTGGATAATGAAAAAAAAAAATTGTGGAGAGGAAAGCCAGCTACATAACCAGCAATATAATTTACTGGGGAAAAAAAAAAAGACACTTGACTGGTAAATTTCATCTGAAATGAAGGACTGTAAGTGGACTATAGAAAACTGCTGGAAAACACAGGCCTTAGCTACCTGGTATGCCTCTTGAGAGGACTTGGAAACTATGCTCATGTGCATTACAAGAAACGGTTCCTATTGCGCATGAGATTTTCCTATGCTGTACCTATGTAACCTTGTTACTTCCATTTGCAAGCATTCCTTGTAGGGGCTAGGAAGTAGCAGCTGGTAGGCTGTAAGGACTTCCAATGAAGATCTACATGATATATTAACATGCCGTGTTTTCTGTTCTGTATCTCTCTACAAATCTAATTGAACCTTATACCAGGTTTTGGCCTATTGTATCCTGCAAGTGTAGACGTAAATTCAAACCTGAAGTAACTATATTGATGGTCATAATAATTACTCATTTCCTAAATTGGCTATTTCTTCTTCCTTATTTTTCTCTGCAGGGTCTGTTTTAGTTTTGAGCTGTGCTTTTCAAATTGTAAAATTTCAAATATCTGGAGAGCCTAGGCTGGTCAGGCATATTTTGGATTGAGGCAATGAACAACTGACTGGAAGCTCTGCCTCTGAGGCCTGTGCAGAGTATGATGGGCTTTACTCTAAAAATTTTTATAGACAGCCAGCTTTCGCTTTCTTTCTTTTGGTCAACCTTCACTTAATTCTTCTGTTTTCAATACAATGCTTCATTCCTATTCAGCTGTACATTTGAGGTCTCTGAGTTCATGGCCTTTCTGCAATGACTATATACACCTCTGGACTCCTCCTCTGAGGAGTCGCCAGAAAATGAAGGATAGGACAAGTCTCGGGCTCTAAACCCTTTTATACAATCTCCATTTTCAGCTCTATGTCTCCTCAGTGCTTTCTGTCACATGTGGTATCTCCAATTCCTCATCCTTTGCAAAGTTCCAGGGAGAAAATCATCTGGTTTCTTGTATCAGTCAGAGTCCAGTCAAGAAGTAGAAACCATATCAGAAGTGTGAACATGGAAAAACAGAATTAACAAGTGCAGAAAGCAACTATGGCTTCTAGGCTGAAGGAGAGTGAACCAAGGAACAAAGAACTCAGGAAAGGTCCTCCATGTCCTCAAGACTCAGATTCAGACTTTTAAGGAGAAGGTGTGCCTGCCCCAGGAACATGCAGACCAGAGGTGAAGAACAATCTTGCCAGTGAGTACAGGCTGGAGCTGGTTGACTAAGGGCTGCCAAGTTGAATACTACTGGGTCTTCTGTTTGCTGATCTGCTGGCTTCTGTACATGGAGAGTCCCTTTATCCTACTATGGTCTTGCAATGTCTCTCCAGAATCCTCTATTGACAAAGCCTAATGTCAAGCTAGTTGGCAAAAAGGAAATGTTTACAAGGTCCAGCTCCAGTATAATAAAACAGGATTAAAAAAAAAAAAAGGTAGGTTTGCAAACCACAAATGGTCAGAATGGTCATCATCAAAAAGTCTATAAATAATAAATGCTGGAGAGGGTGTGGAGAAAAGGCAACTCTCCTACACTGTTGGTAGGAATGTAATTTGGTGCAGCCACTATGGAAAACAGTATGGAAGTTCCTTTAAAAACTAAAAATAGACTGATGATATGATCTAGCAATCCCACTCCTGTGGGATATATCAAGAAAAGACAAAAACTCTAAATCAAAAATATACACACACTCCAAGTTCATAGCAGTACAATTTATAACAACCAAGACATGGAGGCAACCTAAGTGTGCACCCACTGATGGATGTGTAAAGAAGGAGGGGGGTTCATGTTTGGGAGTTCGTGTAAAAAAATAAATAAATACCAAAAAAAAAAAATCAGATACAAAAAAAAAAAAAAAAGAAGGTGTGGTATACAGATACACAGAGGAATATATAAAGAAGGTGTGGCAGATGGACACACAGAGGAATATTACTTGGCCACAAAAAAAGAACAAAATACTGCCATCTACAGCAACATGGATGGATCTAGAGATTACCATACTGAGTGAAGTAAGTCAGACAGACAAATACTATATCACTTATATGAAGAATCCCAAAAAATAAAACAAATGAACTTCCTTACAGAAAGAAATAGACTCACAGACATAGAAAACAAACTTGCAGTCACCAAAGGGAGAGAGAGAGAGGTAGGGATGAATTAGGAGTATGGGATTAACATATATACACTACTATATATAAAATAGATAAATAACAAGGATTTACTATATAGTACTGGGAACTATATTCAATATCTTGTAATAACCTTTAAAGGAAAAGAATCTGAAAAACAATATGTGTGTGTATCTGTGTGTATGTAAATGAATCACTTTGCTGTACACCTAAAACTAATACAATATTGTAAAGCAACCATAGTTCAATTTTTTTAAAAGGTAGATTTGGAGCTGAAAGGTAACAAATTGATTGCCATCACACTTCTCATCCATACCTCCCACCTTTCAGAAGCAATAAGTCTTGACCTTCTTCACGTCTGAATCATTCCTGATTTTCCCATCATTTCTCTATCTTAATACTTTAAAATTTAGTTGTGTCTTAGTTTCACTAAAGACAATATTTACATTTCTATGCTCCTTACTATTTTGGGGTAATTCACAAAAGAAAGACTGATAGTAATTTCTTAACTTCTTTGTAAGGAAATCTCTCCACTTTACTACAATTATTCTATTTTAAAACTAATTTCCTTACCAAAATGTGACAAACTGCAGAGCAAAGATAGTCTTTAACTCATCTTATGTTCTTTTATCTCCCTCAATGTCTTCCATATTAGGAGCTTAAAAAAAGGTTGGTTGAAATAAATGAAATGTATATTCCTTAAAAATTTTTAATAAAATTCACAATTTGTTTCAATCAGTTTTATAGCTATACATCAGGCACCTAAATCCCAATAAGAGGTCTTATAAGTCTATGCTATTTATTAAAATAAGAAATAAGCAAAAGCATTTATAGGTCAATGAAAGCTCACCTTTAATCCTACTAGCAAAGCAACTCACTCTCTGTAGAACATATTTACAATAAAAAAGAAATTTTTCACTTTATTCATTTATTTAATGAGCAGATTGTCCTACTACTTTAAATATAAGTTGAACTAAAATATTTTTCCAATGGTTACCTTCTAAAATATATTAATTTATTTTGAAGTACCTATACTTACCAACTCAGGGATGTCTTTTACTTTGAGAGGAACTTGAATTAAACCCAAATGAGTCCTGAAACTAAGAGAATCACCATTTTCATAATTCGGGTTGCGAAGATTAATTAATACCTTTAAAAACAAATCCAATGAAATTGGTTAGTTTCTTTATACAAAATTTACACTTATAAAATTGGCAGTGATATTCTTAGTATATACAAAATTAAAAATTATTTGGGTTATGCATATACTTTAATCACATTCTGAAAACTATAAAATTGTGTTAAAATGTTAAAGTACCATAAACATGTTTTCAATTTAATATTCCAACAGATGACCTAACAAATAATATAATAATAAGTTAAAATATCAGTTATAAAGAGAAACTTTTTGATGTTAAGAAAAAAAATTGTTTGAATATATTTTACAAGGAAAAATGACAGAAAAATTTAAACTGCTTGATTTCAGTATTTGCCAGGGAAAACCTGAGAACCAACTCTAACACTTTTAAAAATAGATGCTGAAAAGTTTATAGAAAGACAGTAGAATAACATCATAAGATATTGCTTCTAAATCAAATCCAAAGGTAAAAAATCTTTTTCAGAAGCCAAACTAACAAGAAATATTTTTCAAAATTAAAAATCTTGGATATTTGCATATCCTTTAATCTAGGAATCTCACTTCGTGAGTATGATCATGGAAATAATTAAAACTGTTTGCAGAGATAGTGCAAAAAAAAAAGGTAAAGGAAATGTTGTTTATAACAGAAAAATATTATACATTAAATATTTTAAGACATTCAATATTAGACATTTAAGATGTTTAAGACTACTTAAACATTCTGGTAGAGGAAACTATCTATATAAATTATGTTTTATGTATATAAAATACTGTTTAATATGCCACAATTAATAAATACTATGTTTATTAAATTAAAAATTACAATAGTGTTTATTGCCATATGATGATATTATAAGTAATTTTTGTTTTAAATTTTCTTCTTATATATGTTTCCTTATTTTTCTAACAACATGTATTTTAGGGAGAAAATAATAATAATTTCCAAAAACATTTTTAAACTACAACTCTGAAGGGAAAGAAACCAAGAATTCAGTGAAGATTATAATGACAGAAACACCAGCATATCTGAAGAAGGCATTAATAACCTGATAACTAATGGATGACAAAATGAAATATACCACAAGTGCAAAAGAGTTTCCTAAAATTTCAAACACTAAATTGAAGCTAAAAATATCAAAGGAATTTATTTTAAAAATGTTTTTGCAAAGAACCAACAGCGTGAAATATAGACTAATATAGCACAATACAATTTTAGTCTAATTATGCAAATAAGGGGTTATAGCATGGAAAACTTAAAAACATAGAATTGAAAAGAAAAACTATGAATACATGGGCAATAGAAAAGAAAAAATATTAGAAAAGCAGAAACGATAAGGAAGTGATTATAGAAACTTCTCTTGAGCTAAAGAAGAATCTCAGTATGACTAATAAAAGAATCAATTCAGCAACAGTCCTTAAGGAAACAGAATGCTAGTAAGGAGAAAACATAAAATTAATTATATAAAAATTATATGAAATTTAAGTGCTAGGAAAGGGATGAGTTTGAGAGAATCCTTTAATAATCTAAGAGAAATAACACTAGCAGTATAAAGGCAGTTTCAAACCAAAGTAACTTCTCTTTTAAGTTAAAAGGAGACTGTTTATAATTCTAAAAGGCCTGAAATAATTTCTAACAATGCTGGCAAACTTGTATCTGAGAAAACAGGTTCAGAAAAAAAATGCAAAAGATTAAATCATTCATTTACTCATTCACTCAACACTTATTTACTGAGCAACTATGTGCTAAGCACTGTTACATCTGTTTGAGAGAGAGCAGTTAAGGACAGGATTAACTTGCAGCTGGTTTGTGGTAGCTCCTATCTTAGCTTCAGGGACATCTGGCAGTGACCCTTGGCAAAATGAGATGAAATGCACTAACTAGTCATTTATAATGTGCTACTTAATGTCCCCTGGAGGCATTCCATATCAATTTATTTACACTGTTCATTGAAAATGTATAGATTGCTAGTTTGCACCTGAATTACCAGTAGGGTGTAAAAGACTCATCAGAAAGCTTGTGCTGTAACTTGTATCTTGCATGTACCTTGGTGATTCATAACCCAAAAGCAAAGTGCATCCTGTGTAACTGAGAAAGGGCTGCAAAGTGTATCCTGTGTTACTGAGAAAGGAGCTGGGACTGGAAATTTCTGTCTCTTTGTATTTGCATGTGCTTTCTTTCTCTTGCTGAAAGAAAGCTTTATGTGGGTGTATCTTTGTGGCTGAAATCTTATATGTCTTCTCAGTTATCTGATTTAGCTCTGTGTAATTGTTGCAGCAGGGAACAAAGCTTCCATATTACAGAATAAAGGCGGCAATAGGCAAAATAGAAAATCAGTATGTTATATGATGCTAAAGGTTACAGAGAAAAACAAAGCAGGAAAGGATTATAAGAAGTTTCAAGAAGAGAGCCAGGGAAGGATTTGGTGAGAAGGTAACATTATTGTGTGTGTGTATATGTTTAAATTTTTCCCATGAATGTTCTTTTTTTTTAATTGAAATACAGTTGACATACAATATTGTGTGAGTTTCAGATTGTACTAACAGTGATTTGACATTTGCATACATTATGAAATTATCACAATAAGTCTGTATCCCTCCAAAGTTATTACAATACTATTGACCATATTGTTTATGCTGAGAATATGACATTTAAGCAAAGACATAAGGGAATGTGAGGGAATGGATACACAAGTATCTCGGGGAAAAGCAATGCAGGCAGAGAAAACAAGGAGCAAAGACCCTCAAACGGGAGAAAGCCAGGGGAAAGTAAGCAAGCTAAAGCAGCTGGAGTAGAACAAATCAGGAGGAAAAGTAATAGGGGATGAACTCAGAGAGGTGATGGGTATCAGATCAATAGGGTGTTTTAGGCCACTGTCATGACTTTGGGTTTTAAGTAGAATGAGCTAAGAAGCCACTGGATACTAGAAGAGTGGCTTCTTCAGAATAGTATTTACAAGGCTTCCTCTAGAAATTCTGCTAAAAACAAATTCTAGGTGGGGAAGTGTAGAAGCAGTAAGAGCAATTAAGAGCTACTGAAATAGTCCAGACAAGAGATGGCAGCTTGGATCAGCAACATGGGAATGGCAATGATGAGAAGTTGAGTGGATTCTGGACATACTTCAAACATAAAGCTGAAAGGATTTCCTGGTGGATTACATGTAAGGTACAAGAGAAAAAAATGGAATCAAAGATGAGTGAATTAAAATAATTAGTGAGTTCTAACTGCTTACTAAAGAGTTCCTCTTCAATGTCAATAGCCTCTCAAACTTAATTAAGTGCATCATCTTCACTAACGGACCTGTGTCTCTTTCTGTATTCTGTCTCTTAAGTTAACTCTGCCCAGTTATCCAATCTTGACACTTAAAAGTTATGTTTATCTTTTCTTTTTCTCATACTCCTTAGATCTAATAAATTCCCAAATCTTTTAAAAAATCTGTTAAATTCACATCTTGTTAAATTCAAGTCTGTTGATGTCTTTCCATTTGGAATGCTATTCTCTTAGTTTAAACCTTTATCACACCTTGTCTGAACTACTACAACAGGGAGAAAAAGAAAAAAGAAAAAGATTCACTGAGCACCTATTGTGCTAGCCATGCTACATGATTTACAGTCACTATTTTTAAATCAAATCTTCTTGATTTACTTCCCTCTAATCTTTCCACACTACAATGTATTTTCCCAGAGCAATTTCCAAACACAAATCTGATCAGGTTATTCCATTGCTTTCATGGCTCTGGGGCTTCTTATATGGTGATTCTTCTGCCTGGAGATATTTTTAATATCATCATTTCTTTTGCATTTTTACCTCATTAATACACATATATTTAACCAATAGAACCTACCTCAAGAAAATCCTTAGGTGCATAAACAGGTCTGAAAAGGCTTAAATCTAGAATTAATAAGACAGATTAAAATAGAATTTTGGTTATAATATACAAATTCTTATTAATAATAAATTATAACGGTTCTTTCATATTGCTATGCAGCTAGGTTACTTCAAACATTTGCAGAATATCAATTTTTTGTCATACACTGTGTTAAGCACTGTACTAACAAAAATAAAAAGAAAGTCCCTTCCCTTGACAGTCTAGATAACATATTCTAGAAGAAATTACAGAGTCCTCTCTTCCATAAATTTGTAATGGAGTATTTGTAATTGAATTGAAAAACAATGTCAATATAATATGAAAGTTCTACATGAGAATTCTCGAAGTACTTAGAATACAAACAATAAATTCTCAGTGAATCTTGTAGTTATACTGAACTGCTCTCCCTTTTGAACTTTCTATAATGCACTGCTTCCTTTGTGCATGCATGCTTAAATGTGTCTCCCTACTCAGGGATCGAACCTGCATCTCCCACATTGCAGGAGAATTCTTTACCACTGAACCACTGCGGAAGCCTCAGGTTATATTGAACTATTCCCTCTTTTGAATTTTTATAACACACTGCTTCCTTTATGATGGCTCAAAATTTCTTGCACCCTACCCAGGCCCCAACTATTTTTTAAGAAGGAGTGGTGAAGAATTATGTACATGTCTACCTAAACAATTATTTTTTATATATCAATAATTATTTTATACATATATTTATTACTCATTAAATATTTTTAAAATTGATAGACTCAATTTTAAACATTAAAATGAACCAAAATAAATTCTTAAAAACATTTTAAAACATTTTAAAAGTCTTAAAACTTTTCAAAATATAACACATTTAACATCTCAATGTAATTAAAGCTTGAGATTTATCTTAATTATGAGCCTAAGAAACCCACTGAATGATTCTAATTTATTCTTTCATAAAAATGTTTTCAAATGCTGATTAAAAAAATAACTGATTTAAATATTCTCAAAATAACGGAGAACAGTGACTCAAGCTGGGAATTTTTAAACTGCAAAGTAGAAGTTTAAGCAAAAAAAAAAAAAGATGAGAATAAATCAGTGAGAAGGGAAGTTGCTATCTTTCAAAAAAGAACTTGTTAATATTGTTATTTTGGATCCATAATTAAAAAGACAATTTTTTTTCCCACTACCACATTTTGAAAATATTTTTTTCTTATGTACCTGGTTCGTCGGTTCCCATTTCATTCCATTTATTGAGAAGTTCTTTCTGTTCTCCAATTGGCCTCTAAAAAAGGTAATTTTAAAATTGGGTTCGTTTTGTGAAGTTAAGCAATGCAGCTGAAAAATAAGAATCAATACCTTATCTAAAAGCTTATATAAGCTACCATAAGAAAAAATAATTTTATTACATATGATTAGCTTTTCTGGGAATTACACTTAATATTATTTAACTGTTACATTTAATGGCTCAGTTAGAATATGGCGCTAATGAGTCTAAAATAGAAGGTAAATGATATGTACTGGCCAGTAAAATTTCACAAAGAAAAACTGCTCCTCAGCCACATACTACATCTCTTACCCCATCCAGCAATCTCAGAAATGCATCACAAGGGGGCTGGCAAAGAGAGTGTGACTGTGAGTCAGTAGCATCATCTTCCTATATGAAAGACAGTATATTACACAATACTACATATTTAGACAGTTTTTCATATAAATTTATCCTGTTTTTACACCATCCTTCTGGTGCCTTCAGTGACTTGTACTTGGATATTACCCAATGTACATTCACTATATCTTGTCCAACAGCAGGGAATAAATAGGTGGTAGGGAGAATGAAGTGAAGAGAAACTTGTTCTCTCCTACTCTTGAACAGCTATAAAAGACCCAGAACACATTCCTCAAGTGGCTTTTCTCTCCTTTTTCATCTCTCCCCTATCAAAGGCCAGAATTACAGATAAATGTTGAGTATTAGATCTAAATAGTTCTGGAGAGATGATAAATCATTCGGGTAAGGAGACTAAAGGTAATTAAAATCTTTAAAGTACATTTATTACCTTTACAGACAAATCTCCAAATAATCTGTACTGTACAGCCTATATTTATTCTCAAGATACAGGTTTTGTGTTTTTTTTTACAAAAAGCATTGTAGCAGATGTAATAGAAAACTATATAAACTGGGCTTCCCTGGTGGCTCAGAGGTTAAAGCGTCTGCCTGCAAGGCGGGAGACCCGGGTTCAATGGAGAAGGAAATGGCCACCCACTCCAGTATTCTTGCCTGGAGAATCCCATGGACGGAGGAGCCTGGTAGGTTACAGTCCACGGGGTCGCAAAGAGTTGGACACAACAGGTGGTTTGGTTTTTTTTTTTTTTTTAACAAAAAGCATTGTAGCAGATGTAATAGAAAACTATATAAACTGGGCTTCCCTGGTGGCTCAGAGGTTAAAGCGTCTGCCTGCAAGGCGGGAGACCCGGGTTCAATGGAGAAGGAAATGGCCACCCACTCCAGTATTCTTGCCTGGAGAATCCCATGGACGGAGGAGCCTGGTAGGTTACAGTCCACGGGGTCGCAAAGAGTTGGACACAACAGGTGGTTTGGTTTTTTTTTTTTTTTTTACAAAAAGCATTGTAGCAGATGTAATAGAAAACTATATAAACTACACCCACATAATTAACCTTTTATAGACTTTGGTTTCAAAAAGCTGTCTACCAGTAACAAAAACAAAGATAAATCTGCCTAACAGTTATAATTTCATGATACTTCCTAGTACATGATTCACAATAAAATACTTCAGTGTTAAAAGTACCTTTCGTGCCAATGGGATACTTAGTTCAGTGCACATACTATTTAAACTCTTCAAAATTCTTTTTTCCCAACTTCCCTGAAACATAAGGAACAGTCTATTATTATTTTTGGTTAAAAGTGCCAAAAGTGACTCTTAAAAAATTAAAGACATTATGAGTAATATAGAAATGGTGAAGTTGCTTGAGATTGGTTATCTTTATTCAGTAGATTACTCAACAAATATTAATTACTGCCTACTATGTGCCAGATACTATCCTTAGTGCTGTGAATAACAAAATGCCTCCATCCTCATGGAACTGACATTCTAGTGGAGGACAGGAATGAAGATAGATTAAAAAAATAAATCAACAAGTCAGATGGGGAAATAGCAGATTTTTTAAAAAAGGTAAGCTATATTTAAGCACTTTATAAATCTTTCATATTTAAGACTCCCATTAATGACCTAGTAAAATAAAATTTTATAGAAATTATTATATTGTAATTTTTCCAAACATTCTTCACCCTAAATACTTCACTATGAATTTTTTAAGAATAAGAACTTTCTCTTACATAGCCACAATACCACTATGACACCTGAGAAAACTAAAAATAGTATTTCATATCATCTTAGCCCATATTCAAAAAGTTCCAATTATCCCCAAAATGTCTTTATATCTTCTAAAATCCTAGATCCATTAAAAATTAATGCATTACATTTGGTTGTTATGTCTCTTTTTGTATAGCTTAATCTAGAGTGCTTTACTCCTTTTCTTTTTCATACTGACTTTTTTGAGCAGTCCAGGGCAGATGTCTTTTGGAATGTATCACAATCTAGATTGGTCTTATTGTTTTCTCACCATATAGATTACATTCTTCTCTATCCCTGGTATTTCTCATAAACTTGAAATAATAAGTTAACTTTAATGGTCAGTCATAAATTGATTATCCATATACATCATACTTCAGTAAGTTATTCTTTTTAATGCTAAGTTAAAACATCATAATTTTTTGGTCTTTTAGCACAGGCCACTTCTGACACACAAAAAACAGAATAATACCAAAGCTCCAAAATTTAGACCAAGTGAGGAGAAATGGCGATAACTACATATTATATTATCCATAAAGGACAGATAAAATCAGTCAATCAAAGTAGAATAATAATACCTCCTTTATGTGATTACTATAAAAATTAAAGATGTAAAGTACTTTGAACAGTGACAATGATAATAATCACTGATAGTTTTTACTACAGCTATCATTATTCAGAGTTTCTTCATTAACATACATATATCTAAATATATCTGGAATAAATTCTCCATGCTCTATTCTTATTCCAACATACTTATTCCTACATTTTCTGAATAAATTATATTCACCACTCAGGTCTTCACCTCTATTAAGCCTGCTCTTACCTGGCTCCCACTCAGATAATATTAGTGCCTTTGCCTACAGATTCTCACAGTATCTCTTCCTTCACCTATCACAGCACATATCACACTTTATCAAGCACATAATAAGTTTTCAATAATTGAACAGATTTCCATTCTTAGTTATGCTGTAAGAATTTAGAAAGTTTTTTTTACATCTGCCAAAGTAATGAATGAACAAGAAAAAAATCATCTATAAGAGAAATACAGAGCTGTGTGAAATGCGTAAGACTTAGTTTACTAAATATACAGAAATAGGTTTTCAAGAATAAAAGAATACTCTTAATAAACTTCATAAAATACAGTCTAAACTAATTTTGTTTACTAGTTTGTTTTTGATTTTTTTCTCTCTCTTTTCTTTTTTCCTGTAAAGAGTTCTCTTAGATGCAGGACTTATATTTGGGTATATTATTCATGACCAAACTTTAGTTAGTGCAATATAACCCACTTCTACCCTCAACACTCTTATCCCAATTTATTTGGAAAAATCTAATTCAACTTTCATATCTCAGCTTAAAAGTAATTTCCTCTAATAAGCTTTCATCACTTGCTCCCTCAACTCCAGATTGTGGGGGTCAGGGGAGCAAGTATGAGAACCTTAACACACAAGAAAAGATTCTACACATGGACAGCACCAGATGGTCAACACCAAAATCAGATTGATTATATTCTTTGCAGCCAAAAATGGAAAAGCTCTATACAGTAAGCAAAAACAAGACCAGGAGCTGACTGTGGCTCAGATCATGAACTCCTTATTGCCAAATTCAGACTTAAATTGAAGAAAGTAAGGAAAACCACTAGCGCATTCAGGTATGACCTAAATCAAATCCCTTACAATTATACAGTAGAGGTGACAAATAGATTCAAGGGATTAGATCTGATGGACAGAGTGCCTGAAGAACTATGGACAGAGGTTCATGACATTGTACAGGAGGCAGAGATCAAGACCACCCAAGAAAAGAAACGCAAAAAGGCAAAGCAGTTGTCTGAGGAGGCCTTACAAATAGCTGAGAAAAGAAGAGAAGCTAAAGGCAAAGGAGAAAAGGAAAAGATATACCCATTTGAATGCAGATTTCCAGAGAATAGCAAGGAGAGATAAGAAAATTCCTCAGTGATCAATGCAAAGAAATAGAGGAAAACAATAGAATGAGAAAGACTAGAGATCTCTTCAAGAAAATTAAGAGACACCAAAGGAATATTTCATGCCAAGATGGACACAATAAAGGACAGAAATAGTATGGACCTAACAGAAGCAGAAGATATTAAGAAGAGGTGGCAAGAATACACAGAACTAGACAAAAAAGATCCTCATGACCCAGATAACCACGATGGTGTGATCACTCACCTGGAGCCAGACATCCTGGAATGCGAAGTCAAGTGGGCCTTAGGAAGCATCACTAACGAACAAAGCTAGTGGAGGTGATGGAATTCTAGTTGAGCTATTTCAAATCCTAGAAGGCAATGTTGTGAAAGTGCTGCACTCAATATGCCAGCAAATCTGGAAAACTCAGCAGCGGCTACAGGACTGGAAAAGGTCTGTTTCATTCCAGTCCCAAAGAAGGGCAATGCTAAGCAATGCTCAAACTACCATACAATTGTACTCATCTCACAGACTAGCAAAGTAATGCACAAAATTCTCCAAGCCAGGCTTCAACAGTACAGGAACTGCAAACTTCCAGATGTTCAAGCTGGATTTAGAAAAGGTAGAAGAACCAGAGAAGGAAATGGCAACCCACACTCCAGTGTTCTTGCCTGGAGAGTCCCAGGGACGGGGGAGCCTGGGGGGCTGCCGTCTATGGGGTCGCACAGAGTCGGACACGACTGAAGCGATTTAGCAGCAGCAGCAGCAGAAGAGATCAAATTGCCAACATCTGCTAGACCATAGAAAAAGCAAGAGAGTTCCAGAAAGACATCTACTTTTGCTTTATTGACTATGCCAAAGCCTTTGACTGTGTGGATCACAACAAACTGTGGAAAATTCTGAAAGAGTTGGGAATACCAGACCACCTGATCTGCCCCCTGCAAAATCTGTATGCAGGTCAAGAAGCGACAGTTAGAACTAGACATGGGACAACAGACTGGTCCCAAATTGGGAAAGGAGTACATCAAGGCTGTCTATTGTCACCCCACTTATTTAAATTTATATGCAGAGTACATCATGTGAAATGCTGGGCTGGAAGAAGCACAAGCTGAAATCAAGATTGCCGGGAGAAATATCAATAACCTCAGATATGCAGATGCTGCTGCTCCTGCTGCTGCTAAGTCGCTTCAGTCGTGTCCGACTCTGTGCGACCCCAGAGACGGCTGCCCACCAGGCTCCCCTGTCCCTGGGATTCTCCAGGCAAGAACACTGGAGTGGGTTGCCATTTCCTTCTCCAGATATGCAGATGACACCACCCTTACGGCAGAAAGCAAAGGAGAACTAAAGAGCCTCTTGATGAAAGTGAAAGAGTAGAGTAAAAAAGCTGGCTTAAAACTACCATTCAGAAACATGGCATCTGGTCCCATCACTTTATGGCAAATAGATGAGGAAACAACGGAAACAGTGACAGACTTTATTTTGGGGGTCTCCAAAATCACTGCAGATGGTGACTGCAGCCATGAAATTAAAAAGACACTTGCTCCTTGGGAAGAAAAGCTATGACCAACCTATATAGCATATTTAAAAGCAGAGGCATTACTTTACCAACAGAGGTCCGTCTAGTCAAACCTATGGTTTTCCCAGTAGTCCTGTATGGATGTGAGAGTTGGACTATAAAGAAAGATGAGTGCCAAAGAATTGATGCTTTTGAACTGTGGTGTTGGAAAAGACTCTTGAGAGTCTTTTGGACTGCAAAGAGATCCAACCAGTCCATCCTAAAGGAGATCAGTCCTGAATATTCACTGGAAGGACTGATGCTGAAGCTGAACCTCCAATACTTTGGCCACCTGATGTGAAGAACTGACTCATTTGAAAAGATCCTCATGCTGGGAAAGATTGAAGGTGGGAGGAGAAGGGGATGACAGAGGATGAGATGGTTGAATGGCATCACCGACGTGATGGACATGAGTTTGACCAGGCTCTGGGAGTTGGTGATGGACAGAGAAGCCTGGCGTGCTGCAGTCCATGGGGTCGCAATGAGTCGGACATGACTGAGTGACTGAACTGAACTGAATTTTAATTCAGTGATTACTATAAAAATAAAACACTCCAGTACTCTTGCCTGGAAAACCCCATGGATGGAGGAGCCTGGCAGGCTGCAGTCCATGGGGTCACTACTAGTCGGACACGACTAAGTGACTTCACTTTCACTTTTCACTTTCATGCATTGGAGAAGGAAACGGCAACCCACTCCAGTGGGATTCTGGAGAATCCCAGGGACGGAGGAGCCTGGTGGGCTGCCATCTATGGGATTGCACAGAGTCGGACACGACTGAAGTGACTTAGCAGCAGCAGCAGCAAAGATTAAAAATCCAATCCCTGATTTTTTACTATGTATCCTATTATATAAAAGAACTAAATTTCTAGCTATTGAAATATGATTACAAAAATTATCATTTTCAACCACTAATAAGAGGACTTGAGTTGATAAAAAGAAAATAACTCTCAGATATAAAAATAAAAGGTACAACAGGCATCAATGTGTGGCTCATAACATATACTGTATATATTTGTAAGACTGCGATACATAATTTTAATACAGCATAAAACCTACTAAAAACTCAGACATAAAGTCCATTTAAAATAGAATGATACTTTCTATAATTATATGTTAATAAGATATTCTGAAGCATATTTAACTTATTCTTTAGAAAATCACTCTGACAAAAACATCTCTTCACGTGTTTTGACAAAGTAAAATTTTAAGTGATAAATCACAGTTCTCCTAAATGACTTACTTACCACTTGGTAAATCCCACTTACCAAGTATTTCAACTTACCAAATTTAAATTTAATGTTAGATGTAATATACAGAGAAACTACTTAAGAAAAAAAAAATTTCACATAAAAGAAATTAGAGAAAACAAACTTATAGTTACCAGGGAATAAGTGAGGGGAGGGATAAACTGGGAGATTGAGATAGACATATAAAAACTACTACGTATAAAATAGACCCAATACAAAGAGCCAACTAATTGGAAAAGACCCTGATGCTGGGAAAGATTCAAGGCAAAAGGAGAAGAGGGCAGCAGAGGATGAGATGGTGAGATAGCATCACTGACTCAATGGACATGAATTGGAGCAAACTCCAGGAGACAGTGAAGGACAGGGAAGCCTGGCATGCTGCAGTCCACGTGGCTGCAAAGAGTCGGACATGACTTAGCGACTAAACAACAGCAATAAACTAATAAGGACCTACTGTATGGCACAGGGAACTCTTCTCGATACTCTGTGATGATCTACATGGGAAAAAAATCTAAAAAGCAGTAGATACACGTATACGTATAGAACTGATTCACCTTGCTGAAGGGCAGAAGCTAACACAACACTGTAAGTCAACTATACTCCAAATCAACTATACTCCAATAAAATCTTTTAAAAAGGAATCAGATATTAGAAGCAAGCATTCTGAATGAAAAAAAATAGAGCTAAGTGATTTACATGTGTTTACAATATGTTATTTTATTAATCCTGTGAGTAATGTACCATTACCCTCATTTGTACAAATGGGAAAACTTTTTAAAACAACACATGAGAGTAGAATGGAAAAGAATATTAAGAACTGAAGCAATGCTGAACAAAGCTTTATTCATTTATCATTTTTTACTGTGTTCCACAACTAAAGCAAAAACGTGGAAATGATCCAGAAGAGAAGAAAGAACAAGACAAAAAACTGAAAGAGGAAAAGGATGTTCAACTCAGAAAATTCAAAATTTTAAGGCTAGAATAGGTGGACATGAGGTTAATAGCTGAGTTTTCAAATAATGAAAATATATTGATTCAACAAATATTTACTGGGCTCTTATTAAACATATGCCATTAAAAGATGAATAAAACAGCTATCCCTGTATTGAGGGTGAGAAGGATAAGACAGAAACAAATAATATGGATAAGTTGCCAAAAGTTCATAAGGGCTATACCAATCCACACAGAAAAACCATAGAAAATGTAAAACAACAGGCACGCAGTAGGAAGCTAGGCATATCGAAACTTCTAGCTGACAACAGAACACATCGCATCCTGGAAAACCCTAAGAACAGTGAAAGAAGAGTGACTCCAGTGGCTGGCCTTGTCTTCCCTATTCCCTGTTTCATATCTATGAAAGGCTGTCAGGATTTTTCCAAGGTACTCTTTGCAAGAACTTCAGTCAGATGGTCAGAAGTTATTTCTTTTTTTTTTTTTTTTTTTTTTTTTTTTTTTTTTTTTTTTTTTTTTTTTTTTTTTTTTTTTTTTTTTTTTTATT
>SJYX01014737.1:254982-270174 GCA_006410675.1 Oreotragus oreotragus | reverse complement strand
TGGGAATACCAGACCACCTGACCTGCCTCCTGAGAAACCTGTATGCAGGTCAGTAAGCAACAGTTAGAACTGCACATGGAACAACAGACTGGTTCCAAATAGGAAAAGGAGTACGTCAAGGCTGTATATTGTCACACTGCTTATTTAACTTATATGCAGAGTACACCATGAGAAATGCTAGGCTGGAAGGAGCACAAGCTGGAATCAAGACTGCTGGGAGAAATATCAATAACCTCAGATATGCAGATGACACCACCCTTATGGCAGAAAGTGAAGAGGAACCAAAAGCCTCTTGATGAAAGTGAAAGAGGAAAGTGAAAAAGTTGGCTTAAAGCTCAACATTCAGAAAACGAAGATCATGGCATCTGGTCCCATCACTTCATGGCAAATAGATGGGGAAACAGTGGAAACAGTGTCAGACTTTATTTCTTTGGGCTGCAAAGTCACTGCAGATGGTGACTGCAGCCATGAAATTAAAAGACGCTTACTCCTTAGAAGAAAAGTTATGACCAACGTAAATGGCATATTGAAAGGAAGAGGACATTACTTTGCCAACAGAGGTCCGTCTAGTCAAGGCTATGGTTTTCTAGTGGTCATGTATGGATGTGAGAGTTGGACTGCTATAGTGTTGGAGAAGACTCTCGAGAGTCCCTTAGACTGCAAGGAGATCCAACCAGTCCATTCTGAAGGAGATTAGCCCTGAAATTTCTTTGGAAGGAATGATGCTAAAGCTCAAACTCCAGTATTTTGGCCACCTCATGCGAAGTGTTGACTCATTGGAAAAGACTCTGATGCTGGGAGGGATTGGGGGCAGGAGTAGGAGACGACAGAGGATGAGATGGCTGGATGGCATCACTGACTCGATGGACGTGAGTCTGAGTGAACTCTGGGAGTTGGTGATGGACAGGGAAGCCTGGCGTGCTGTGATTCATGGGGTTGCAAAGGGTCAGACACGACTGAGGAACTGAACTGAACTGAACTGAGAGATAGAAATATACTACACATTAATATTTCCTCAAATATCTCCATGTTTTTTGTTTATATCGCTTCCTTTCACCCTCCAATTTTAAGGGTTTTCAAATGAAAATGAAAGCAGAAAACTAAAAATCTGCCTAATATCTAGCAAGTGAAACACAGTAACTCAAAGCAGCAGAACACTCTCAGGAGCCGCAGATCCACTGTGGAATTGCTGAAGCTGGGTGACGGGTTCATGGGAGCTCTCCAGGGTTCAGGTTCATGGGAGCAGACCAGGCTGGGCAAAGGCAAAGGCCAGCCAAAGAATTAGGGGCATTTAGACAGCTTATTGTTAATATTGTAACAGCTTTTTCAGTCTTTCTATTTAAATTATTTTATTTTATTCTTTTAAAGTGACTTTTCGTTGTTTTCCAGTTCATTTCAGATTGATTACAGGATTCATTTGGATTCTGCAACTGAATACAACTAGTATGTAACAACCTGTTGTGAAAACAAATATATTTCAAATACACTATCAGTAACACTGGTGTCAAAAGCCAAAATTTTAGGGGAAGAGTGAGTCAGTTCATTCCCTATTCTTTCCTTTAATATCACAGAACTTGAGGAACAAATCAGTGCATAATACTTTTATCATATTTTAAATCTTAGGCCAGTATGTTACAAGATTTTTTTCCCTTCTACTCAGTATTTTCAGAATTACTATCGAAATTAAGTAAGTGTAATCCTTGGTTACCGAATATAAACAGCATACAAATACTATTTGCATCACTTTAGTAGTCCTTATCCAGTCTTTCATATAATAAATGTAGTCCTAATGTTAATAAGGATCTTTCATTCTGCATTATATAACTTGGTATGGAATAATAAAATTACAATGAACAATAGCCAACCTGTGCTTTCCGCATGTATACCAAAGGTTCTTTAAGATGCTCAGGAGGTGCAGCAGGATGACTAGGTAAAGGAAACCTGAGGACAGAAAGGGGGAGGTAAATATAATATACCACTCTTGATAATTAATCAGTTTGTTGGTTAGAAATTACTTATCTCTATAGTCCATGATATATGAAACAGAACATTTGCTAGCAGTTCTATGTACTTACACAAGGTACAACAACCTAACAAAACTTTAATCCTTATCCTACTAGCATTGTAACTTTAAATTAGCAATTTAATGACAGTAAAAGTTAAAGTGGAATTCATAGATTGAGGTAACTTTTAAATTATTTAGCTCTGTAAGTGCTCATATGAAATTTTCACAACTGTTAATTTTAGTATATAAATATTATAACAAATTTTTAAAATCTGAAATTTAAACAAGTCCATTAACTTACTAAAATATCAACTTTTCTCAATTCTCCCAATTTCCTTTTCCACAGAATTGAAATGATAGTATAAATACTCTTTTGTAACAGCCATATTTTAGCATGTAATATATTGCATACTATATTAGTTCACAGATTTAATAAAATTTTTTTAAGTTAATGTCATATATTCTGTATTCTGTGTAACATGACATTTTATATTCAAAATATAGTTTTTATTAAGGAAACAGATTCATTTATTCAACAAATATTTGAGCCCTTCTAGGTATATGGTGAGATTAAGACAGTGTCTCCTATTCTCATGTACCTAATATTCTAGTGAAGACAGTCAATATTTATAAAAAACAAACAAATAAATAGAATAACATAAAAGAGTAGTAAATGCCATGAGAAAATGAGAGCAGGATAAAGTCTAAATGATTTGGAAGGGGAGAAAAGGTGTCTAGGAAACCTAATGTTTGAATCAAGACACGAGTGAAAAGGAGCCAAGCAACATTCCAAGCAAAAGGACAGCAAGCACAAAACTCTGAGGTGGGAAACTGTGGAATGTTTAAAAATCAGAAAAAGCCAGGGTGGTTGAAATGTAATGACTGAGGCACAGAGTGATATAAAATCATAGAGAAGGCAATAGGAAAACACAACAATTTAACATTTCCTTAGAGGTTTCAATCTCTTTCACAACTGACACCTCCAATTAAAATTAGTCATAGAAATTATACCCATGTAGAGCAACCATATTCTAACAATCAAGAACCATGCACTGAGTTCTCAAGAAATTCCTCATCCAAACAGGGACATCTAAAGGGGAACTTTAGACAGTTTCACTAACTGATTATTTCTAATTGTCTTTTTTCCTACTAAAATCTGCATTCCATGTACCTAAACAAATCACCTTTCCCCACTTACAAAAAAAAAAAAAAAAACCCTCTGGTAATTTCTAGATACCTCAGTATTTCTTATATGCAAGATAGTTTAAAAGTTATATATTTTATACTGCTCACTATATTACTTATAAAGATACATATGTTTTATAATGAAATGTAATTCTAAAATCCTTCCATTTTAGCAGTAATTATTTCTAAATTTAATAAACTTGGAAATTTAGAAACTTGAGAGCATTTACTGAAGATCTTAAAGATTATTTGGAAAAGATCCCGGTGGCTCAGGTGGTAAAGAATCTGCCTGCAAAGCAGGAGACCCGGGTGCGATCCCCTGCAGAAGGGCATGGCAACCCACCCCAGCATTCTTGCCTAGAGAAGTCCATGGACTGAGGAGCCTGGCGGGCTGCAGGCCATGGGGTCACAAAGGGTAGGACACGACTGAGTGACTAACGCTTTCTTACTTTAAGGGTTATTTAAGCTCAATGAAATTTATCCAGAAAAAAAGGTAATAAGTGGTCACCCCAAAATTATTCATATTAAAACCAAAGTAAAGCTATTTATTCAGTTATAAATATTTAATGAGCATCTACCAAGTGTTCAAGACTATAGAAATACAGCAGAAAATAAAACACATTAAAATCTCTGTCCTCAGGGATTTCACATTTAGATGAGGATCAGCAAAGGAACAATACAGAAACCTGGATGCCGCTCTTTACTCCTCCCTCTTCCTGTCTCTCCAAATCCCTCTAAATACCACTCATCTTTTACCACCTCACTGACACTGATTTCGGCAATGACATTACTTGCTTGCATTCATCTGACATATTCATATGCAGTCTCCCCTGCATCTACACTATCTTCAAATAGTGTCAATCTGCCTGGCTGTTAGTCAGGAGTGGTGTGTTCTTATTCACCAGTGATTGTATCTCCAGTGTCTAGCGTAAGACCTGGCACATACTAGATACCCAGTACATTACTGAATGGGCTTCCCAGGTGGCTCAGATGGTAAAGAACCTGCCAACAATGCAAGAGATGTGGGTTCAGTCCCTGGGTCAGGAAGATCTCCTGGAGAAGGAAATGGCAATGTACTCCAGTATTCTTGCCTTGAGAATCCCTTGGACAGAGGAGCCCGGCAGGCTACAGTCCATGGGGTCACAAAGAGTCAGACACAACTGAGCATGCACATACACACACTGCTAAATAACTAAAATACAAATGTGATCATGTTACTACTAAGTCCTAAAATGGTACCCAAATGCTTTTAGGATCCAGGCTACAAATCCTTGAGTAACAGGCACAAGCCTGCCTACAGATCTAGCTTCATTCTTTCCTATGGCCCTTTGCCCTCTACCATCCAGCCATACAATTTTTGTTCTTCCAGTATACATTCTTTTCCACCTCTAAACATCTGTGGGCTTCCCAGGTGGCGCCAGTAGCAAAGAATCCACCTGCCAGTACAGGAGATGCAAGAGATGTGGGTTCAATCCCTGGGCCAGGAAGATCCCCTGGAGGAGGAAATGGCAACCCACTCCAATATTCTCTCCTGGAAAATCCCAAGGACAGAGGAGCCTGGAAGGCTACAGTCCACGAGATTACAAAAGAGCTGGACACGACTAAACACACATGCATCTGTGAAACATCTGTACCTGTTGTTCCCTCGTGCCTAAAGCATTTTTCTTCTCTATTCCTTCCCCTAACTGTAGCTTTGCTTTCTGATCTCAGTCTGAATATTATTTCCTGTGACAAGTCATCATGACACCTCCAATCTGAGTTAAGCACCTGCCCTATGTACTGCTTGCACTTACCCTATTATAGCACTTACTATCTTATACTGTAATTGCGTCTGTAAAGTCTCTGTGCCCCACTGGGATGTAAGCTCCATAAAAAGCAAACACTATCTACCTACTTGTGCATTATGCCAGCACCTAGCTCTGAACATAACATTTGTTATGTGTAACATTTAAGACTAAGAGGGCAAGAAGAACTACGATTAGGATATTTTAGAAGTGCCTAGGAGCGACTTCCCTTTCACTTTTCACTTTCATGCATTGGCTAAGGAAATGGCAACCCACTCCAGTGTTCTTGCCTGGAGAATCCCAGGGACGGGGGAGCCTGGTGGGCTGCCGTCTATGGGGTCGCACAGAGTTGGACACAACTGAAGCGACTTAGCAGTAGCAGCAGCAGGTCTACTACCTGAAGACTCTTTTAGAGAACATTTTGAATGTCTATAAAAAACTGACCTAGTCTGGTGATCTAGTGTAAGGTACTCATTAATCTAAAAATCTTTCTGTTTAGAGGCCCACTATCATTCAACATTTATACCTCTCCAAAATATGGTAGACACTTGCATATATATACACTATAACAGCGAATTGTGGTATCTGTTTTTATAATATATACATATATGGGAGGTTTAAAAGGTTTATATATTTTTTTCATTTGTATTCCACGAGGAAAATAGTCTATCTTCTAATTCTTTACATGCACGCTCAGTCTCTTCAGTCATGTCCAACTCCTTGCCACCCCATGGACTGTAGTCCCCCCCGGCTCCTCTGGTCCGTGAGATTCTCCGGGCAAGAACACTAGAGTGGGTTGCCATTTCCTTCTCCAAACTGCTCTACATAAAATACAATAAAGACTAGGAGACAAAGAAATTGGTACATTTTCAGTGTAAAGACTTTCTTAAATATTTACAGTAAATATTTAGGATTAATAGTTTCACTAAGTTTTCTCAATTCAAAAAGATAGTCATTGTGTGCTAGCCCTAGGGTTGGCTCAATAACTACTTGCTGACTCAGTGTCATTTATTTGATGCTATAGGAGATACGCAAAGAAAGGTAAGACATAATTCTTGTTTTAGAACACTTTTAATCTAGGTAAAAAATAAGATGCAAGTATATGTGAGAAGTAGTAAAATGTATGGCTTTAGAATATGTTTCACTAGAGGTGAAATCCCAGCACTGCCATTTACTAGCTACATGATTTTTAGCAAGTTACTTAAGTGATCTTAGACTCAGTTTTCTCTTCTGTAAAATAATTAGAATAAAATCTACTTTGTAGGGTGTTATAAAGACTACCTCATGTAGACAATGCCTATAAAATGCTTATTACCACAGTGCTGGACATAAACATTCAATCAATGTAAATTATCACTGATATAATATTAAATAGTTTTTAGCACAATAATAGTTAAAGTATGCAGTTTTGAAGTGGAAAGAGCTAACCTGGGCTAGTGTTATGTTTCATGTAATAAAAGACTGTAGAAAATTTTCTGCTATACTTGTTAAATAAAAATCTGACTATAATCTTTGGAATGATTACTAAAATAAGTACGACATGAGCAAATTCCAGGTATGATGTATATAGCTCACATGGCCACAGTTCTATTAGGAATGAGAGTACATGCATTATTTTTTTCAGTTCCAATCATTTATATTAATAGATATTTCTATCTTAGTTTTGCTGTATTTACCTATGCATCTAATGGTTTCTGCCAATGAAAAATGGACCAGAATATGCTAAGTCCACTTACTTTTCTGATTTGCATGAGGAAACACTTCTTCCTCGACTCCAGATGTGCCCTTTCATATGAAATGAACTGCCTCCCTGTAACATACTTAACCTCTTTCCAAGGCTTTACTCACTATACCCCAGAAGAGAAGAAATGCCCTCTCCAACTTCTAAATTTTGGAAGAATAAACTGAATACGCTCACAATGCTATTTAAGTAGAAGGTTAGGTCTGAGTCTGGAGTTCAGCTAAAGTGCTCTTGCACTAAGCTATGTCCCCCTATCCAATCTTTATCACAACTAAAAGTATAGTTTTGAGTTCCCATTTGCCTTTATATTTTATTTTCTTTATTTGTTCAGAACCCAAGTGAGGAAAACAGGCAGTTTTACTGAACTCCTTCAAATATCCCAACAAGTTATTGAATATTTATAAAATACTTATTTAATGTCTATTATGTAGGATATCAAGGATATGACAATGCATGGAATATTGTCCATGCCATCAAGGAAAAAGGCACTCTGTCTCACAGAACAATTTTCAGGAATGCATAATACTACAAAAATAGCAATCATCAGTAGTATCTACTGAGATGAGAATCTAATATCTGGAATTATACACAACAGATGCTATTATTCTGCCAGTATCAGAGACAAAGACACTGAAGTTACGAGCTTTAATAGACAGAGGTAAATCACCATGTCCGTATTAGTTTAATCAACTCATGGTTTCTCTGCTACATTTGGGGAGTTTTAAAACCTTACTTGTCTTGATAAATACCTTTTCCTTTAGTGATTAGAACCAAAGGTATGATCACAATCAGCTTTACTTAATAGATGGCACTTTATTTATAAGTTTAAGAGCTCAAAAACCAACTCAAAAGATAGCAATAAGCAAAGAAGCAAATAACTAATTTTTAAAACGTGTGTCTAAGCACAAATCCACAAGCATTCATCTCTTTGTTTTAGAAACCATTCTGGTAAACCAGGTTATTTCCTTTTCCAAGTAACAGCAGATTAGAGGGAGCAAATTGGAAACAGGAGTGTCAGAAACTAGAGAGGCTACAGACACAGATACATTGATAGCAGGGAAAAAAAGACTTAAGAACTCAATTAGATCATGAGGGCAGAAACTGTTCACTGTGCTATGCTATATCCCCAGTGCCCACTATAGTGCTAGCAATAAATAATTGATGAATAATGGAACATTAAATAAACTACAAAGGTTAACAACATTCGGGATCTATATTTCTTGTAATGACAAATAGTTCTATACATTTTGGCAAACTCTGAGAACAAATTCAGATAAATAAAAATAGTAATATTCTTAATAATGAATATTTCAAAAAAGAATTAGCTGTGTTTAAAATGGTCAGTATATAAAGACACAAAAAGGATAATGCCCAGTATGGCAACAATAAAGAGAACACTGGTAAGCGTAAATTATCTGAAATACTAACTTATGAGAAATATCATATTCCCTAATTATACTGGATTAATGAATTGTTAATATAAAAATTTTGTCGGTAAAAATCCCCATGTATTAATTCTCAGGAAGACTACAATTTTTAATAGTATAAGCTCACTTGAAATGCTATATAAATGCTAATAAGAAATAATGAGTACACATAGTAAAACTATATTCATTACTTACAAAGCAAATATAGCTAAATGTAATAAGAGTATCTCAAAATAGGGAGGAAAAACTCACACACTCAGTTCACTATACACAGCATTCTGAAGTTTTTTCTCCCAACCTGTTTTAAAAATAGGAAAACATATATAAACATATTAGTTTTTAAAGTAAACATACATTAAAATTAATTTCACAAAAGCTTTAACATCATATTTACTGTGAAAGAATTTTATCAACTGCCAATTGCCAATGTAAAATTTTATTCTAAGGAATTATTTCCTATCTATTTACCAATATTCCCTTGGCTAACACTAAATACAAAGTCATCAACATGATTTATTACTTTGTAAGTAAAACTATGGTGTCATTTTCTTAAGATGAGGAGAATGTTTCCTTCTTCCACTGTTACGGCACTCAACAAGTGCCAAAATCTTTGGCAGTTGTATGTCAGTGCTATGAGGAATACGCCCGTGGGAGGGCGAGAAACAGCCAGGCACTTGACAAAGATCACAAGTAGTCCATGACAGTTGCCTAGTCAGGAAATTCCTAAACAAGAGAAGCAGACTATTGTAAGGCACCACCAGGCAGATCAGTTCACTTGGCTACTATTATTTTTGATCAACTTATTTGGGTAAGTAAACCACTTAATATCTCAGTTCCAAAGTGCAAAAGCTTAACAGCTTGCTCTAAAAGCTGAGATTTTCTTCTGTTTTCTTTGAAGGGTAGAAAAGAGAGAAAAGAAGCAGAGAAAGAAAAAAGTCACAGATGAAAGGTAAAAGACGAGATACTAAACTAAGGAGATTTTAATACACTCAGGATGTATTTTGACCAAGAAGGTAAATACTATTTAAAACTGATCAATGTAAAGCGGTTTATTACCAGTGTTCCTGAATTTCTGCAGAAATGCCTGAAAGTTCTAATTCACTTCAAATAAAAACCTATCCTACCACTCTTCCACAATTTAAACAAGTAACTGACTGCAGATACAATATTCCCTCAAAATAAAGTCTTTCCGTATTTTGCTTTAAAGAATTAGAAAAGAAAAATAAAAAGCAACTTACAAACCTGATATTTTAAAGAATTCCTTAATATCTTCTTTTAGTGATTCAAGTTTAATCTCAGGTCTCTGAAGACTGGCCTGATTTTAGAAAGAAGAAACAAAAAGACAGGTCAAAAGTAGTCATTTAGGGTGATACTTAACGCTAACGAGATGTTTAAAAAGGAATCTCCAAATGTGTGTGTGTGTGTGTGTGTGAGTTGCTCAGCTGTGTCTAACTCTTTGAGACCCCATGGATTGTAGCTCACCAGGCTCCATAGGATTCTCCTAGGAAGAATAATGGAGTGGGTTGCTATTTCCTTCTCCAGGGGATCTTCTCAAACCAGGGATTGAACCCAGGTCTCCCATATTGCAGACAGATTCTTACCATCTAAGCCACCAGGGGAGCCCCCAAATATGCATACTACCATGTAAAACACCCCCTTTGAGATCAGAGCTCCTGAGCATCTGGAACAGGTCATAAGACAGAACACTTTCATACACTCTTAAAACAGAAGATCTGTGATAGGACACTAGAATCTACTTAAAATATTAAACCTTGTAGCTAATGAATAGTAAACATCTTCATCTAAGACTTTCATTTTTATGAATATTTAACATCTATTTTTCTAATAGGAAAAATATTTTATAAATTCATTCTCTCTATACTTAATATATATGGCATCTACATACACCTAATAGCCAAAAACCCTGACGCATCCATATAACTGGAGCTTTGAAGAGTGTCATCCCCTTTGGATTGCTGCTCTGTAAACCTGTATTTGTTGTACATATTTATGGAAAATACATAAATCTACCCACTCACAAATGCTTAATAGCATCTCTTTCATCTTCAGTTGAATGCTTTCTATTCTTCTGGTTTTTCACACTGTAATTTTTACCAAAATAATAATTTCTCCAACTTATAATGGCCTCAATTACCTTCGAAGTGTTGATCTTTCATCACCTAGCTCTATCAAATTCTAGAGACATATGTCTTAAGAAGGGCTTCCCTTGTGCCTCAGCTGGTAAAGAATCCGCCTGCAATACAGGAGACCTGGGTTTGATCCCTGGGTTGGGAAGATCCCCTGGGGAAGGGAAAGGCCACCCACTCCAGTATTCTGGCCTGGAGAATCCCATGGACTGTATGTGGTCACAAAGAGTTGGACACGACTGAGCGACTTTCACTTTCACTCACTTTATGTCTTAAGAAAGCATTTCTCTTAGGGTATCTCACAAACATTTCTAATTAAGAAATAAAAAACTGATCTTATATTCCATTCACTACCTTTCTCCTTCTCTCCTATTTTTAAGACTCATCCATGAAAATTACCATTCACCAAGTCAGAAATTTCAGTTAGTCTCAATTCTACTCTCATTCTTCCAGGATTTTAACATCTCTCTGGGAAGATGACATTGGTAGTAGGGAGACTTTTTTGTTTTAATCTCCATGATCTCCACATTGAAACCAAGCAACTAGACAACAAAACCAAAATCCCATGGAAAACACTCACAACCAAACTTGGTAATAAGGTATTCCCCACAAACCTAAAATACAAGCAGCTGGGGACAAACCAACAACCACAAGTCTTGTATGGTGCTAGCAACTATACAAGGAAAGAGCAGAGGGGTTGTTGATGAATATGAAAAGAGGAAGACCCCAAAGTTGCCAGCAAGTATTCAGTGGAACATATGAAGAGCTAATTTGAGAACAGGAGATGACACTGGTAGGGCTGTTCTCTAGTCCAAGGTAGCAGATGAGGTCTGAAGACACTGGAGCAGCCTCACACCTATGAACACTTGAAACTGACCAGACAAGTCTCTTCTCCCTTTCTAAGAAGAAACACTTGACAGAGTAATGAAAATTGAAGATGACAAGGAACCAACTTACTACCTTGAAAAGTGATTAATAAATGAAAAAGCATCTATCTAGCCTGACTTTCCTACAGGAACTATTGTTTAGTCACTAAGTTGTATCCGACTCTTTTGCAACCCCGTGAACTGTAGCCTGCCAGGCTCCTCTGTCCATGGAACTTCCCAGGCAAGAATATTGGAGTAGATTGCCATTTCCTTCTCCAGAGGATCTCCCCTACCCAGGATCAAACTCATGACTCCTGCACTGGCCGGGGAATTCTTTACCACTGAGCCACCAGGGAAGCCCTACAGAAACTATATCATTTGGTAGCCAAATAATAGATAAGGAGAAATGTCTCTTTATAAAAATATTCCAGCTAAAATAACTAAAATGATGATGATGATGAAGTCGCTCAGTCGTGTCCGACTCTTTGCGACCCCGTGGACTGTAACCTACTAGGCTTCTCCGACCATGGGATTCTCCAGGCAAGAATACTGGAGTGGATTGCCATTTCCTTCTCCAGGGGATCTTCCCGACCCAGGGATCGAACCCGGGTCTCCCGCATTGGAGGCAGACGCTTTAACCTCTGAGCCACCAGGTATGATATAATTAGAATACCATCGTTTTGCAACTCCTAATCAATTCTAGGCATTGAGGAGAAACAGCTATTAACTTTGCAAAAAACAACCAGCCATTTTGTGCTCCTCAATGAAAGAGGACTCCAGTGCCAATAGGTGTGGTCACTGAGATGGCACCTGAGTCTGATCAAATCCCCTGAATCCAACCGTCAACTTACAAGTCATACAAACAACAGAGGAACATGTTAATCCGAATCATGGAACTTCAGCATCAGAAGGGATTATAGAGTTCTTCTATGCCAGCTAACCATTAATGACAGATTCACTTCTCCTCTCCAAGGAGCTTTTTTTAGCTTAGAAACTCTCAGTTTGAAACTCTATGCTAGCTTTCCCTACCTTTAGTCAATTCTACCTTGGAACTATTCTGTTAGAAAATCCTTATTATGAACTAAAATTGATTCCCCTTAACACCTGCTACTATCATGTCTTCCCCTCTGCTCCACCTTACCCCAAGTTCACAGAAAATATGCCAAATCCCTTTTCTGTGAGAGATCTTCAAATACTCAAAGTTAGCTATTGTATCTTCCCAGGAAGTTCTCCAAGGTCTCTTCAGATGACATATTCTCCTTACCACTCTGGTCGTTTTCTCTAAGCAAAGTCTAGTCCAACTCGTCTTCTACTGTAGTAACTTCCCTAACTTACCTCTCTATTTCACTCATTCCACTACACCAGTTACTCTCAAACTTTTAAATCTCAGGACCCCCACTCTTAAAAATCATTGAAGACCCAAGAGTACTTCTGTTTATGTGGATTATAGCTACTGATATTTATAGTACTAGAAATTAATTCCTCAAAAAATAAAAAATTGAATTTCCATATGGTCCAGCAATTCCAATTCTGCATACATACTCAAAAGAACTGAAAACGGGGACTTTAACAGCTACTTGTATACTCATGCTCATCACAGCATTATTTATAATAGTTAACATGTGGATGCAGCCCAAGGGTCAAAAGTAAATGAATGGTTAAAGACAATGTTGTATGTACACACAATGGAATACTATTCAGCCTTAAAAAAGAAGACAATTCTGGCACATCTACAACATGGACAAACCTTGAGGACATTATGCTAAGCAAAATAAGCCAGTCACAAAAAGAGGAATGCTGTATGATGCCACTTATATGAGGTGCTGCTGCTGCTGCTAAGTCGCATCAGTCGTGTCTGACTCTGTGCGACCCCACTGACAGCAGCCCACCAGGCTTCCCTGTCCCTGGGATTCTCCAGGCAAGAACACTGGAGTGGGTTGTCATTTCCTTCTCCAGTGCATGAAAGTGAAAAGTGAAAGTGAAGTCGCTCAGTCGTGTCTGACTCTTAGCGACCCCATGGACTGCAGCCCACCAGGCTCCTCTGTCCATGGGATTTCCCAGGCAAGAGTACTGGAGTTGGGGTGCCATTGCCTTCTCCATATGAGGTACCAGAATAGTCAAATTCATAGAGACAGAAAGTAGAATGGCAATAGCCAGGGACTGTGAAAAGGGGGCAATGGGAAGTTAGTGTTTAATGAGTACAGAGTTTCAGTACAGGATGATGAAAAAGTTCTGGAGATGGATGATGATGATGATGGTTGTACAAAATGTGAAAGTGAGTTCACAAAAAATGTGAATGTACTTAATGTCACTGAACTGTACACTTAAACAAGGCTAAAATGGCAAATTTTGTTTATCATAATAAAAATATTTGTTGATTCATTTTAAAGTAATAAATATAAATCCACTATATATGAACCAAAATATTTCTATTTAAAAGAACTACATTTTCAGAAACAAAGATTAATGAGAAAAAGAGGCACTGTTTTACAATGCAATGCAAATGTCTTTGATGTTTGGATTAGTAGAAGACAATTGGATTCTTCAATCTGCTGTGATATTCCATCTGTGGCACTGTGTTGCTTTGACTACTGCTGCTGCTGTTGCTGCTAAGTTGCTTCAGTCGTGTCCAACTCTGTGCAACCCCATAGACGGCAGTCCACCAGGCTCCGCCATCCCTGGTATTCTCCAGGCAAGAACACTGAAGTGGGTTGTCATTGCCTTCTCCACTAACATATATGAAAATCAGTGTCAAACAGGCAACTGGAAAATGATATTTTAATATCCTCTTCAGATATTGTGGATATTCTCCTTTGATAGTATACTAAATTTGACATCTAGTAGCTTCCTAAAGATTAGTTGAAATGTGGAATTTGAACATTAATGAACTTATACTTTCATACTTTATTGGAAAAACATGTATCAATCTGCCTTGCACTTTGAATCAATCTTCTACTTATACACGATTTTGTAACATTATGTATCAATCATTTCAAACATTCTAACAAGTGATATGGTAGACATAATTCATTAAACAATATCAAAAAGTAACATTTCTTAATATCACTATCAATATCATCAGAAAAGTATTTAAGTATTAGGAAGCCATCAAATTCACACTGATGAATACAAGTTTTCCAGAATCCAATCCAATCCAGGCTTTATTTAAAGCCTGAATTTTATCATTGGCAACACATAACAGTTCCTTGAAGTGATAGGCTCACTTTGCTCATTTTAGAGAAAATATCTGCCAAATATTCAAGTCTGAATAACAGTTTGTCAACAGTTTATGTTTACAAGTAAAGACGTTTCATTAAAAAAAAAAAAAAGCAATTCAGTTTGTAATTTAATCACTGGCGTGGTCTTCCTCTAGATAGTCATCTTATTTCAATATACAGCAGTGGCGTCTTACTCATAATTTCCATTTCAACAAACAGAATATTTAAAAATTAGTATTCAAGAAATGAGATTTAATAAAATTTATACTTGTTTGCTGTTGATCAAGAACACTTAAACACTTAGATTATTTTTTAAAACTGTGTGTTGGTGAAAACTACAGTGACTATTAGTACAGTTTGATACTAGTTCCCTGATTTAAACTCATTGCCATTGCTTTTGTAGCATCAGTGCAAATGTCAGCACAATGAATATTTTTTTAAAAGGCCTTTGTATTATACAAAATAGTTTTGATCTGAAGGGGTCTTAGGGCCCACTAGGGGTCCACAGACTATACTGTGAGAACCACTGCACTAGGCTTCTAGAGCATATGTCTTTCATCTCTGAACCAGCATAATGCTTATCACATAGAAGTACTTCATACATGTGTTTTCAGTGAACACACTGCACTAAAGATTACGTAGGCCTACACCTACAAAACCCCATGGGAACAGAATTCCCTGGTGGTCCAGAGGTTAGGACTTGGCACTTTCACTACTGTGAGCTGGGTTCAGTTCCTTGTTGGGGAACTAATACCCCCATAAGCTATGTGGTGCAGCCAAAGGCAAAGCAAAAAACACAAAACACAAGCACAAATAGGA
>SJYX01014737.1:221714-251787 GCA_006410675.1 Oreotragus oreotragus | reverse complement strand
GGGTGGGGGGAAGGGGATGGCTACAAATAAAGATGCATTAAAACAAAAAAGATGGCCAACTAAAAAAAAAGTGCTAACTCCACTATATTATGACAGAGGCATCATCCACAGATCAATTAACTCTAATTTTAGGAACTAGAAAAAGGGAGAAAAGGCATATAGGCTGAGTGGATGAACTGAACAGAAGTATGGAAAAGTTCTGGTGCACTATCAGTTTGCAGAAGGGTGGAAGCTCCAGAAGAATATAGGAAGGAATGAAGTGGAGGATGAAAGTAGAACACTCCCCATTTGTATCTAACCTGCTCACCAGTGCCTGACTAGTGTCCCCCAAAACCATCTCAATGTCTTCACCCTCAAAATACCTGAACGACCCTTTGAAGTAAAGACAAACTCATTCTGGCATTTCAATCTCAATTTATAAAATCTTATCTCTCTAGAAGCGCCTTACAACAAAAAGCTACTTAGCCTTGTCACCATTTCTGCATCAGGAATTCACTCCCATCTTCCCCCCTTAAGTGCCATTCAAGCCTTCTCCAAGTCCAGGGGGTCTCCTTTCAATACAGTATATACAACTATTCATTTGCATTCTTCCTTTATTAATTAACTGAACACTTCCTACACGCTAGTTGCTCAGTATAAAGGGAAAACCATCACAAAGTCATCCCTCACCCTTGTAGAACTCAAAATGTATTTAGTGAGGTTTAAAAAAAAAGCTGAGAGAAGTATGATTTTAAAAATAATATATATCTAACCCCCTCCCCATATCAAATGCAAACATTTTCATCACTAACATAATTGCTTTGGACTAATCCAGTTTTTCTCAAGAGCCCATCAGTTCAGTTCAGTTCAATTCAGTCGCTCAGTCGTGTCCGACTCTTTGCAACCCCATGAATTGCAGCACGCCAGGCCTCCCTGTCCATCACCAACTCCCGGAGTTCACTCAGATTCACATCCATCGAGTCCATGATGCCATTCAGCCATCTCATCCTCGGTCATCCCCTTCTCCTCCTGCCCCCAATCCCTCCCAGCATCAGAGTCTTTTCCAATGAGTCAACTCTTCTCAAGAGCCCATCACCACCACAGAAAAGAGTAGCACAGAAACGTACACATTGCCGTATGGAGAACAGCTAGCCAGTGGCAATCCTCTGTGTGATGCAGGGAGTTCAACACCACACTCTGTGACAACCTAGAGGAGTGGGACGGGGTGCAAGGGAGGCTTGAGAGAGAGGCGACATACGTATATCTATGGCTGATTCATGTTGATGTGTGGCAGAAACACACATCAGTGTAAAAAATTGTCCTCCGATTAAAAGTAAATTAAAAATTTTAAAAAGATGCTCTGGGGTTCTAGGGGACTTCCCTGGTGGTCCAGTGGTTAAGACTCTGTGCTTCCAATGCAGCGATGTGAGTTTGATCCCTGGTCAGAGAACTAAGATCCCACATGCCATGCAGTGTGGTCAAATTTTAAAAAACAACAACAACATCAAAAAACGATGCTCTGAGGGTCTAGTCTCATGACAACATCCTATCAGTTATATTATTCCTTCTCTCTCCAAAGCCTATCTCCTTTCAGGTTCCTTCCTTTACAACTCTTACAACTCTATTATTTATAATAACAATCTGAGCAACAAGACTTATTAAGCACTTAATGGAATGGAAATAGCATTTGAGGTTTTATACAACATCCATTTTAAATAGCACATGATACAAAATAATGATGACCTGGTGTGAGACATCAAATTTGGAATCAGGCTATCACTCTACCATCTAGAGGATGAATGAGCAAATTCAATTTTAAGATGTAGGTTGATTTCATAATTTAAGAAAACACAGAAATAAAAAAACCATATGCTTTTTCTAGAAACACAAAGTTCCATGTTATTACACCAAGATTTTTAAATAAGTAAACTTTAGTATATGAGAGGATACATTAAAATACTACAAGAAAAGCACTAATGACAAGGGGGAAATCTGAAAAGCATTTATATTTGGCATTGAAATACTCTGTGTGATTTAAATTTTTCTAATTAAGTTGGGCCAACACTGCTTGAGCAATTTTTAAATATAACACAGACAAAATGAAGGCAGTACAGAATATGGTCGTGGCAGGAAAATGCCCTCTTGAATAAATTTTTAAAGGCCTGTTACAAACAACCAGTTGTTTAACCATACATTATCAAAGCTGATTGTAAAGCTGTCTTTTAAGAGTTAGCTGACATTTCTAGCAAATGTCTGAATATTGGACATCAACTAAGGCAAAGTTATCACATATATTTTCAAGTCCAAGACTACATTACTTTAAAAGGATCTGTAATTATATTCTTTTAAAGTAGGAATCTATAATATCATAGATTTCCTATTTTATCTTAAGAATCAGGCAAATACATGTTTTTGAATATCCTCTGTAACCATTTCCTTACACTCCTTTATCAGTTTTGCTTCCTCTACTTTTTATTACCTCAAGGCAATTAATTCCCTGATGTTATATGTATAGATACATAATCCCTTATTTGAAATCCTACAACCTGAAAAGCTTGGAAAATTAAAGCTGTTTTGTTTTGTTTTTCTAACTGAATTGATGGCAAAATCTGTCCTGACTTAAACTCATTTGGTAGAAAAATCTAGTGAAAATTCATACATTTTGCTGCATAAATAATGTGTAATTACAAGGTGCAAAAAAAAAACAAAACAATAAATAGTAAGGATTTAAACAACATACAGAATATACAGGAATTACCTTTCTAAAATTTGAAAAATGCTAATTCCAAAACATACCTGCCCCTACGTTTTGATTAAGGGATTGTGGACCTGTATTTATGTGCAGGTTGGTACAAAAGTAATTGCAGTTTTGGACCATGAATTTTAAATCATTATAACTAGGCTCAAAAACATCTTTATTAATCAAAATAGGAACCATTACAATCAACACATTTTTGCCAATGAGAAATAAGTTTACTTCTGTAGCCCCAAAAATCCGTGCTTCAGGATTCAGTGAACTCTTGGAAAGCATTTTCTGCCTCTTACTGGTTGTGGAAGGGTTTTCCCTACAAAAAGTCATTGAGATGCTTGAAGAAGTGGTAATCCGTTGGTGAGAGGTCAGGTGAATATGGCAGATGAGGCATAAATTCATAGTCCAATTTGTTCAAATTCCGAAGTGTTGGTTGTGTGACATGCAGTTGGGCATAGTCATGGAGAAGAACTGGGCCCTTTCTGTTGACCAGTAGCTGTTGCACGCGTTGCAGTTTTCCACGCATCTCACTGACTTGCTGAGCATACGTCTCAGATGTAATGGTTTCACCGGGACTCAGAGAGCTGTGGTGGGTCAGATCAGTAGCAGACCGCCAAACAGTGACCAGGACCTGTTTTGGGAGCAAATTTGGCTTTGGGAAGTGCTTTGGAGCTTCTTCTCCCTCCAACCACTGAGCTGGTCGTCTTCGACTGTTGTATAAAGTCCACTTTTTGTCGCACGTCACAATCTGATAGAAAAATGGTTCTTTGTTGTTGCATAGAATAAGAGAAGACAACACTTCAAAACAACATTTTTTTTTCAGTTAGCTCATGAGGCACCCACTTATTCCACTTATTGAGTTTTTTCACCTTTCCAATTTGCTTCAAATGCCAAACAACCATAGAATGGTTGACACTGAGTTCTTAGGCAGCTTCTCATGTAGTTGTAAGAGGATCGACTTCAACGACTGCTCTCAGTTGGTCAGTCTCAACTTCTGAGCTTTCCCAGTGGCTTAGACAGTAAAAAATCTGCCTGTAATGCAGGAGACCCAGGCATGATCCCTGGGTCAGGAAGATCCCTGAAGAAGGAAATGGCAACCCACTCCATTATTCTTGCCTGGAAGATCCCATGGACAGAGGAGCCTCGTGGGCTACAGTCCATGAGGTCGCAAAGAGTCGAATATGACTGAGCAGCTAACAGAAACACCAGTTCTGATGGCTGGCCACCACTCTCCTCATCTTCAAGGCTTTGCAAAACTTCTTGAACCATCACTGTACATTCATTAGCAGTTCCTGCGCCAAATGCACTGTTGATGTTGTGAGCTGTCTCTGCTGCTTTACGACCCGTTTTGAACTGGAATAAAAAAATTGCTCAAATTTGCTTTTTGTCTAACATAACTTCTATAGTTTAAAATAAATATAAAATAATCAGCAAGTAATAAGACACTAGCAAAAAAACATAAATTGAGAAATGCACATTAAAATGATGTATAACATAATCACATTTATTTAAGAACATATCCCAGTATCAAATGGCAAAGTTCAACAATGCAAAACAGCAATTACTTTTGCACCAACCTAATACTATCATCTCACCATGGAAGCAAAACTTTATCTTATTCATTGGTTTATTCCCTGGGCCTAGAATTGTGCCTTATATATAGTAAATACTCAACAGATATTTGTTCAATAATCAAAATAAATAATAACAGTGAATTAATATAAGTGGAGTTCAAAATAGAAAGGAACAAAAATATTCCTTTAAGGTAGTAACCTCCAAATGAAGTTATAATTTACACAGATCATTAATCTCTTATGTGAGATTCTGAAACAGAAAAGCTTTGGAAATGTTTTGTTATTACTGCTTATATTCTGAAGCTTCAGGCTTTTTTATAAAATTGAGAAACAACTATTAACTTATAAGATCCCAAATTACAATAAAAAGAAATACTTAAAGAAAAAGCATTTTTAAAGAAAAGCAGAATGCCACAGCAGAATTTGAATTCCTTAAGTAAGGAGGCTTTTCATAATCTTTTACCACTAAGTAAAGTATTTGATACATAGTAGGTACTCAGATATGCAGATGACACCACCCTTATGGCAGAAAGTGAAGAAGAACTAAAGAGCCTCTTGATGAAAGTGAAAGAGGAGAGTGAAAAAGTTGGCTTAAAGCTCAACTTCAGAAAACTAAGATCATGGCATACAGTCCCATCACTTCATGGCAAATAGATAGGGAAACAGTGGCTGACTTTATTTTTCTGGGCTCCCCAATCACTGCAGATGGTGACTGCAGCCATGAAATTAAAAGACACTTACTCCTTGGAAGGAAAGTTATGACCAACCTAGATAGCATATTCAAAAGCAGAGACATTACTTTGCCAACAAAGGTCTGTCTAGTCAAGGCTATGGTTTTTCCAGTGGTCATGTACGGATGTGAGAGTCGGACTGTAAAGAAAGCTGGGCGCTGAAGAATTGATGCTTTTGAACTGTGGTGTTGGAGAAGACTCTTGAGAATCCCTTGGACTGCAAGGAGATCCAATCAGTCCATCCTAAAGGAGATCAGTCCTGGGTGTTCATTGGTAGGACTGATGTTGAAGCTGAAACTCCAATACTTTGGCCACCTCATGCGAAGAGCTGACTCATTTGAAAAGACCCTGATGCTGGGAAAGATTGAGGGCATGAGGAGAAAGATTGACGACAGAGGATGAGATGGTTGGATGGTGTCACCGACTCAATGGACATGGGTTTGGGTGGACTCTGGGAGTTGGTGATGGACACGGAGGTCTGGTGTGCTGTGATTCATGGGGTCACAAAGAGTCGGACACGACTGAGCAACTGAACTGAAGATACTCAATATATATTGTCAGAGTGGACACTAAAAAGAAGAACTATTTGTTTCATTTAATAAAGACATGTTGAGCACCTTTCTCATACTAGTCATTATGCTATATATATAAGACAACAGAACAAGAGACACAGAGTCTTTCTCTGTCTTTATGAAGCAGACTTTAGTGGGGAAGGATGACGACTAAATACTACAAAAAATAAAGTTCCAGGTACTATGGATCCCAAAAAGAAAGGAGTACCTAAACTAAACTAGAAGGTTATGGAAATTCTATGAAACTTAGACAGTCACGGCTGAAGAGCAGAGCCTGAAGAAGAGAGCCACCAAGCTTTGTAGGCCTAATCAAGGGCTTTGTTCATTTCCTAAGGGCAATGAGAAGTACTGAGGGATTTTAAACAAAGGAGTGATATTTCATTTGGACTTTAACTCGGACTTCTACTTTCTGAGCACTTACTGTGTTCCAGGCATATTATCTTGTTCAATCCTCATAAAATTGGCCTTGCATTTCCAAGGTGTATGGAGGAGCTAGTGGCTGATCAGCATCCCTATGTACAATAACTAGAAGAGCCAAACAAACAGAAATCCAACTATATATAGACAGAAGAGGGTGGTTAAGAGAGCAAGAACTAGAGTAACAGAAAGGGGAACAACTTGAGAGACACACTGGCTGCTGCAGCCACCTTTCCCCTTGGATCATTATTCTGAGCATGAACTGAAGGCCGACAATCAGGACAAATTCAGTACCAACCCTGGTGGAGGGCTACCAAGGGAGGACAGAGAAATAAGCATAGCTTTGGCATAGACTTGGGAGATCTTAAGCACATGGCCAGTTTTCTCAAGAAAATTTTGAATATTAAAACTGTATGGGGTAGAAGGCTACAAATCTAAGCACGAAACTTAGATAATGTTACCTAAGAATTGGAATCAATAAAAGAAAACCATTTGGAAATTTTAGAACTGAAAAATAACACTAAATGTAAGTAAGAACTCATTAGATAGCTTTACCAAGAGACATAAAAATAGCATAAAATAGCATTCATGAAAAAGTTCTTTAGCAGTATGGCAAGAAAAAGGTTAGAGTCTGGGACCCAAGGAGGAAAGCACCCTTAGAATATATCAAATTCATAGCTGAAAACTTGTGAGAGTCAGGGAAGAAACAGAGGAAAGAAAATTAAGCCTGAAAGTAAAACTCAATCTCAACCCAGCACACTCTCTAATTGGATAAGGGGAATCAGTCAGAAGATTATCGGCCCAGCAGGTGGTAGTGTTGTGGTGATCAGTCCCCCAGTCATATCTGACTCTTTGGGACCCCATGGACTGTAGCCCACCAGGTTCCTCTGACCATGGGAAGAATACTGGAGTGGGTTGTCATTTCCTCCTCCAGAGGATCTTCCTGACTCATGGATTGAACCTACTTCTCTTGCGTTTCCTGCATTGGCAGGCAGATTCTTTATCACTGTGCCACTGGGGAAGCCCAGCAGAGGGGAGAATGAATCCTTAAAAAAAAGGAAGATATCATCAGGAGGCATTACAATTTTTTGGACACAATGTGTGGCATAAAATAAAAATTACTAGGCATGCCAACAGACAAACTTAGATAAACAAAAGATAAGGAAAAAATAACACCATGGACAGATCACATATGATCCAGATACTGGTGTTAACTGACAAAGACTTTAGAACAATTATGAGTTATATTTTTTTTAAGAGAAAAAACTGGACAAAGTAGATGAAAAGCAGATAATTTTATCTAAGAACTGGAATCAATAAAAGAGAACCATTTGGAAATTTTAGAACTGAAAAATAAGACTAAATGTAAGCAAGAACTCATTAGATAGCTTTACCAAGAGACATAAAAATAGCATAAAATAGCATTCATGAATTGAAAGAAGGTCAAAAGAAAATGTCCAAACTAAAACACAGAGGAAAAAAATGTAAAATAAAGGAAAAGAGTAGTAGTGAGAAGTAGGACTCAGTGAAAAATCTAATATATACAAATTGGAATCTCAGAAAGAAAGAAGGAGAAAAATGTGGCAGAACAAATATTCAGACAGTAAATGATCAAGAATTTTCCAAAACTGGAGAAAGATACTAACACGAGATTTAAGAAGCTCTATTAATTCAAACCAGAATAAATTTAATAACAATAATATAATGCAAACAACAATAACAGCACACCAAGGTTATTTTCAACAAAGATTAAAATGAAAAAGATAATATGAAAATGTAAAAATAGCCAGGGTGAGGGTGGGGAATATATATTCAGTGGATTTCAAAAAGACTGATGGCTGACTTCATACAGAAAACAAAGAGGCCAGAAGAAAAAGAAATGTCTCAACATGCTGAGAAAAAAATTAATGACAACTTTGAAATTTAAACACAGATAAAAAAAATCCTTCAAAAATAGGATGAAATAAAGACATTATCGGCACATCCCTCATAGCTCAGCTGGTATAAGGGCTTCCCAAGTGGCACTAGTGGTAAAGAACTCGCCTGCCAGTGCAGGAGACCCTGGTTCGATTCCTGGGTTGGGAAGATCCCCTGGAGAAGGGACAAGCTACCTACTCCAGTATTCTTGGGATTCCCTGGTAGCTCAGATGGTAAAAAATCTGCCTGCAATGTGGGAGACCTGGGTTCGATCCCTGGGTTGGGAAGATCCCCTGGAGAAAGGAAAGGTGACCCACTCCAGTATTCTTATGCTGGATAATCCCATGGACAAAGAACCTTGCAGGCCACAGTCCATGGGGTCACAGAGTCGGACACAACTGAGAAACTTTCACTTTCACTAAAGACATCATCAAACAAATAAAACCGAGGAGACTGTCACCAGAAAATCTGAACTAAAAGAAATACTAAGAAGAGTTTTTATAGTAGAAGAAAAATAATCCCAGGGTAAATAAAGATATATAGAAGGGAATTATGAGAAACAAGAATAAAAATTGGTTAAGATGAGTAAATATTGACTAAATACTTATGTTATAAAACAGTGATAGCAATGTCCTATGGAATTTAAAATAAAATGCACAACAAAAATAACACAAAAGGAAAGAGGTATAATAACTACCAAGTTCTAGCATTACATTACAGGGAAATAGTAAAAAATAAAATAAAATAGTTTATTCAAGAGTACAATTAATCAAGAATAAATGTTGTAACCTCTAGGGCAGCTATATAAAGAATAGTAAAGCAATGTGTATCTACCACATTGATGGAGAAGAAAAACAAAAAACAATAAAAATATTTGAATGATATTTGATAACCCAAAAGAATATAAAAAAGAAAGAAAACAGAATATGAAGCAAAATTAAAAAAACAAATATTAACACCAATAATGTAAAACCAAATATACCAGTAAAATCATTAAATATAAATATGCTAACTAATAAAATTAAAAAGATTTGTCAGCCTGGATTTAAAAGACAACTATATGATGATTTTGATGCAGAAAGGATGAAAATAAAAGTATGAAAAAGTCATACCATGCAATCACTAATCAAAAAAAGGTGCTGTGGCTATACTAACATCAGACAAAACAGACTTTAAGGCAAGAACCTTACTAGAAATAAAAGATATTTCATAATGATTAAGGGATTAATCCATCAGGAAGTTATCACAATATAGATCTATGTACAACCAATGAAATAGCCTTAAAATTTAAAAATTGAGAGAAATAAAAGAAATAGATAAATATACAGACATGATAGGAGATTTAAACATATTTCTTTGAATAGTTGGTAACAAACAGAAAAAAATTCAGTAAGATTATAGAAAAGCTGAACAGTATAATTGACACCTGGATTTCAGTGACATATATACAGATAACCTGACCCAACAATGACAGAATACACATTCTTTCATTCCTTACAAGTGCACATGGGATATACAGCAAAACTGACTACACACGAGGTTGCAAAGCAAGCCTCAACAACTTTTAAAAGATTTAACCAGTCAGAGAATGTCTCTGACAATACTGATATTAAGTTGGAAATCAATAACAATGACATGATATTACACATAGAAAATGCTAAAGATGCCACCAGAAAACTATTATAGAAGAGCTTCTTCAACAATAAAGTTGAAGAATACAAAACTAATATACAGAAATGTTGCATTTCTATACATTAATAATCAACAATAAAAAAAGACATTAAGGAAACAATCCCATTTAACATCTCATCAAAACCAATAAAATACCTCAGAATTAACCTACCTAAGAAAACAAAAATCCTATACCCAGAAAACTGTTAGACACTGATGAAAGAAACTGAAGATGACACCAATGGAAAGATATACCGTGTTCTTGTTTTGGAAGAATCAATACTGCCATTTACAGCAACATGGGTGCATTATGCTAAGTGAAGTAAGTCAGAGAAAGACAAAATGCTACGTAATATCACTTCTACGTGAAATCTAAAAATAAAAATGAAAACTAGTGAATAAATGGCAACCCACTCCAGTACTCTTGTCTGGAGAATCCCAGGGACGGCGGAGCCTGGAGGGCTGCCGTCTATGGGGTCGCACAGAGTCGGACACGACTGAAGCGACTTAGCAGCAGCAGCAGCAGCAGTGAATAAACAAAAAAGAAACAGACTTACTGATACAGAGAACAAACCAGTGGTTACCAGTGGGAACAGGGAAAAAGAGAGGGAGGATACAAATTAGGTACAGTTTGTAACTAAAAGTTACTTTGTAACTGAAAGCTACAAGGATATATTGTGCAAACAGTGAACATAGCCAATATTTCATAATAACTGTAAGTGGAGTGTACATGTGCTCAGCCGTTCAGTGTGTCTGACTCTTTGTAACCCCATGGGCTGTAGCCCACCAGGCTCCTCTGTCCATGGGACTTTTCAGGCAAGAACACTGGAGTGAGTTGCCATTTCCTTCTTCAAGGGATTTTCTTGACCCAGGGATCGAACCCGCATCTCCTGTGTCTCCTGCACTGGCAGGTGGATTTTTTTCACTAAGCCACCTGAAAGTACAGCCTTTAAAAACTGTGAATCACAATACTGTACACCTACAACTTATACAAATATTGTACATCAACTAAACTTCAAAAAATATATATAAAAAAGAAAATCCCAATAAAAATACAAAAAAAAGAAAAGAAAATTTCAGTAGCTTGGAAATTAGGTAATATGCCTGAGAATAACCCTTGGATCAAATCTTTAAAGTGACAAAAAATATTACAGAATGTTTTATACAAAAGAATATTTTTAAAAATGACTCATTAAAGCTGGAATACTGTTAAAGTCGTGCTTAGGGGGAAATTATAGTTTTAAATGGATATTTTAGAAAGGAAAGTGTCTTGAAACTTATGTTCTAAGTTTCTATCTCAAGAAACTATAAAAGGGTAGCAAATCAATCTCATAGAAAGTAGGAGAAAATTACTAATAAAGATATGATCCAAAATTAAGAGAAAAACACTAAAGCCAAAATTGGTTCTTTGATGAGATTAGTAAAATTGATAAACACCTAGCAAAATTGTTCAAAAAACAAGTATGCACACAAATCTTCATTATAGGAAACTGTGATAAATTTTTCAGACATTAAAAAGAAATAAAAGTTTGTTTTAGACAACTACACACCAATGATTTATATCATTTATTTTTAAAATATTTATTTATTTGCAGGATAATTACTTTACAATATTGTGATGGTTTTTGTCACACATCAAGATGAATCAGCCACAGGTATACATCTAAATGGGCTTCTCTGTTGGCTCAGACAGTGGAAATTTCACCCAATGCAGGAGACCTGGGTTCGATCCCTGGGTTGGGAAGATCCCCCACAGGAGAGCATGACAACCCACTCCAGTATTCTTGCCTGGAGGATCCCATGGACAGAGGAGCCTGGCAGGCCGCAGTCCATGGGGTCGCAGAGAGTCGGACATCACTGAGTGACTAAGCATGCACGCACATACATTTAAATAAATAAATTCTTTGAAAAACACAACTTATCAAAACTGACAATAGAAGGGATAGAAAATCTGAATACTCCTATATCTATTAAAAATGAGTCTGTTCTTTAAACACTTTCCAATATTAAAACATAACAAAGTTGCAGGACTGACAACTTCAGCTTATTATCAAGCTACCAATATCAAGAAAATGTGGTAATGTTAAAAACACAGACATTAGATCCCTGTACTATATACAGTAGGTCCTTATTAGTTATCTATTTTATATGTTTCTACATATATGTGTATATGTTGATCCCAATCTCTTATTTATCCTTCTTCCCTATCCCGCCTACCCCACTGCCCCAGTAACCATAAAATTGTTTTCTACATCTATAACTCTACTTTTCTTTTGTAAATTAGCTCATTTGTACCATTTTTCTGTTGTTGCTGTTGTTCACTGTTCAGTTGCAAAAGTTCCTTTGCAACTCCAAAGACTGCAGCATGCCAGGTTTCCCTATCTTTCGCTATCTCCCGGAGTTTGCTTAAACTCATGTCCATTGAGTCAGTGATGCCATTCAACCATCTCATCCTCTGTTATACCCTCAATCATTCCCAGTATCAGGGTCTTTTCAAATGAGTCAGTTCTTGGCATCAGGTGGCTAAAGTATTGGTGCTTCAGCTTCAGCAGCGGTCATTCCAGTGAATATTCAGGACTGATTTCCTTAAGGATTGACTGGTTTGATCTCCTTGCAGTCCAAGTGACTCTCAAGAGTCTTCTCTGACACCACAGTTCAAAGCATCAATTCTTCAGCATTCAGCCTTCTTTATGGTCAACTCTCACATCCATACATGGCTAGGAAAAAACCCTAGCTTTGACTCTACAGACCATTGTCAACAAAGTGATTTCAGTGATGTCTAGGGTTTGTGATAGCTTTTCTTCCAAAGAAGAAGCATCTTTTAAGTTCATGGCTGCAGTCACCATCTGCAGTGATTTTGGCCCAGGAAATAAAATCTGTCACTGTTTCTACTTTTTCTCCATCTATTTGCCATGAAGTTATGGGACCAGATACCATGATCTTAGTTTTTTAAATGTTGAGTTTTAAGCCAGGTTTTTCACTCTCCTTTTTCACCTTCATCAAGAGGCTCTTTAGCTCCTCTTCACTAAAGTGAAGATACCATTAGAATGATATCATTAGAGTGGTATCATCTGTATATCTGAGGTCGCTATTTCTCCTGGCAATCTTGATTCCAGCTTGTGATTCATCCAGCCTGGCATTTCACATGATGTACTCTGCATATAAGCTAAAAAAGCAGGGTGACAATATACATCCTTGACACACTCCTTTCCCAATTTGGAACCAATCTGTTGTTCCATGTCTGGTTCTAACTGACCTGAATACACTTGCTTCTTGACCTGAATACACTTTCACAGAAGGTAGATAAGGTAGTTTAGTATTCTTACCTCTTGAAGAATTTTTCACAGTTTGTTGTGATCCACACAGTCAGAGGCTTCAGTGTAGTCAATGAAACAGAAGCAGATGTTATTCTGGAATTCCATAGCTTTTACTGTCATCCAATGGAGGTTGACAATTTGATCTCTGGCTCCTCTGTCTTTTCTAAATTCAGCTTGTACATCTGGAAGTTCTCAGTTCACATATTGTTAAAGCCTAGCTTGAGGGATTTTGAGTATTACTTTGCTAGTATGTGAAATGAGTGCAACTGTACACTAGTATGAACATCGTTGGCATTGCCTTTCTTTGGGATTGGAATGAAAACTGACCTTTTCCAGTCCTGTGGCCACTACTGAGTTTCCCAAATTTGCTGGCATATTGAGTGCAGCACTTTCACAGCATCATCTTGCAGGATTTGAAATAGCTCCACTAGAATTCTATCACCTCCACTAACTTTGCAATAATGCTTCCTAAGGTCACTTGACTTCATACTCCAGGATGTCTGGCTCTAGGTGAGTGATCACACCATGGTGGTTATCTGGGTCATTAAGATCTTTTTTGTACAGTTCTTCTGTGTATTCTTGCCACCTTTTCTTAATATCTTGTGCTTCTGTTAGATCCTTGCTATTTCTGTCCTTTATTGACCCCATCTTTGCATGAAATGTTCCCTTGGTATCTCCAGTTTTCTTGAAGAGATTTCTAGTCTTTCCCATTCTATTGTTTTCCTCTGTTTCTTTGCTTTGTTCACTTAAGAAGGCTTTCTTCTCTCTCCTTGGTATTCTCTGGAACTCTGCATTCAGTTGGGTACATCTTTCCTTTTCCCTTTTGCCTTTCACTTCTTTTCTTTCTCAGTGAGTTGTAAGGCCTCCTCAGACAACCACTTTGCCTTCTTGCATTTCTTTTTCTTGGGGGTGTTTGGTCGCTGCATCTCATACAATGTTATGAACCTCTGTCCATAGTTCTTCAGGCACTCTGTATACCAGATCTAATGCTATTTGTCACCTCCACCGTATAATCATAAGGGATTGATTTAGGTCATATTTGAATGATCTAGTGGTTTTCCCCAGGGAAGGCAATGGCACCCCACCCCAGTACTCTTGCCTGGAAAATCCAATGGACGGAGGAGCCTGGTGGGCTTGCAGTCCATGGGGTCGCTAACAGTCGGACAGACTGAGCGACTTCACTTTCACTTTTCTCTTTCATGCATTGGAGAAGGAAATGGCAACCCACTCCAGTGTTCTTGCCTGGAGAATCCCAGGGACGGGGGAGCCTGGTGGGCTGCCGTCTATGGGGTCACACAGAGTCGGACACGACTGAAGTGACTTAGCAGCAGCAGAGACAGGCCACTGCCAGGAATCGCCTGGGCGAGGAGCTGTCAAGGCTGAGTTCGGACACCTATCGGGGGACAGAGGGGCAAGCCTGCCCGGCAGCCCACTTGGCACGATTTTTCTCAGCCAGGATAGGACAAATCACGGACCCAGGAGCAGAAACAGCCTGTGGACCTCCTCGAAGGGAGGCAGGAAGGGGGCGGGGATGGGGTGCCGCGAAGGGTGGCGGGCGCGGGCTGTGCCGGGGCGGGGCGAGAGGAAGGCGGGCCGGGGCGGACTCACAGATCCAGGAGCTGACTGACCCGCTGGGGGCTGGGCATCGCGGCCGCCCTTCGGGGCCTCTTCCACGGTCCCGGGGCCGCGGAGATTCAGCCAGAGACCGTCTGTCAGCTCCCGCCTCCAGCGCAACGCGTAGTCCCTCGTGACGTCACCCGCCTCTTCCGGTGACCAAGCGCCGGCGCGCTCGCGACTAGAGAGGGCTAGCGTAGCCCCCTCGGGGCGGAACCCTGGGCGCTGCGCCGGAGAGACAGTGTGATAAACCAGAGGGAAGACTTGGGCTCTGAGAAGGACTGCGTGAGCTGTCATTCTGCAGTCCCTCCGGCGCGGCTCGGGCGGTATCCCTGGTGGGCTAGCACGGCGCCGGACCCCTCCTAGTACCTCCTGGAACCTCGCGGCTCTGCGCGTGGCCGCTGTTACTACAGGGGTGCATTCCATGCTGGGCCCAGCGTTAGTGGATGCACACCGGAGACCCTCTTAGATACAGAAACCATGACCGTCAAAGGGCGTGTTTTAGAGGACTGGAGAGTGACGTTTATCGAGCACTTCCTATAAGAAAGCGAGCACTGCACTGCCTGTTTTCAATAATTAACCATATTCTGGTCTTCCCTGATGGTACCGTGGATAAGAATCAGCCTGCCAATGCAGGGGGCATGGGTTTAATCCTTGGTCGGAGAGAATTCCACAGGCCTCAGAATAACTAAGCCCGTGAGCCACAACTACTGAAGCCCATTTTACTAGAGCCTGTGCTCCAGAAGAAAAGTCACTACAAGGAAGAGTAGCCTCCTACCCGCTACTGCAACTAGTGAAAGCCTGCGAGCAGCAACAAAGATCCAGCACAACCAAAAATAATAAAAAATTAACCATATTCTTTTAATCCTGTGAAATCGGAATTTGTTGTTGTTAGTCAGGTTGTGTCCAACTCTTTGCGACCCCATGGACTGCAGCTCGCCAGGCTTCCCTGTCCTTCACCATCTTCCCGAGCTTGCTCAAACTCATGTCCATTGAATCGGTGATGCCATCCAATCATCTCATCCTCTCTCGCCCCCTTTTTCTCCTGTCTTTTATCTTTCCCAGCATCAAGGTCTTTTCCAATGAATTGGCTCTTTGCATCAGGCGGCCAAAGTATTGGAGCTTCAGCTTCAGCCTCAGTCCTTCCAATGAATAATCAGGATTGATTTCCTTTAGAATTGACTGGTTTGATCTGCTGCTGTTCAAAGGACTCTCAAGAGTCTTTCCCAACACCACAGGTTGAAAGCATCAACTCCTTGGTGCTCAGCCTCCTTTATAGTCCAACTCTCACATCCATACATGACTACTGGTAAAACCATAGCTTTGACTGTATGGATGTTTATGGGCAAAGTGATGTCTCTGCTTATTAATACACTGTCTAGGTATGTCATAGCTTTTCTTCCAAGGAGCAAGTGTCTTTTCATTTCATGGCTGCCAGCACCATCTACAGTGATTTTGGAGCCCAAGAGAAATCAAACCAGTCAATCCTAAAGGAAATCAGTCATGAATATTCATTGGAAGGACTGATGCTGAAGCTGAANTCTGTATATCTGAGGTCGCTATTTCTCCTGGCAATCTTGATTCCAGCTTGTGATTCATCCAGCCTGGCATTTCACATGATGTACTCTGCATATAAGCTAAAAAAGCAGGGTGACAATATACATCCTTGACACACTCCTTTCCCAATTTGGAACCAATCTGTTGTTCCATGTCTGGTTCTAACTGACCTGAATACACTTGCTTCTTGACCTGAATACACTTTCACAGAAGGTAGATAAGGTAGTTTAGTATTCTTACCTCTTGAAGAATTTTTCACAGTTTGTTGTGATCCACACAGTCAGAGGCTTCAGTGTAGTCAATGAAACAGAAGCAGATGTTATTCTGGAATTCCATAGCTTTTACTGTCATCCAATGGAGGTTGACAATTTGATCTCTGGCTCCTCTGTCTTTTCTAAATTCAGCTTGTACATCTGGAAGTTCTCAGTTCACATATTGTTAAAGCCTAGCTTGAGGGATTTTGAGTATTACTTTGCTAGTATGTGAAATGAGTGCAACTGTACACTAGTATGAACATCGTTGGCATTGCCTTTCTTTGGGATTGGAATGAAAACTGACCTTTTCCAGTCCTGTGGCCACTACTGAGTTTCCCAAATTTGCTGGCATATTGAGTGCAGCACTTTCACAGCATCATCTTGCAGGATTTGAAATAGCTCCACTAGAATTCTATCACCTCCACTAACTTTGCAATAATGCTTCCTAAGGTCACTTGACTTCATACTCCAGGATGTCTGGCTCTAGGTGAGTGATCACACCATGGTGGTTATCTGGGTCATTAAGATCTTTTTTGTACAGTTCTTCTGTGTATTCTTGCCACCTTTTCTTAATATCTTGTGCTTCTGTTAGATCCTTGCTATTTCTGTCCTTTATTGACCCCATCTTTGCATGAAATGTTCCCTTGGTATCTCCAGTTTTCTTGAAGAGATTTCTAGTCTTTCCCATTCTATTGTTTTCCTCTGTTTCTTTGCTTTGTTCACTTAAGAAGGCTTTCTTCTCTCTCCTTGGTATTCTCTGGAACTCTGCATTCAGTTGGGTACATCTTTCCTTTTCCCTTTTGCCTTTCACTTCTTTTCTTTCTCAGTGAGTTGTAAGGCCTCCTCAGACAACCACTTTGCCTTCTTGCATTTCTTTTTCTTGGGGGTGTTTGGTCGCTGCATCTCATACAATGTTATGAACCTCTGTCCATAGTTCTTCAGGCACTCTGTATACCAGATCTAATGCTATTTGTCACCTCCACCGTATAATCATAAGGGATTGATTTAGGTCATATTTGAATGATCTAGTGGTTTTCCCCAGGGAAGGCAATGGCACCCCACCCCAGTACTCTTGCCTGGAAAATCCAATGGACGGAGGAGCCTGGTGGGCTTGCAGTCCATGGGGTCGCTAACAGTCGGACAGACTGAGCGACTTCACTTTCACTTTTCTCTTTCATGCATTGGAGAAGGAAATGGCAACCCACTCCAGTGTTCTTGCCTGGAGAATCCCAGGGATGGGGGAGCCTGGTGGGCTGCCAACTATGGGGTCACACAGAGTCGGGCACGACTGAAGTGACAGCAGCAGCAGCAGCAGCAGTGGTTTTCCCCTAGTTTGTTCAATTCAAGTCTAAATTTTGCAATAAGGAGCTCATGAACTGAGCCACAGTCAGCTCCAGCTCTTGTTTTTGCTGACCACAAAACTCCATCTTTGGCTGCGAAGAATACAGTATAAGAATATAATATAGATTGGTATATAAGATAACTATTTTTAGATTCCACACGTAGGTGACATCATGTGACATTTGTCCTTCTCTGCCTTACTTTACTCAGTATGACAATCTCAAGGTCCATCCATGTTACTGCAAATGGTATCATTTCATTCTTTTTTATGGCTGAGTCACATTTCTTTCTATACATCTACCACACCTTCTTTATCCATTCCCCTGTCAGTGGACATACAGGTTGCTTCCATGTCTTGCTACTGTAAACAGTAAACAGTGTAGCAGTGACTATTAGGGTGTATGTATCTTTTCAAATTACGGTTTTTTCTGGGTGTATGCCCAGGAGTGGGATTGCTGGATCATACGGCAGCTCTATTTTTAGTTTTTTAAGGAACCTCCACACTGTTCTCTACAGTGGCTGTACCAATTTATATTCCCACCAACAGTGTAGGAGGGTTCCCTTTTATCTACACTCTCTCCAGTATTTATTATTTATAATCAATTTATCTTTGACAAAAGAGCAAAAGCAATTCAATGGAGCAAAGACAGTCCTTTTAACAAACTGTACTAGAACAACTGGACATCAGCATGCCAAATATATACATATATATATATATATATGTGTGTGTGTGTGTGTGTGTTTATATATATATATATTTTTAATGGATCATAAATGTAAACCCCAGAACTATAAGACTTTTAAAAGATAACATGGATGAAAAATCTAAGTGACCTTGGTTTTGGAGATTAATTCTTTAGACATACTACCAAAAACATGATCCATAAAAGAAAAAAACTGGTAAATTGGACTTCATTAAAATTAAAATTAAAAGTTTCTCTAGAAAGTTACTGCTAAGAGAATGAAAAGACTGGCTACAGATTGGGAGAAGATATTTGCAGAGCACATATCTGATAAAGGGCTTGTACCCTAAACATACTCTTAAAACTCAACAATAAGAACACCCAAATAAAAATGGGAAAAGACCTGAACAGACATCGCACCACAGAAAACATACAGATAACATAAAAACATATGAGAAGATATTCCTTATCATATGTCACTAGGGAACTGTAAATTAAAACAACAGTGAGATATCATAACACACCTATTAGAATGGCTAAAATCTAAGCCACTGGTAACACCAAATTCTGGCAAGAACGTGGAGCAATAAGAACGGTCATTCAAGGCTGGTGGGAAGGCAGAATGGTACAACCACAACAGAAGACAAGCTGTCAGTTTCTACCAAAGTCTTACAAACCAGAAATTATACTTCTTGGTATTTAGCCAAATTAGCTGAAAACTTATGTCAACACAAAAATCTACCCAGGAATGTTTATACCAGTTGTATTCATAACTGCCAAACTTGAAAGCAACCAAGATGTCCTTAAAAAGATAGTGAATGTACAAATGAACTGATATATCCTCACAATATTATTTAGAAAAAAAAAAAAAAGCTGTCAAGGCACAAAAAGATATACAGTAACATAAGGCACATTGCCAAGTAAAAGAAGTTAATCTGAAAAGCTACATACTGCATAATTACAACAGTGAGACATTCTTAAGGGCAAAAATGTAGAGAAAGTAAAAGCCAAATGGTTGCTGAGGGCTTGAAAGGAGGGAGGAATGAATAGGCAGAGCAAAGAGGATTTTCAGGACAGTGAAGTATGACCAACCTAGATAGCATTTTAAAAAGCAGAGACATTACTTTGCCAACAAAAGTCCGTCTAGTCAAAGCTATGGTTTCCCCAGTAGTCATGTATGGATGTGAGAGTTGGACTATAAAGAAAGCTGAGTGCTGAAGAATTGATGCTTTTGAACTGTGCTGTTGGAGAAGACTCTTGAGAGTCCATTGAACTGTAAGGAGATCCAACCAGTCCTCCTAAAGGAAATCAGTCCTCAATATTCATTGGAAGGACTAATGCTGAAGCTGAAACTCCAATACTTTGACCACCTGATGCAAAGAACTGACTTATTTGAAAAGGTCCTGATGCTGGGAAAATTGAAGGTGGGAGGAGAAGGGGATGACAGAGGATGAGATGGTTGGATGGCATCACCGACTCAATGGACATGAGTTTAAGTAAACTCCAGAAGTTGGTGATGGACAGGGAGGTCCATGGGGTTGTAAAGAATTGGACACGACTGAGCAACTGAACTAACTGAACTGAACTGAAGTTATTCTGTAAGATACTGGAATAGTGGATACATGGTATCACACATTTGTTGAAACCCATAGACGTCTACAATACAAAGAGTGAGCCATGATGTAAAATGTGGACTTTAACAGTAGTGTATCTCTATCAACTGTTTCACCAATAATAACAAATGTAGCACACTAATGCAAGATGCTAATAAGGGAAATTGTGTGTAAGGAGAGGAGATGTATGAGAACTCTGTATTTCTGCCCAATTTTTCTGCAAGCCTAAAACCATCCTAAAAAATAAGCTTTACTAATTTAAAAAAAAAAAACCTTCTCAAAAGAAAATCTGAGACACAGGCTTCAATGGAGACTTCTTCTAAACATTTAATAAAGAAATAATACTGTCTTGTAACACTCTTGCATCAAATAGAAAAGAAAAAAAGGAGGGGAACACTTCTGTACTATTTCATCAGGCCAGCATAACCTTGGTACAAACTTGTCAAAGACATTACAAGAAAGGAAAATTACAGACCAATTTTTCTCACTGACATAGGTTCAATCCTTCAACATATATTATTGGATTTCTGCTAATGTATAGGATGTGGAAAGTCAGAACAAGAAAATATTATTCCCACCCTAACAATGAGAAAGCGGGGAAGGCAATGGCACCCCACCCCAGTACTCTTGCCTGGAAAATCCAATGGACGGAGTAGCCTGGTGGGCTGCAGTCCATGGGGTTGCTAACAGTTGGACAGACTGAGCGACTTCACTTTCACTTTTCTCTTTCATGCATTGGAGAAGGAAATGGCAACCTACTCCAGTGTTCTTGCCTGGAGAATCCCAGGGACGGGGAAGCCTGGTGGGCTGCCGTCTATGGGGTCACAGAGTCGGACACGACTGAAGTGACTTAGCAGTAGCAGCAACAATGAGAAAGAGTGGTATAATCTACAAAATCTTAACTTTTGAACTCAACAGAAAAATGAAGTTTTAAGACAATCAAGTGAATTAAATTCCGAACAGTAACAAGCCCCTCTAAAGACAGATGGAACTACAAACTATTTAATATTTGACAAAGCACAGGAAGAAAAGGAGGCTACTGTACAAGCAAGAAAGAAAAATTCAGCTAAAATTAATTGTTATAGATGAGATGTGGGCTAGTATGTCCCAGAAACACGGAGCTCAGAACACAGGGGAATTCACACTTGCATGCTCTTTTCCAAACATCTCTATCAGGGCTGAGGGTAAAGCAGGGAACTGCAAAGGGTCCCTTTCTGTGGTACAGGTGTGCAAGAAAGGATAGGCCACCACTAAAAAAACAGCATACATTGCCCCATTGCCCAAATTCCCCTCTCATTTAAGGAAGGTGCCTTAAACCTCTGGAAAAGGCAGAGGTTCTGGGTGTGTGAGAGTGTACTCAGTCATGTCTGGCTCTTTGTGACCCCAAGGACTGTAGCCCGCCAGGCTCCTCTGTCCATGGGATTTACCCGGCAAGAAAACTGGAGAGGGTTGCCATGCCCTCCTCCAGGGGATCTTCTTGACCCAGGGATCAAACCCATGTCTCTTATGTTTCCTAACCAGCAGGCAGGTTCTTTAACACTTAGGCACAGGGGAAGCCTCTGGGGATTATGACCAATGAAAACTACCTTCCTCATGGAAACATAAGAAAACTCTCGCAGGCCCCAAATCCTATACCAGTACAAAGCAGAGGAAAGTTAGCACTAGGGAGAGGAAGGAATCTCTCACCCATTATGTGCCACAAGACAAACTTCAGCTGCCAAAAGCAACTGTACTCCAATAAAAATTAAAAATTAATTTAAAAAATAAAAATATAAAGCAAAGCATTGGATGATAGGTTGGCTGTTTCTTATAAATATTATTACATATAATCCAGCAATTACAATCCTTGGTATCTACCCAAATGAGTTGGAAATGTCTCCATCCAAAAACCTGAACATGAATGTTTGCAGCAGCTTTATTCACAATTGCCAAAAGTTGAAAGCAGCCAATATCTTTCAGTGAATGGACAAGCGGTCATACATCCAGGCAATGGAATATTCAGTTCAGTTCAGTTCAATCGCTCAGTCGAGTCCGACTGTTTGTGACCCCATGAATCACAGTACGCCAGGCCTCCCTGTCCATCACCAACTCCTGGAGTTCACTCAAACACATGTCCATTGAGTCGGTGATGCCATTCAGCCATCTCATCCTCAGTTTTCCCCTTCTCCTCCTGCCCTCAATCTCTCCCAGCATCAAGGTCTTTTCCAGTGAGTCAACTCTTCACATGAAGTGGCCAAAGTATTGGCGTTTCAGCTTCAGCATCAGTCCTTCTAATGAACACCCAGGACTGATCTCCTTTAGGATGGACTGGTTGGATCTCCTTGCAGTCCAAGGGACTCTCAAGAGTCTTCTCCAACACCACAGTTCAAAAGCATCAATTCTTCAGTGCAACTGTCACAGTCCAACTGTCACATCCATACATGACCACAGGAAAAACCATAGCCTTGACTAGACAGACCTTTGCTGGCAAAGTAATATCTCTGCTTTTCAATATGCTATCTAGGTCGGTCATAACTTTCCTTCCAAGGAGTAAGCGTCTTTTAATTTCATGGCTGCAATCACCATCTGCAGTCAGCCTGCTTATTTAACTTATATGTAGAGTACATCATGAGAAACGCTGGGCTGGAAGAAGCACAAGCTGGAATCAAGATTGCTGGGAGAAATATCAATAACCTCAGATATGCAGATGACATCACCCTTATGGCAGAAAGTGAAGAGAAACTAAAAAGCCTCCTGATGAAAGTGAAAGAGGAGAGTGAAAAAGTTGGCTTAAAGCTCAACATTCAGAAAACTAAGATCATGGCACTGGTCCCATCACTTATGGGAAATAGATGGGCAAACAGTGGAATGGAATATTACTCAGCACTAAAAAGAAATAAGCCTCAAGCTATAAACAGATGGTGGAAACTTAAATACATGTTTACCAACCTAGACTGTATATTCAAAAGCAGAGACATTACTTTGCCGACTAAGGTCCGCCTAGTCAAGGCTATGGTTTTTCCTGTGGTCATGTATGGATGTGAAAGTTGGACTGTGAAGAAAGCTGAGTGCCGAAGAATTGATGCTTTTGAACTGTGCTGTTGGAGAAGACTCTTGAGAGTCCCTTGGACTGCAAGGAGATCCAACCAGTCCATTCTGAAGGAGATCAACCCTGGGATTTCTTTGGAAGGAATGATGCTAAAGCTGAAACTCCAGTACTTTGGCCACCTCATGCGAAAAGTTGACTCATTGGAAAAGACTCTGATGCTGGGAGGGATTGGGGGCAGGAGGAGAAGGGGACGACCGAGGATGAGATGGCTGGATGGCATCACGGACTCGATGGGCGAGAGTCTAAGTGAACTCCGGGAGATGGTGATGGACAGGGAGGCCTGGCGTGCTGCGATTCATGGGGTCGCAAAGAGTCGGACACGACTGAGTGACTGAACTGAACTGAACTGACGTGAAAGAAGCCCATCTGAAGAGGCTACATATTGTATGACTTCAACTACATATATGACATCCTGAAAAGAGCAAAGCTATGGAGACAGTAAAGAGACAAGTGGCTGCCTGAGGTTCAGCAGGAGGAAGGGATGAGCAAGAGAAGCACAGTATTTTTATGATGTCAAAAACCATGCTGTACAATGTTAGATACATGTCACTATTTATTTGTTCAAATACATAGAGTCCACAACAACAATAAACCATAAACTATGAAATCTGAGGAAAAAAACTCAACATCAATTAGTGATAAAACTCTCAGAAAACAAGGAATAGAGAGTGCTTCTTCAACTTAACAAAAAGCATCTAGGCAACATCACACTGGAGTCACTAGCCAGTGTAACAAGGCAAGAAAAAGAATTAAAAGGCACACTGATTGGAAAGGAAGAAGTAAAACATCTTTATTCACAAATGACACCTGACTTGGAAAATCCTAAGTCATCTACAAAAAAAGGTATTATAACAAATACATAAGTTTAGTAAGGCCCCCAGACACATGGTAACTATACAAAGATCAATTATATTTCTGTATACTAAGAACAAATGAAAAAAGAACAAATAATTGGAAACTGAAATAAGAAAAAAAATCAGAATTTTAATAGCTAAAAAACATGAAATACTTGGGGCAATATTTAATAGAATGTGTACCACAAATCATATGTTGTTTAATCACTCAGCTGTATCCAACTCTTTCACCACCTCGTGGACTGTAGACCACCAGGCTCCTCTGTCCATGGGATTTCCCAGGCAAAAATACTGGAGCGAGTATTTCCTTCTTCAGGGGATCTTCCTGACCCAGGAATCCAACCCAAATCTCCTGCCTTAGCAGGTAGATTCTTTACCATTAAGCCACTAGGGAAGCCCAATAAGGGACTTATGTCATACATAAAGAATCCGTACAATTCACCAGTATGAGAATAATCACCATTTTTTTTTAAGGCAAAAGATTTTAGCAAACACCATTTTTTTTAAGGCACTCAGTGGTATGCCTGCCAAGAAATGCGAGCTCTGCGCTGACATACAGAAGCGACTGCAGGAAGAGCCCAGCTAAGCCCCCAGAGCTTCCTGAATGCCCACAGGGTCTTTGCTGACAATCCCCAGCTCCATGGCCCTCCATCATCAGGGGACCATTCTCCCCACCCCCCCCCAACCTTCTTCTTTTACAGTATTTAAGAAATAAAAAGTCAGATTTTCCTGGCCAAAAGAAAAAAAAAGATTTAGAGGAGTATAATTACAAATAAAAATTAATTAATTAAAAACTGACACCAAGCACTAGCAAGGATGCAGAGCAATCCTCATAATGGCTGTGGAAATGCAAAATAATACAGCCACTTTGGAAAAGTTTGGTAGATTCTTATACACATACATTTACCATACAACTCAGCAGTTCCACTCCAGAGTATTTATTCAAGAGAAAAGAAACTTTTTAAAGAAAAAAAAAAAGAAAAGAAACTATACCAGAAAGCATATATCAGCTTTACTTATAATGTTTATAAATGGAAACAAAACATAACTCTGTAACTGAAAGTGCCCAGCAACCAAGGAATGGATGAACAAATCGTAGTACATTCAAACAATGAAATATTACTCAACAATAAAAAGAAATATAACTACTGAAATAGCAACTACATGAATGAATCTCAAATTATGCAAAATGACAAAGCACAAAAATTCACATACTGTATGATTCCATTTGTCACATTCACAAAAAAAGGCAAAGGTCTCCTGACCAATCTCTGCATCCAAAGAACCTAGCACATTAAAAAATAATGAATGCCTGGTGGGCCGTTAGAGGGGGAATCATTGCACGGAGGGTGGACAGCAAGGTCATAGAAGCCAAAGTCAGAAGGAACCCGGGGGCTCAAACACACCTGCAGGATGGAAAAAGCGAAGGAAGGCACACTTCAACCTACCTCCAACGATTTCAGCAGCTTAGATTAGATTAGATTAAATTCTGTAAAGCTCTCCACTATGATGAATAGCCTGAGCGGTTCTCTGGCCTAAAAGAAAGGCATGATGTGCCCCACCCTACTTTAAAAATAAATCTATTACCCGACGCCCGAGACTGAGCAAGTGGAGCTTACAAGGGGCAGGGACGATTTTCCGTGCCCAGGAGCGGAGCTGAGGAGGGCCGAGGCGGGCTCGGGCTTAGGTCTGCCGGAGGCAGAAGGAGCCGGGGCATCGCCGCGGCCCCGCGGGTCTCCACCCGTTCCCACATCCTTACTTACCCAGGCCTGCCGTTCCAACTGAGCATACAAATTGGAGCCTTTGAGCTTTTGGACTATCTGGGCAATAATGAGAGACAGATCCGAGTCCTCCTGCAACATTTCCCCTATCCTACCCCGCCAAGTAGCGGGGGCCGCTAGCGCGGAGGGCACTGGCCACGTTCGGGGTCCCACTCTAGACCAGTGACACTTCTCGGGGACCTTATTACGCTGGGACGCCTCCAGCGGGCGTTACTAGGCAACTGCCAGGCCGTGAGTCCGTTCGTCTCTGGTCCCCCCTCAAGCCTGAAGGCCCAGCACCTGCGTTCCGCTGGCAGAAAGCGATCTGCCAAGGTGGGGGGAAGGGAGAGTAGCTTTTCAGTTCCATTGTTCCCGCTTAGTCTGTTGTGGAAAGGCAAGAATAGGGTCTCTTTCCTCCAGATCTACAGAGCCTCTGATGCATCCGGGTAAATCAGAAAGTTGTGTGTTTTTGTGTTTTATTATGAAGGATCATTCCTTTCCCACTTTCCAGTCTCTACGGAAAACAGGGCAGTGCACACAATGAAATGGCAAATGACTTCCAAAACTTAGAAGGCTCTGACCCTGGCTGCGTGAACTTGGGCGAGGTGCTTAAAGTTAAGACCTCGCTTTCAGCCTCAGCAAAATAATGCCCAGCGAACAAGATGCTGTGATGATTAGCTGAGATAACAATCGTGAGGGTGCCTAGCCCTGTACTTAGCGCTCCACGTTATTTCCTTTTCTGTTTCTGTTCTCTGGGGTCTTATGCCAGGAATAAATACACAACGTCTTCTCACCTAACAGCTACAATAATAAGCATTTTATTGATAGGTTTTCTCTGAAGCATTGGCAATTCAGTGGTAGCTAAGACATTGTCCGAGTCTTAAGGAATGTGCTATCTACATAGATTTCCTCTTCTTCCCTGCACTCACTCAATTCAATCAAACCTCAATTCAAAATTCATTCAGCTTTCAACTTACTGAGCTTTTACATACAAGAAATCGTGTAGCCACAAAGGTAAATAAAACATGGTTTTTGCCATCGATGTAACATAGTAAAAATTTTACCGGTGAAAGTTTTTTTTTTTTTTTCCTTTGGCATACATGGACATGAATCCATAGTAAAAATTTTAAAGAGAACTAGAAGTATCTAATTAATTGAATGACATTCCAAAAGGAAGCTAATTTTGAAAGGCTATGGAATAATAAATACACGTATTAGAATAACCTCACCAAAATAATCAAAAATTAAATTCAAATATGTGCATGCATATATTTTAAGCAGAGAAAATGTAGGATTCCAAGAAAAGAGACCAAGATAGCTGGCAAAAACTACGCTAGTATAACTGCATTAAACTCTAATGTGCTTGGGCACAACAGATCTGATTCAATAGGCCTCTGGTAGGACCTGCTAATTGCACTGTTAGCAAGTTTCCAAGAGATGGTGACCCTGGTGGCCCAAGGCCTATATTCTAAATAGCAAAAGACTAGAACAGGTAAACAATAGAAATTCAAAGAGACCAGACTTCTGGCATCTATGGGCAATACCCTGGCCTTCAGAATATTATGATGATAACTACAGGTCCCAAATAACCCCTTTGGTCAGGTTTGTCTCTTTGGAGTAAGGCAGGCAAGGGGGAAAGTGTGTTAGTTGCTCAGTCGTGTCTGATTCTTTGCGACCCCGTGGACTGTAGCCTGCCAGGCTTCTCTGTCCATGGGGATTCTCCAGGCAAGAGTCATGGAGTGGGTTGCCATGCCCTCCTCCAGGGGATCTTCTCAACCCAGGGATCAAACCTGGTGCTTAAGGCAATTTACATACTCTACAAAACGTGTAGCTTCTCTACAAAACATTCCCCCACAACTCGGAACTTCTCACACTTGTGTGTGAGTGCATCTCCTCAGCTCTCTACAGTCCGTTTATCCCAGCATCCCACCCATTCAAGAATCTTTGCATGAATGTCACTATGAACAACAAAAAACTGTAGAGACAGTGGTTTTGAGATTGAAAAGAATAACGTGATTAACAACTGAAGAGATAGGGATGCTTAGGTTAAGAAGGGTCGTAAAGTACAGAAAGGAAAGAAATGAAACCGTGGAGCTGAAGAAAAAGCTCGGTGCCTTGAGTCAGAAAAGTCTGGGTTCCACTCCTGCTCTGCTCCCTTGGAGCTGCTCAAGTCCTCCATCATCAGAGTTTCCACTTTCTCTTCTGTAACAAAAGGATAAAAGACTCTGAAGGGACAGTGTACCTAGTATTAAAATATCAGCAAATAATAACAAATATTAAAATTGGATAATTTGACAAAACAGTCCCATGTTCAGTTGACAAGGGAATAGAAGGTACCTGAAGAAGTGCAGCGAGACATATGAAAGAACCCAGCACAACTCTTTGTGCACATAGAGGCTTTAAACTTTTTTCTTTTAAGGAGAAAATAATTTTCAATCTTAAAGCAGCAATTAAAAAGTTCAAATTTTATTTTGATGGCATGCTCAAGCAAAAATAAAATTTAATCTTAACATAAAAAAGTGTTTCTCACATCCATAGAAGCAGATGTGTTTGGAATATAATTCAATCCTAGCGTGCCCTCTGTTCTTTTTTCAATTCAATTTAGCCACACTTTTCAGAACACCTCTCTGTGCTAGGAATGGCAAGGAATACAAATATGAGTAAGCAATGGTCCCTTCTCTCAAGGAATTCTCAGGCCCAAAGGGATGGTGAGCCCAGTACACAAAAGGCTAAAATGGTAGGCAGCACCCTTTCACCTGTGTATCTGGAAATTTTATTACTTTAAAGTAATTGTCTCATAAGAAACAGAAGGTACTGCTTCCCATCTCTGTCCCTCAAGGGAGAACTTTACCTTGGAAATTCTTACTTTACCTAACAGGGTCGAGGATTGGGAAAAAACACTATTTCTGACATTTGCAAGCGAACCATGACCCAGACTAACAGATGAATAGCCAAAGGGGTCCAAATCATCTGAATAATTAAAACTGCATAAACAGAGACAACAGCCAAATAGATGCAGAGTGAAGTCTGCTCAGAACTGCCTCAATTCAGAGCAGAGGTGCTCTGGGCCAACATGTGTAAGGCCCTGTGCCCAGTCATAACGGACTTCCTCAGAGCTGCTCTACTTTGATCTGTTTTACATGCAATATCATGTCAGATTTCACTGTGGGTGAGGGGATGCATTTGAAAATCACTGACCAGTGGCCTCACAGAGGCAGGGATGTGGACCACATCAAAAACACCCTGCCAGTCTAACGCAAAATTAAGGCACTCTTTAGGGTATACCAGAACATATCATTATTTTATTCACATCAGTATGGCTTGCATAAACTCTACAATTTGCAATGAAAATTATTTTCAGCTGTTATTTTTGAAAGAGACACTTGGCTTCCCAGGTAGCTCAGACAGTAAAGAATCTGCCTGCAATGCAGGAGACCTGGGTTTAATCCCTGGGTCAGGAAAATCCCCTGGAGAAGGGAATGTCAACCTGCTCCAATATTCTTGCCTGAAGAATTCCATGGACAGAGGAGCCTGGAGGGCTACAGTCCATGGGGTCGCAAAAAGGCAGACACGACTGAGTGGCTAGGCACACAGGCATTGCTTTTAGCATACTATGTCTGCAGAATGGCTTGAATTGTATGTTGTCAGGAATTTACTTTAATAAAAATTATGATGTGTGTCGTGTGGATCACGAATGTCAACAGATCCCACTGTCTTTGGGAACAAATGAGCTCGTAGTGCTATCGACTCCCTGTCACTGGGTGGTTAGCCCTGCGCTAGCACAAGACCTCAGGCTCCTCTCAGAAGTCTCTTCCTGTTACTCCTGAGAATTGTTAGGAAATGACACAGCTGTGTGTAAGAAAATTTCTCCTCATGATCTTCTCTGCCTGCTCTGGTGATGTCCAGTGCCCCCAAGCCACTGTCCAGGGTGCTGTTTTTGGTGCTCCCAAAGCTGCAAAATACTAGAAGTATTTAAATCCCAAGGCTCAGCAAAGCCCTCATGAAAAAACCTCTTTGATTCTTCTTGCCACCTCTCTTTACAAGGTGGCTATACCTCATTTCTGAGTCCAGGGTAAGTACCAGACTGTGCTGGTCTCCGCTCCCCATCTTTTCTTCCTCTGGTTCTAGACAACTGTGTGTGAATGGGGAAGACTGGGCTACTGGCTCTGTGAACAATCTCGGACTTTTGGACTCTGAGGGAGAGGGAGAGGGTGGGATGATTTGGGAGAATAGCATTGAAATATGTATACTATCATGTAAGAAATGAATCGCCAGTCTGTGTTCGATGCAGGATGCTGGAGGCTTGGGGCTGGTGCATGGGGATGATCCGGAGGGATGATGTGGGGTGGGAGGTGGGAGGGGGGTTCATGTTTGGGAGTTCG
>SJYX01014737.1:153749-221693 GCA_006410675.1 Oreotragus oreotragus | reverse complement strand
ATAAGAGACAGGTGTTCGATGCAGGATGCTGGAGGCTTGGGGCTGGTGCATGGGGATGATCCGGAGGGATGATGTGGGGTGGGAGGTGGGAGGGGGGTTCATGTTTGGGAGTTCGTGTACACCCGTGGCAGATTCATGTCAATGTATGCCAAAACCAATAAAGTACTATAAATTAAAAAAAATTTAAAAAAATAAATATCAAAAAAAAAGAAAGAAACTGTGTTGACTCCTTGTAAATTCTAAAGCTCTCAGGAGAGAAATCCAAATAACAAATAACGAGGTTTAAATTATTGTTAGCAACAAATTTGGAAGAGTGTCCCAATTTTGGCTCAGTGCCTCAAAAAAGCATCATCAAGAATCTGACCTCAAAAAAAAAAAAAAAAAAAAATCTGACCTCTTCTTTTCTTTTCTGTTTCACCATCTTAGCATGCCAGCTTTCACCACCTCGCTTATTGCTTCAGTCTCAAGACGGCTGCTGTAGATCCAAGTGACATGTTCTCTACTTCTGCCTACAACTGCAGGGAGGGAGAAAAATAAGAGTTCTCAATGACTGTGTGTATCTCTGTTTTGAGGAAAGACTTTTTTTTTTTTAAGAAGCCCCAGAAAGAATGCTACATGAAAGTCTGGCAAGAAATGGTCTAGTATTTTATTCTCAAACCTGGGAGAGGTATGAAGGAGAATTGCTTGCTGATGCTGCCATATTGTCCAAAATGCCTTCAGTATAAAATTTTACTATGCTATGAACACTTGTAAATGAACTTCTCTGATTCATATTTGGGCCAGTCAGACTAAAAATAAATGAAAATCCTTAGAGTTAGGCAATATTCAGATCACTTGCTATTCACAAAGGGTTGACTGTGTGCAGTTTAAGACCTAGAATCTAAATGATAATACTTCTAGATGTGGCAATTTCTCAGCATCATGATATGATATTTTAAAAGCTAAAAACAAATAAGGTTGACACATTTGTAAAACAAAGTCTATGAATAAATGATTATGTGGCAAGAGCAAAAAATTTGCAACTGTTACTTTTTCCTAAAAAAGACAAAAATTGGTGACATTTGAAGAAAATGTCTTGTGCATAAATGACTTTTGATGAAGGGCTCTCTGTATCTAGAAACCAGTCTATTGAAATTCTAGGTTATTCTCTCTGGTTGTACAAGCGGAACTGAATATTAGAAACAATCTATTTTTCAACACAATCTGTGCTGCTTGGGGAGAAAGAGATTTACTGCTGCCAAGGGATGTCCTACTGATAGTTCCTCCAGCACTTCCACCACATTCCAGGTAACAGAGTAGAGCAGGCTCTACCTGGCTCATTTTCTACCTGTGTCTGTGACTGCAACTCTGCTTTCTCACCGCCTCCTCCAAACTGCACATACACACATGCACACACACACACACACACACACACACACACATTTCCATTCCAGGATATTTCCTTTTATATTGTTCTTTTTCATCTTATATGGCCTGTTTTCTGTTACCTCCTGGGAGACCAGCCTACCATTTGCCAGCTGTCATTGTTCCAGTTTTCTTGAAGGCATAGTGGCACATACAAGGCAACCATGAGTATGTATATATATTTAAGAATAAGACAGCTACAATATTAAGTCCTTAAGTCAAAGACTGCAATGGGGCCTGACTATACAAGTTATCCCTATGGATGCAGATGGGGAATTAGGATCGAGGTATAGACCTAGAAAGACTGCCAAGCACCATATGTCAGAGGCCCCGTCATCGGAGAGCAGAGCCAGTGAGGGGCAGAGCACGGCCCTCTAGAGCAGAACCAGCAGGCCCGCTGGTTAACAGGAGCAGGTTCTAGGGACGTGGCCGGCAGGTCTATTACCAGGACTTAAGCCGGAGAGAAATTCCACGCAGGGGCTTCCCTGGTAGCTCAGCGATAAAGAGCTCACCTGCCAAAGCAGGAGACTTGGGTTTGATTTCTGGATCAGGAAGATTCCCTGGAGGAGGAAATAGCAACTCACTCCAGTATTCTTGCCTGGGAAATTCCATGAACAGAGAAGGCCTGGTGGGCTACAGACCCTGGGGTTGCAAAGAGTCTTTGTTTAGACACTAAACAACAGCACAGTGACAAGCTCTCTGCAGTGGAAGGAGCAAGGCCATGAGCCCTGGGACAAAGTGGTTGTAACAGCAAGGAGAAGCTTTCAAATGGGAATTGGATGACCAGGTTTGATAAAGAGGGATAAAAAACAAAGACTGAACCAAAAGACTGGTTCTTAAATACCTCAAAATATCTTTCCATTTCCAAGCTTTACCTCAAAAATTTACAAGACTATGTGGCTATTCCAAAATATGCCTGTGTTTAATATAAAACATATTTTAATAATGAAACATCTAGAAAATTCAGTTCAGTTCAATTCAGTCGCTCAGTCGTGTCCGACTCTTTGCGACCCCATGAATCGCAGCACGCCAGGCCTCCCTGTCCATCACCATCTCCCGGAGTTCACTCAGACTCACATCCATCAAGTCCGTGATGCCATCCAGCCATCTCATCCTCGGTCAACCCTTCTCCTCCTGCCCCCAATCCTTCCCAGCATCAGAGTCTTTTCCAATGTGTCAACTCTTCGCATGAGGTGGCCAAAGTACTGGAGTTTCAGCTTTAGCATCATTCCTTCCAAAGAAATCCCAGGACTGATCTCCTTCAGAATGGACTGGTTGGATCTCCTTGCAGTCCAAGGGACTCTCAAGAGTCTTCTCCAACACCACAGTTCAAAAGCATCAATTCTTCGGCGCTCAGCCTTCTTCACAGTCCAACTCTCACATCCATACATGACCACAGGAAAAACCATAGCCTTGACTAGGCGGACCTTAGTCGGCAAAGTAATGTCTCTGCTTTTGAATATACTATCCAGGTTGGTCATAACTTTTCTTCCAAGGAGTAAGCGTCTTTTAATTTCGTGGCTGCAATCACCATCTACAGTGATTTTGGAGCCCCCAAAATAAAGTCTGCCACTGTTTCCACTGTTTCCCCATCTGTTTCCCATGAAGTGATTTTTTGTGCTGGAAAGTATGAATATGAATGGTGTGTTCTTCAAAGGCCATTTTGGAGATTTAAAGCCATAATGTAGGTAAAGATGCTAACATATGGTATGGCCCATTGTAAAGTATGATACACAGTAACTCTTATTATTAACTATTATTGAATTGTGATGATAGGCAAATAAAGAAATACAATTTAACACACAGTTCTGGTTTGAACAGCTCAATAAGACTCAGTAGAATTAAATAAAATTTACTTCTATGACAAACCTAGACAGCATATTAAAAAGCAGAGCCATTACCTTGCCAACAAAGGTCCGTCTAGTCAAAGCTATGGTTTTTCTGGTAGTCTTGTATGGATGTGAGAGTTGGACCATAAAGAAAGCTGAGTGCTAAAGAATTGGTGCTTTTGAAATGTGGTGTTGGAGAAGACTCTTGAGAATTCCTGGGACTGCAAGGAGATCAAGCCAGTCAATCTTTAAGGAAATCAACTCTGAATATTCATTGGAAGGACTGATGCTGAAGCTGAAACTCCAATACTTTGACTACTTTATGGGAAGAATCGACTGTTTGGAAAAGACCCTGATGCTGGGACAGATTGAAGGCAGGAGGAGAAGGGGACAACAGAGGATGAGATGGCTGGATGGCATCACTGACTTGATGGACATGAGTTTGAGAAAGGTCCAGGAGATGGTGAAGGACAGGGAAGCCTGGTGTGCTGCAGTCCATGGGGTCAAAAAGAATCAGATACGACTGAGCGACTGAACAACAACCTTGGAAAAACCTATCAGGTCATTGGAAATATTTAACTACAGTCTATAATTTTACCATATTCCTCTGATTTGCTGTCTTTCTCTTTTGCCATCAAATGAGATAGTGGAAAATATTCTTTAAAAAATTTCCTTCAGTTCAGTTCAGTTGCTCAGTCATGTCTGACTCTTTGCAACCCCATGACTCACAGCATGCCAGGCTTCCCTGTCCATCACCAACTCCCGGAGTTTACTCAAACTCATGTCCATTGCGTTGGTGATGCCATCCAACCATCTCTTCCTCTGTCATCCCCTTCTCCTCTCGCCTTCAATCTTTCCCAAATCAGGATCTTTTCCAATGAGGTGGTTCTTCTCATCAGGATGGCCAAAGTATTAGAGTTTCAGCTTCAGCATCAGTCCTTCCAATGAATATTCAGGACTGATTTCCTTTAGGATTGACTGGTTGCAGTCCAAGGGACTTTCAAGAGACTTCTCTAATACCACAGTTCAAAAGCAGCAGTTCTTCTGTGCTCAGCTTTCTTTATAGTCAAACTCTCACATCCGTACATGACTACTGGAAAAACCATAGCTTTGACTAGATGGACCTTTGTTGGTAAAGTAATCTCTGCTTTTTAATATACTGTCTAGGTTGGTCATAGCTTTTCTTCCAAGGAGTAAGCGTCTTTTAATTTCATGGCTGCAGTCACCATCTGCAGTGATATTGGAGCCCAAGAAAATAAAGTCTGTCACTGTTTCCATTGTTTCCCCATCTTTTTGCCATGAAGTGATGGGACCGGATGCCATGATCTTAGTTTTCTGAATGTTGAGTTTCAAGCCAACTTTTCACTCTCTTCTTTCACTTTCATCAAGAAACCCTTTAGTTCTTCTTTGCTTTCTGTCATAAGGGTGGTGTCATCTACATATCTGACGTTATTGCTATTTCTCCCAGAGATCTTGATTCCAGCATGTGCTTCCTCCAACCCAACATTTCACATGATGTACTCCGCATATAAGTTAATAAGCAGGATGACAATATATAGCCTTATAGGGTGACAATATATACTCGTTTCCCAATTTGGAACCAGTCTGTTGTTCCATGTCCAGTTCTAACTGTTGCTTCCTGGCCTGCATACAGATTTCTCAGGAGGCAGATCAGGTGGTCTGGTATTTCCATCCAAAATTTCCAAAGTCAAAGGCTTTGGCATAGTCAAAAAAGCAAAAGTAGATGTTTTTCTGGAACTCTCTTGCTTTGTCAATGATCCAGTATATGTTGGCAATTTGATCTCTGGTTCCTCTGCCTTTTCTAAATCCAGCTAGAACATCTGGAAACTCACAGTTCATGTATTGTTGAAGCCTGGCTTGGAGAATTTTGAGCATTACTTTGCTAGCATGTGAAATGAGTGCAATTGTGCGGTAGTTTGAACATTCTTTGGCATTGCCTTTCCTAGGGATTGGAATGAAAACTGACTTTTTCCAGTCCTGTGGCCACTGCTGAGTTTTCCATATTTGCTGACATAATGTGTGCAGCACTTTCACGGCATCATCTTTTAGCATTTGAAACAGCTCAACTGGAATTCCATAACCTCCACTAGCTTTGTACAGAGTGATGCTTCCTAAGGCCCACTTGACTTTGGATTCCAGGATGTCTGGCTCTAGGTGAGTGATCACACCATCGTGGTTATCTGGGTCATGAAGATTTTTTTTTGTAATAGTTTTGTGTATTTTGCCACCTCTTCTTAATAGCTTCTGCTTCTGTTAGGTCCATACCATTTCTGTCCTTTGTTGATCCTATCTTTGCATGAAACGTTCCCTTGGTATCTCTAATTTTCTAGAAGAGACCTTTAGTCTTTCTCATTCTATTGTTTTCCTCTATTTCTTTGCACTGATCACTGAGGAAGGCTTTCTTATCTCCCCTTGCTATTCTTTGGAGCTCTGCATTCAAATGGGTATATCTTTTCTTTTCTCCTTTGCCGTTAGCTTCTCTTCATTTCTCAGCTATCTGTAAGGCCTCCTAAGACAACCATTTTGCCTTTTTGCATTTCTTTTTCTTGGGGATGGTCTTGATCACTGCCTCCTGTACAATATCATGAACCTCTGTCCATAGTTCTTCAGACACTGTCTATCAGATCTAATTCCATGAATCTATTTGTCACTTCTACTGTATAATCATAAGGGATTTGATTTAGGTCATATCTGAATTGTCGAGTAGTTTTCCCTACTTTCTTCAATTCAAGTCTGAATGTTGCAATAAGGAGTTCATAATCTGAGCCACGTCAGCTCCTGGGCTTCTTTTTGCTGACTGTATAGAATTTCTCCATCTTTGACTGTAAAGAATATAATCAATCTGATTTCAGTGTTGACTATCTGGTGATGTCCATGTGTAGAGTCTTCTCTTGTGTTGTTGGAAGAGGTATTTGCTATGACCAGTGTGTTCTCTTGGCAAAACTCTTGTTACCCTTTGACCTGCTTCATTTTGTATTTCAAGCCCAAATTTGCCTGTTACTCCCAGTAGCTCTTGACTTCCTACTTTTGCATTCCAGTCCCCTAGAATGAAGAGGACATCTTTTTTGGGTATTAGTTCTAGAAGGTCTTGTAGGTCTTCATAGAACCATTCAACTTCAGCTTCTTCAGCATTACTGGTCAAGGCATAGACTTGGAATACTGTGATATTGAATGGTTTGCCTTGTAAATAAACAGAGATTATTCTGTCGTTTTTGAGACTGCATCCAAGTATTGCATTTCGGATTCTTTTGTTGACTATGATGGCTACTCCATTTCTTCTAAGGGATTCTTGCCCACAGTAGTAGATATAATGGTCATCTGAGTTAAATTCACCCATTCCAGTCTGTTTTAGTTCACTGAGTCCTAAAATGTCGATGTTCACTCTTGCCATCTCTTGTTTGCCTTAATTCATGGACCTAACATTCCAGGTTCCTATGCAATATTGCTTTTTACAGCATTGAGCTTACTCCATCACCAGTCACATGCACAACTGGGTATTGTTTTCGCTTTGGCTGTCTCTTCATTCTTTCTGGAGTTTTTCCTCCACTCTTCCCTAGTAGCATTTTGGGCACCTACCAACCTGGGGAGGGAGTTCATCTTTCAGTGTCATAGTTTTGGTCTTTTCTTACTGTTCAAGGGGTTCTCAAGGCAAGAATACCAAAGTGGTTTGCAGTTTCCTTCTCCAGGGGACCACGTTTTGTCAGAACTCTTTGCCATAACCTGTCTTGGGTGGCCCTACTCAGCATGGCTCATAGTTTCATTGAGCTAGACAAAGCTGTGGTCCACGTGATCAGTTTGGTTAATTTTCTGTGACTGTGGTTTTCATTCTGCCTGCCCTCTGATGGATAGGGATAAGAGGCTTATGGAAGCTTCCTGATTGGAGAGACTGACTGTGGGGGGAGGGCGGCGGGGGGACTGGTTCTTGTTCTGATGGGCGGGGCCATGTTCAATAAATGTTTAATCCAATTTTCTATTGATGGGCAGGGCTGTGTTCCCTCCCTGTTGCTTGACCCGAGGCCAAAGTATGGTGGAGGTAATGAAGATAATGGCAACTTCCTTCAAAAGATCCCCCGCACGCACTGCTACACTCAGTGCCCCCAATCCTGCAGCAGGCCCCCACTGACACACGCCTCTGCCAGAGACTCCTGGACATTCATGGGCAAGTCTGGATCAGTTTCTTGTGGGGTCACTGCTCCTTTCTCCTGGGTCCTGATGTGCACAAGGTTGTGTGTGGGCCCTCCAAGAGTCTGTTTCCCCAGTCCTGTGTAAGTTCTGTTGGTTCTATGGTGGGGTTAATGGCAACCTCCTCCAAGAGGGCTTTTGCCATACCCAGGTGTGCTGCACCCAGAGCCCCTGTCCCTGCGGCAGGCCACTGCCCTGGTGCTTCCACAGGACACACTCAGACACAGTTCTGGCTCAGTCTCTCTGAGTTGGGCGTGCATTTTGTGCCCTTCGCAGATCTGAGCAGCTCAGCTGACCAGGTGCTTGGCAAGTACACTGTCCTAGGTGGGCCATGCATCTTAGTCACCTCCCTGGTCCCGGCCGCTTGGTTTTACAGGTGCCCCATGAGAGCACTGTCTCAGGTGTGCCGTGTGTCTCCTCTGGAGAGCTGATCTCAGGCTGTGACCCTCCTGGTGGATGTCAGCCACCCAGACTCTCAGGAAGATGTGGTTAGCAGCTTGGAGCCTGCTCACGGTTCTGCTGAAGATGCCCGCGTCTCTAGGGCTGAGACTGCAGCAGCCCCTTGCCTTCTGGCTCTGGCTGTTGCAAGCCTGCCTCTCTGCCTCTGGGTGGGCAGGGGCCGGTATGCAGCCAGCTAGCTCTCCTTTGGTATTCTCTCAGTCCTTTGTTCTGTGAGTGGGCCAGGCTGCAAGTTAGCTTGTTAGGTTAGAGCCTTTCACAGGAAAATTCTCTTCTCTGCAGTTGTGGTTAGGTATGTATTCTATGTTTTTTTTTTTTTTCCAGGTTATGTTGCCTTCTGAGTTGCCAAAACTCCCCACAGACCCGCCTGTGAGAGAGTTTCCTACTGTGTGAAAACTTCTCCTCCTTCACGACTCCCTCCCCAGGACAGGTCTCCATCCCTAACTCTTTTGTCTTTTATATTTTGCCCTACCTCCTTTTGATGGGGCTTCCCTTGTGGCTCTGCTGGTGAAGAATCTGCCTGCCATGTGGGAGACCTGGGTTTGATCCCTGGGTTGGGAAGATCCCCTGGAGAAGGGAAAGGCTTTCCACTCCGGAATTCTGGCCTGGGTTGCAAAGAGTCGGACATGACTGAGTGACTTTCACTTCCACCACCTTTTGAAGAGAATGGGCTGCCTTTCTGGGTGCCTGGTGTTCTCTGCCAGTGTTCAGAAGTTGTTTTGTGGAAGTTGCTCAGCAGTCAAATGATCTTTTGATGAATTTGTGGGGGAGAAAGTGGTGTCCTCGTCTTATTCTTCCGCCATCTTGAACTGATAATTAAAAAAAAAAACAACACCTCATAATGTCTTATTGCTGCTACTGCTTCAGTCATGTCCGACTCTGTGCGACCCCAGAGATGGCAGCCCACCAGGCTCCCCGTCCCTGGGATTCTCCAGGCAAGAACGCTGGAGTGGGTTGCCATTTCCTTCTCCAGTGCATGAAAGTGAAAAGTGAAAGTGAAGTCGCTCAGTCGTGTCTGACTCTTAGCGACGCCATGGACTGCAACCTACCAGGCTCCTCTGTCCATGGGATTTTCCAGGCAAGAGCACTGGAGTGGGGTGCCATTGCCTTCTCCATAACGTCTTATTAGAGAAGTTCAAAAACCAAGAAAGCAAAAGGTATAAACTTTGTTCCAAAGATTCTGCATATGAAGTTACTCTACACACTGAATACATAGCCTTTCTTACTTTGTCCCTCTTTTTTTGAGATATAATTTCCTTTTATTCTCTCACAGGAATTTCTTTCTTAGAGAAGTTTTACAGGGACTTCTGTGGTGGTCCCGTGGCTAAGACTCTGCTCCCAGTGCAGGAGGTCCAGGTTTGTTCCTTGGTCAGGAAGTTAGATCCCACATGCCACAACTAAGCCCTGGCACAGCCAAATAAATAAATATTTTTCAAAAAATGTCTTACAAAGCCTTTTCCTTAAAAAACCTTGGATTTCTTAGTCTTGATATGCATGATCAATACATGCTTTTTCTCCTACACTTGAAAAAATATATGCTATTCTCTCTATATGGAATCTAGAAAGATGGTACTGATGAACCTATTTATACAGGGCAACAATGGAGATGCAGACATAGAGAACATACTATGGACGCTGGCAGTGGGAGGAAGGAGAGGGTGGGATGAATGGCGAAAGTAACGTGGAAGTATATACACTATCTTGTGTAAAATAGATAACCAACAGGAATTTTCTGTGTGACTCAGGGAACTCAAACTGGGGCTCTGTAACAACCTAGAGGGGTGGGATCGGGTGGGAGGTGAGAGGGAGGCTGAAGAGGGAGGGGACACATGAGTTCCTAAGGCTGACTCATGCTGATGTATGGCAGAGGCCAACACAATGTTGTGAAGCAATTTTCCTTCCATTCAAAATAAATGTTTGGGGGGAAAAATATGCTATTCTCATCTTTCTGAGATAATTTTGAAGTGGTTTCTTCATCAAGTAGGTCTTTGTCTCAGTATCAAAGGACCAGACAAAGAAGAGCCCAGGGTAAATTTCACATTGGAAACCAAGCACCTGGCGAGACAAGGAGGCCTCTTACTGCTGAGGCTACTGCGTGCTCATTTAATCACTCTTAGGTGACCATGGCAAGCTTTCTAGACAGTATCCTTGGGCGCTAAGTGCTTTGAATGTTTGAACTATGTTAGTTAATGTAAAACCAGTGTCCTTGAGTGTTAGAGATAGTGTTCCAGTGAATTATAAAATATGCTAATTAAAATACAATGTTTTTTTAATGGCGCTCTTTCTTGATCTATTAAGATACCTAATTTAAGGCCATGCATACATTGGCACTCTGACTTTCCAAATGAAGAAAAGTGGTGATGATGCAATAATTTCCAGTTTACAGAGTGCTCCATTTAATCATTTCCATGTTTATTATCTGGCTTCACGCGCACAGCCCTCTTGTGAAATAGGTATTATTTTTCACATTTTACAGAACAGGAAAACGGAGCTATGAGCATTCAAGGATGTGTCCCAAGTTATACAGGTAGAAAATTATCAGAACAAGACTTTAACCTTGGCCCCTTAGTTTCAAATGTTTCATTCTTTCCCATTATGTAGCACTGGTGAAAACTTTAAAAATATTTGACAAGACTAAACATCTCAGAGATCAAAGATAGAAATGACTGATACAATTGTGTGCTTGTGATTTTCTAGTAACACTATTTTAAATTTTCATTCACTTTATGATTTTGAGGTAAAATCCTTGCTTCAACATATTGGCATATATAGTTGTTCTGTTTCTACTTTTAAACTAAAAGGATCAGAAAAATTTATAGAATCAAAAAAATGAATAGAAAAATTTGCATTGCTCAGTTACAAACTTCTTATAGTAAACTATTTTGTGAGTAATCATGATATTCAGAACTTTAGCATTTCCAGTTGTCTTGTGAATTTAAGATGCTCTCAAGTAATGAAGGGTGACCTATTGAAACTGGGCATATTAGACATCAAGTAACTAGATTTGTTCCAGAACTTATCTATTTCTAAGAAACAATTGCAAGCTTAGCCCTATGTGGGATGAGTCCTGTTTGCTTTCTGGACTCTAATTTTGATAAGTCAAGGTCATTTCACTTAGCCTATGTTCTTTAAAACAGTAGTCCCCAACATTTTTGGCACCAGGGAACAGTTTTGTGGAAGACAATTTTTCCATGGACTGGGGTGGTGGAGGGATGGTTTCAGGATGATTCAAGTGCATTACATTTATTCTGCATTTTATTTCTATTACTGTTACATCAGTTCCACCTCTGATCATTAGGCATGAGATCCAGGAGGTTGGGGATCCCTTCTTTAAAACACATATACCTCCCAGAAGGGCATTGCAAATGAATTATTACTAGTTAGGGTTCTTATTGTGAAATGCCAGAGAGAAGAAGACAAGGGCTTCCCTGTGGCTCAGCAGTGAAAGAATCCACCTGCAGTGCAAGAGACGCAGGAGACACGGGTTCTATCCCTGGGTGGGGAAGATTCCCTCGAAGAGGAAGTGACAACCCACTCCAGTATTCTTGCCTGGAGAATCCCATGGACAGAGGAGCCTAGCAGGCTACAGCCCATGGGGTTGCAAAGAACTGGACATAACTGAGCAACTGAGCGTGGGCACAAGAGAGAAGGGCATTCATAGATTTGGCTGTGGAAGTGAAGGTATTCTGATGTCAGAGACAGAGTAGTGCTCCAAATATCCGGTTTCTGGACATGATGCTGAGAGAGCAGAAAGGAAATTGAGTGAGTTGAACTCTGTCTGGCCTCTCAGCTTCCAGACAATGCAGAGGAAGTTTGCATGTGAATGGCTGAATTAGTCGAAGGCCGCCATCAATCAGTCAATAAATAGCAGTCACAGCCCTGTAGGTGTGCAAAGTCATGTTCCAGACTATGGGAGATAGCTGCTGCTTCAGTCGTGTCCAACTCTGTGCGACCCCGTAGACAGCAGCCCACCAGGCTCCGCCATCCCTGGGATTGATTCTCCAGGCAGGAACACTGGAGTGGGTTGCCATTGCCTTCCTGATGGGAGATAGATGCACATGAATAAACAAAAACTCCTACCTCAAGGGATGTATAGCCTAAGGAGGACATTGCAATATATTAGAGAGCCACCCATGACAGGCCCTCGGTGGGCAGAGGGGGGTGTGGGGAGGGGGGCAGTTTCTTCCCTTGAGTTCAACCAGCACTGAGGCATTTCTAAGCTTTGGAAGGTTCCCAGTGTCAAATGGAGCAGTGTGGCCCAGGGAAATGGACAGAAAGTGCCAGTGATGGTCCTGGGTGATTGAGAACACACACTTTCCCTGGGTGGGTTCTTCCCGACCCAGGGATAGAACCCGTGTCTCCTGCCTCTCTTGCGCTCCTGGCTGGCAGATGTCTGTGTGTTCTTGATCACCCAGTCGTGTCCAGCCTCTTTGCGATCCCATGGATTGTGTAGCCCTGACAGGCCATGGACTGTAGCCCCACCAAGCTCCTCTGTCCATGGGATTCTCCAGACAAGAATATTGGAGTGGGTAGCCATTCCCTTCTCCAGGGGATCTTCCCAACCCAGGAATCAAACCTAGGTCTCCTGCCTCGCAGGCAATTCTTTACCGTCTGAGCCACCAGGAAACCAGACCTACCATCCTCAAGCGGGAGATTATATACCTCTACAGGATTCTTCAACTCTCTCCAGAAGCGATAGTTTGAAAATGTAGCTAGATTGTCCTTCAGACCTGGGGTAAGAGAACAAAGGTGCTTCATTGTAAAATGTAATCAACTCCTATTCCAGGTGATCCCCTGGTAAAGGACAGGAATTCCTGCCGCGGAGCCAGTGCCAGTGGTCAGCTTGTAGCTTCCTAGGTAGTAGACAGGGGTTCAGGGTGATACATGAATTTGACCTCCACCCTTCTCGTGAAGGGGCCCAGGCGGAGCTCTCTAGAGACAGGGTTTAAGGGCAATTTGAATGCCTCTTTCCTGGTCTCCAGGCCCTCTGAAGAGAGAGTCTGAAGGCCCTTGGGCTCATGACACTGGTCTCCCCTCTGAGTCTTGGATGGGCCCCCAAGCATGGTTTGTGGGAGGCCCAGTTTCCATACTCAGACTGTTTCCTCCACTCCTGCCTGGGGAGGGAAGCAGGAATCCTCTCAGCACCTTTAATATAATGTGATGCATAACGAAAACACATTTTCATGGTATTGGAAAAAATGCAAAAGGTGGTTGTGCCACTTTATTCAGCAGAGAGAACTAAATATATATGTTTCTTTTTTTTTTTAGTGAATCATTCCGTGATCTATTTTTCTGACTGCAAAACATCAAACTGTTAAGGAATTATAAATAGCATGTGAATCAATCTGTGGCCTTGCCTCATGCAGGTTCTTTAAATCCCAGTAATGATTTAACAGGCAAACATGCCCAGCTCACCTGCCCCGGTGAAGTGCAGTGATTCTCCTGCTGAGCAGTGAGTGATTTCTTCCCTTGTTCCAACTGGGCTCTGCGGTTCTTTTCTTTCTTTTTTTTTTTTGTCTCATTACTGATCCTACTGATCCAGTAGCTTATGTTTATCTTGTGCATTGGATATGCCTCTGGTGATTTTCTTTCTGCCTTGTTTTGCTGGGGTGGCGTCTGGAAATGTGATCAGGCAGAGGATGAACAGCCTCATAGAAGCGTCCTGCTTTCCAACCGAGCCATGGGTTGTGGGGATCTCAGGGGCTTCCTCCACCAATAAAACATAGTACCAGTCTTGCCACTAAAGCACAATTCAGGATTGTATTTATAATGGAGATATAATTTGTATCTGGTGAATCAATAATATCATAGCTGGACTGGATTCCACACACTTTTTCCCTTTCATAATTTTTGTGTTAAAGGCATAATGCAGAAAAAAGCCTTGTCAAAGCAAGCACAAGAATTCCAGGTTTGCTCACTGGCTTGGCTGATGTGGGATACCAGGTTTGGTGAGTAGGTATGGAAGTTTTCAATCCATTCAGATTCTGCTCTTTAAAACTGGTTTGGAAACTACCTCAGCCAAATAAATTGAGATGAGCACGATGAGGGACATAATCCGTGTGTAAGCAAAATATCCGAGCCCAAGCTGAATATATCCTGTGCTTAGATTATGTTTATAACCCGAACAGTGTTGGCTTGAACCGCGGCTTCCGTGTGAAGAGATTTACCCTGTGGAGCGTGCTCTCCGTGGGCCCTTGTGTTCTTGGGCGGCACCTTCTCTGAGAGCCGTGGCACCGGTGCCTTTACTGCTTCTGGACACTGCTCTGTGTGCTGATTCTTCATGGCCCCACCTGTGCAAGCTCTGCCAAAGCTCCAGAACTGGTCCTCCTCCATGACTGGCCCCCAGGATGGTCGGTGCCCGGCTATCATGAGGCACAGGGAGAAAAGAGATGTTCTGTCCACATCCTAGTCTAAGGGCCACTCCAGAGCCCTTGTTTCCTGTCCCAGAATTGACTCTCTTTTCTTAATAACTAGCCAGAGAAATATCCACTACCCATAGAGACAGCGCATCCTTACACACAGGTGTGTAACAGCTTGGTATCAGCTTCTTTGGGATTCTTTCTTCATTAGTAATGTCTTTCATGATAGTTGATGCCAAGTCCACGCTGGGCTGTGCCAAGCCCTGGCTGGGTGCTTTCCATGCACTCTCTTCTGGTGGGAAGAATGGTCTGGTGGGAAATATAGTCTCTTTCTATCTTGTGCTAAGTCTCCAACCTAGGTTTTCCACAATTTCCAGAGCATACCGCCCTCTGAAGTTACACAGAGCTGAGAGACNTGGCTGGGTGCTTTCCATGCACTCTCTTCTGGTGGGAAGAATGGTCTGGTGGGAAATATAGTCTCTTTCTATCTTGTGCTAAGTCTCCAACCTAGGTTTTCCACAATTTCCAGAGCATACCGCCCTCTGAAGTTACACAGAGCTGAGAGACATTGCCAGAACCCTTTCCTCAATATCCCCCACCAAAAGGCAAGTTCTTAAATGGCCTTGGCTCAATTAATTCTAGTAATGTTTCAGTTCTTCAAGCAAATTATCTTCTCAATATTAAAACTGCGTTCATGTCAATGGTTATGTCCAAATACTAGGAAAAATAACAAAGTATCTCCCTTTAGATCTATAAAATTAAAGGAATACTTAGAAAGACTTTTTACCAAACAAGGGCTAGCCTTGAAAAAGGTGAATACACATCTTCAAACTTTTTATAGATAGAAATTCTTTGTGGTTTAGAAAGGTTCCTTTTTCCAGATTCTAAATTCCAAGTTGCAAAACAGATAATACAAACTTTGATAAATCACCATGCAATGAGCTTAATAAGAGAAAAATGTTCTGTGTAGGTTGTTAAGCACCTTTTTTTCCTACTTGGGTTACTTGAGGAATATGAATTAAAAGAAAAGGGATCAGAGCCAAGGGGTTAGTGTATAGTAGGAGTGAGCTGGGAGGAAAACCTAAACATACATTGAGCACCAGCTGTGTTCAATGCTGTGCTAGATAATTTACATAAGATATTTTATTCTATTCCTCAACCATCCTGTGATTTAGTGAATATTATAGTCCTTGATGGATGAGAATAAAACATAAGCTTAGGGAGATTTCCCTGGTGGTCCAGTGGTTAAGACTCTAAGCTTCCAGTACAAGGAGAGTGGGTTCAAACACTGGTCGAGAAACTAAGAGCCCACTCACCATGTGGCACAGCCAAAAAAAAAAAAAATTTTTTTTTAATGTAGGCTTGAGGATTTTAAATCTCTCATGCAAGCTCACACAACTTGTTTGTAAATGTAGAGCTTGGATTCAACAAGGTCTGTAAGACTCCAAATCTCTGCTCTCTCCATGACTATTTTAAACTTAGAGAATATGTGTATCAAGCTATGTAATCCTGGTTGGATTCCCTTCTTCATCCCAGAGACCACTGTATACACTTTGTTGGCCAAAACAAAAGTCATCCTGTACCTTGGCCAATTCAGACTCAAGTCATTCATCTGAATTCTTAGGATGTGTCAGACATTGTAGGGATTGTAGACACAAAAGCCAGTGTAGTTGCTCACTTGTGTCTGACCGTGCAGCCACATGCACTGTAGCCCGCCAGGCTCCTCTGTCCATGGAATTCTCCAGGCAAGTATACTGGAGTGGGTTGCCACTCCCTTCCCTGGGGGATCTTCCCAACCCAGGAACTGAACCCGGATCTCTGCATCAGAGGCAGATCTTTAGCATCTGAGCCACCGGGGAGGCCTGTGTCAGTGGGGCAGCCATTCCAGCACAAAGCACCTCCAAGTCTCCTGACATCACACTGCATCCCTGGCTGCGGCTGCCACACCCATCACCCTGAGAAAAGACGTGGGCTTGCAGCCTTGGATCATTTGGGCACATTAAGAGAACCTGAACGTGAGGAAGACTCTCCCAGGAATATTTGCTATTTCCCACATTCTCACCATCTTTTCTGTAACTCTGTGTAATTGACTGTGGATTTTTTCATTGGAGGAGGGTATTTTCAGTCAGAAGAATATAGTCAGGGAAAAAAGGAGGTGAGGACAGAGATTTATGAGGCTTTCAGGAAACTTACAGGAAAATCCCCTAAAAAGTCATCATTTGTTATTCTTAGTATCGACTTGTTAAAAGTGAATCTCATTACCTTTGTTTTATCTGGCATGTTTATGGAAAATGTTTACTTATTAATGAATTTTCCTAAAGCAAATGCAATAGACACGTAAGGGCATGCTCATGATCACTTAGCTGTGCAGCTGTGTTATATTTATTACTGGTCTTTAGAGACTGTTCAGAAATGGAGGGTTCCAGGAAAACAACCCCAAAGCATTCACCTTCTTAAAATGCATGCATTCCATGAATCATTTATTCACGGAATTAAGAAGCAAATATATTTTGAGTTGTCTGTGATCGAAAATAATCTTCCTCAGCATCTTTCCCAGAATTGTCCAGAACAATGTTCTTTTCCTTCCAAGAGATGCATGTGGCTCTGAGGCCCTAATTCAAAGAGGTGTCAGGGTTTGCCCTGCATCAGCTTGACCTGGTCACATGAGAGCACAGAGGAAGCCCATCCATGATCTCCTTTCTTGGGTCCTTGCACTTCCTGCTCTGTCCACTCTTACAGGTGTGTTGGGCATCCTGGAAGTCCATAAAGTGAAAGTGAAGTCAGTCGCTTAGTTGTGTCCAGTTCTTTGCGACCCCATAGATTGTAGCCCACCAGGCTCCTCTGTCCATGGGATTTTCCAGGCAATAGTACTGGAGTTAAGTGACCCCTAAAGTAGCAGGAGGCACCACCTATGAAACGCAGTCATGCACGCCAAGACTGTCACACAGGGAGGGGTCTGCAGGCCGTGTCATCACTGCTGCTGCTGCTAAGTAACTTCAGTTGTGTCCGACTCTGTGTGACCCCATTGACGGCAGCCCACTAGGCTCCTCTGTCTCTGGGATTCTCCAGGCAAGAACACTGGAGTGGGTTGCCATTTCCTTCTCCAATGCATGAAAGTGAAAAGCGAAAGTGAAGTCGCTCAGTCGTGCCCGACTCTTAGCGACCCCATGGACTGCAGCCTACCAGGCTCCTCCGTCCATGGGATTTACCAGGCAAGAGTACTGGAGTGGGGTGCCATTGCCTTCTCCGCCGTGTCATCACTAGCTCCCTTTTTCTGCAGATTTGGAGGCTGAGAGCCAGAGAGGGTCACCTGACCTGTCTGTGGTCACCTGGTAATAACCAGAAAAGCTGAGACTCTGACCGGGGGCTTTCCCCTGTTCCATACTGAGCTGGGGGATATCAGGAACTTCATCTGATCTAAATTTCTGTCCTCTTAGTCTCATATGAAAGAGAAGCAATCACAGACTGGGTTTGAAACTCTGAGAATATGTCGAGCACCTCCCAGGTGGATCGGTAACACTTGTCATCAGAAATCCTAGAAGAAGGGAGAAACACGCGTTTGAATGAAGCATATTCATAGAGTAAACATGTGGTGCACATTGACCATGGAGAGAATGCCCTGCAGCAAGGTCTAGGCAAGGCTTCTTGCCTTAAAACCACAAGCTAAGGACTTAGTGCTCTGGCAGCCACAGCTGCCTTTGGGCCTTGCTTCACTGACCAGCAACACCTCACAGTGAAAAGGCTGTTTCCTGGGTCCTGGGGTCTGACTGTAGGCCCGGCCTATTCCAAGCTGTGAAACGAGCTGCTCTCATTTTTTCTTTTTCCTTTTTTTTTTTTTTTAAGGATGTGGCCAACATGGATATTCTCATTAGGCCCTGTGTTTCTACAAATGTGTGGATTCCTGAAACAGCTTTCCTTCCCTTCCCTTGATAAATTCTGATAAGCTGGCAGTTAAATGTATCCAGTACCTACCTCTTACTGTCCTGGAAGCTCAGGAAGGCTGAAGAAGAGACACAGCACAATAGATTCTTGGGCTGAATTTGACTGGCAGACATATTTCAGTTGGCTTGAAGAGTATTTAAAATATTTTGAGACAATGTTTAAAAACTGGTGGCCTCATATGAGAAACTGGATTTGGAGTATGTGTTGTTAAATAAAAAAATCAGCCAATCTGTCCATGCTGGGCCACAGTTCCCTGTGGCAGAGTCGTCAGGGTCTGAGCCCTGTGGATGGGCCATGCATTCTCTCACTGAGGTTTGCCATATATCTTCATGGCAGCAATCTGGGTTTACAACGATTACTGAAGAGGAAACAATAAAAGCCACTAAACTGCATCTCCACCAGAATTTGTGTATTCTTTTATTTACCCACTCACAAATACTTGTTGAAACCTGACTCTATGCTGGAACCTGTTCTAATATTGGGGGAAGGATTTTCCTGGTGGCTCAGACAGTAAAGAATCCACCTATAATGCAGGAGACCAGGGTTCAATCCCAGAGCAGGAAGATTCCCTGGAGAAGGGAATGGCAAACATGCAGCGTTCTTGCCTATAGAATTCCATGGACAGAGGAACCTGGAGGGCTACAGTCCATGGGGTCAGAAAGAGTCAGACATGGCTGAGCAACTAGCACTTTCACTTTCACAGTGAAGCACACAGACAAGGTTCGAACCTGTAGAGGAACCTACAGTCTAGAAGGGCAAAGAATTGAGCAAAGCGTGATTACTGGAAGAAGCCAAAGATGCCAAACCGTGCTCCACAGGGAATTACAACAGAGCTATCTGATGGGGACTTCAGAGAGGAACCCAGGAAGGCTTCTCTCAAGAGCTGGCGTCTGAGGTCTGAAGGAAGAGGAGGGGTCAGCTGTGCAGCCATCAGGAGACAAGGTTCCAGGCTGAAGAAAGGCTAGTGCAGTGGCTCCATCTCTTGCTCAGGATTTGAAGGAAGGTCTACGTGGCCGGAGAGTGTGGACAAGAGGAGGCAGAGAGGCGGCAGGAGCTAGTGAGCCCTCTGTAGCCCAATGAGATAGGATTTTAGTCTCAGTTGGATGCAACCCACTGGAGGGTTTTATGCAGGAGAACAATGTTATCTGCCTCAAGTAACTACTTCTGAATGTGTAAGTTTCCTTTTCAAAACTGGAATTAAATCCTGCATCTAAGAGAGGTAAGCACTTCTTAAGCTGCTTCGGTTTTCCTAAAAGGAATGACTTACTCTCTGCAAAAGTTACAGAATAAGTCATTTCCTGGGGCTGCCATAACAAACGACCACACGTTTGGTGACTTTAAACAACAGAAATGAATTCCTACAGTTCTGGAGGTAGAAGCTCAATATCTGAGNGTGACTGTAGGCCCGGCCTATTCCAAGCTGTGAAATGAGCTGCTCTCATTTTTTCTTTTTCCTTTTTTTTTTTTTTTAAGGATGTGGCCAACATGGAAATTCTCATTAGGCCCTGTGTTTCTACAAATGTGTGGATTCCTGAAACAGCTTTCCTTCCCTTCCCTTGATAAATTCTGATAAGCTGGCAGTTAAATGTATCCAGTACCTACCTCTTACTGTCCTGGAAGCTCAGGAAGGCTGAAGAAGAGACACAGCACAATAGATTCTGGGGCTGAATTTGACTGGCAGACATATTTCAGTTGGCTTGAAGAGTATTTAAAATATTTTGAGACAATGTTTAAAAACTGGTGGCCTCATATGAGAACCTGGATTTGGAGTATGTGTTGTTAAATAAAAAAATCAGCCAATCTGTCCACGCTGGGCCACAGTTCCCTGTGGCAGAGTCGTCAGGGTCTGAGCCCTGTAGATGGGCCATGCATTCTCTCACTGAGGTTTGCCATATATCTTCATGGCAGCAATCTGGGTTTACAACGATTACTGAAGAGGAAACAATAAAAGCCACTAAACTGCATCTCCACCAGAATTTGTGTATTCTTTTATTTACCCACTCACAAATACTTGTTGAAACCTGACTCTATGCTGGAACCTGTTCTAATATTGGGGGAAGGATTTTCCTGGTGGCTCAGACAGTAAAGAATCCACCTATAATGCAGGAGACCAGGGTTCAATCCCAGAGCAGGAAGATTCCCTGGAGAAGGGAATGGCAAACATGCAGCGTTCTTGCCTATAGAATTCCATGGACAGAGGAACCTGGAGGGCTACAGTCCATGGGGTCAGAAAGAGTCAGACATGGCTGAGCAACTAGCACTTTCACTTTCACAGTGAAGCACACAGACAAGGTTCGAACCTGTAGAGGAACCTACAGTCTAGAAGGGCAAAGAATTGAGCAAAGCGTGATTACTGGAAGAAGCCAAAGATGCCAAACCGTGCTCCACAGGGAATTACAACAGAGCTATCTGATGGGGACTTCAGAGAGGAACCCAGGAAGGCTTCTCTCAAGAGCTGGCGTCTGAGGTCTGAAGGAAGAGGAGGGGTCAGCTGTGCAGCCATCAGGAGACAAGGTTCCAGGCTGAAGAAAGGCTAGTGCAGTGGCTCCATCTCTTGCTCAGGATTTGAAGGAAGGTCTACGTGGCCGGAGAGTGTGGACAAGAGGAGGCAGAGAGGCGGCAGGAGCTAGTGAGCCCTCTGTAGCCCAATGAGATAGGATTTTAGTCTCAGTTGGATGCAACCCACTGGAGGGTTTTATGCAGGAGAACAATGTTATCTGCCTCAAGTAACTACTTCTGAATGTGTAAGTTTCCTTTTCAAAACTGGAATTAAATCCTGCATCTAAGAGAGGTAAGCACTTCTTAAGCTGCTTCGGTTTTCCTAAAAGGAATGACTTACTCTCTGCAAAAGTTACAGAATAAGTCATTTCCTGGGGCTGCCATAACAAACGACCACACGTTTGGTGACTTTAAACAACAGAAATGAATTCCTACAGTTCTGGAGGTAGAAGCTCAATATCTGAGAGCTTAAACCAAGGTATAAACCGGACTGGGCTCCCTCCAAAGGCTGGGGGAGAACCTGGTCCCTGCCTCTTTCAGCTTCCAGTGGCCACAGGTCGCCCTTGACTTGTGGTCACACAAGCAGAGCCCGAGACACAGGTTCAGGGCAGGTAGTTAACTTGGGTGGTGATGCCAGAGGCACTGGCAGGGGAGTGGCAGGAGGTGGGGGGTTAAAATGGAGCAAGGGAGCCAACAAAGATGCGTAATTGAGGAGAATGGCAGTATGGGTCACAGAAGCTCTGTTCTACAAAGACCAAGAATTCTCAGTCATCAGGTGAAGCCCGCCTCATAGGACGTGAACTCCCCCACACATCTGCCTGACCCCTCAGCCAATTGGAGGCCAGAGAAAGCCCTCAATGAGGGAGGAGCTTGCATTTGGGGGCTGCAGGGCTGGCTCACCTAGGGGTGAATATGGAGAAGCTTTGGGCAGGATCTGACATCTGCTGTAGTCGACAGTGTTTTTAAGATTTCTCTTGAGCCTGTTTTATCTTATATTTAAAAGTCGATCTACTTCTAAAGAGATTTACTAAAGAAACAAGGTGAGACAGTTTATATTCTACTAAACAGACGATTTCATTCACATTTACATTTATCTATATGAATAGAGAACATTTAATTTAAAATTTATTAGCAGTCTGACTCAACTCTTAAGTGCATATGAGCATGGGTCTAGTAAGTTCTTAACTATTAGGTGCATCTAAGCAGGAAATGGCAACCCACTCCAGTGCTCTTGCCTGGAGAATCCCAGGGACAGCGGAGCCTGGTGGGCTGCTGTCTATGGGGTCGCACAGAGTCGGACACGACTGAAGCGACTTAGCAGCAGCAGCAGCAGCAAGCATGAACCTATTAGGCATTAGGTATTGTGAGCATGTAAAATAGAACAAGATTTGGCCCCCTTGTCCAAGTCACGTAGAATTAGTGGGTAAGATTCTTTACCATCTGAGCCACCAGGGAAGCCCGAGTGGGCAAGACAGAGATGCACAAATCGTGTTCATAATGGCTGCCACGGTACAGGCTCATGAAATTGAAGAGTCAGTGTCTCATCCACCAGTTGTTTTCCACAGCAGTACTGTTCCAGGTACCCACAATGCAGGGGTACACAGGGCAGAGGAGAACTCACATTTGTGTGTGGAATTCCTAGCGTGCTACTTCAGTTCAATCACCCTCTGTCTCTCCTGCCTCATTTCCTGCCACTTCTAGGTTTTGATGCTTAAGCCACATGACCATTCATGATTTTTTTGGTCCAGACTCACAGAGCTTGTGAATAGCAGAGCCAGGTCAGAATGGAACCTGGCTGATGCCTGGGCCCAGGCTTTGTGCTCCTGCTGCCACACTCACTGGAGATTGATAAGATTATTTCAATAGATAGGAATATTTCCAGTGGTCTGTTTACCACTGCGAAAATACCAAAGTATTTTCTCTTTTGACAATATAGTAGGCTGAATAAAAGTTTCCCAGAGACGTCTCCAATCTAAGCTCTGGTACCTGGGCATATGTTACCTTATGTGGCACAAGGAACTTTGCAGATGTGACTGAGTTGAGGGTATTGAGATGGGAGGTTGTCCTGGATGATCTGGGTGGGCCTCATGTAATCACAAGTGTCTTTATAAGAGGGAAGCAAGAGGTCAGAAGGGAGAGACAATGCTATGCTATTGGCTTTAAAGATGAAGGAGACAGACAGGAACCAAAGGATGAGATGAGGCAACCTCTGGAAGGTGGAAAGGGAGAGGAGAGGAATTCTCCCCTGGAACATCCAGAGGGACCCCAGCCCTGGGGACCCATTTTAGACTCCTGACCTCCAGAACTCTAAGAAAATAAAATTGTGCTTTTTGAAGTCACTAAGTATGTGGTATTTTGTTACAGCAGATGGTGTAGCAGAAAGGTATCCTGTTCTATGAAATGTCAACTTTGGACAAGCTTATCAAAGGCCCTCTCTGGTCTGTCGTCTAAGCCGAGGGTCCTCAGCCCAGGGATCAGTCAAGCCCTGCAGTCCTGACTGGTCGTGTTTGGGCTTCCCAGGTGGTGCTAGTGGTAAAAACAAAACCAAACCCACCTCCCAGTGCAAGAGACGCGGGTTTGATTCCTGGGTCTGATTCCTGGGTCATGAACTTCCCCTGGAGGAGGGCGTGGCAACCACTCCAGTATTCTTGCCTGGAGAATCCCATGGGCAGAGGAGCCTGGTGCCAGGCTATGGCCCATAGGGTCGCATGTTTGGAGCTGAGCATCACAGGAGTTAACCTACGGAACGGAAGCTTTCAGGATTAGTCTAAAATACAGGCAGTATTTTACTGGCAGCCTCTTAAAAACACATGACTCATTCAGAAATACAACATTTGGTCGATGGCTATGTCAGACTTTCAGGTAAATTTAATCAATAGACAACCACTATTTTATTTTTATCCAAACCTGAATTTCATATTACATTTCATTCCATTAGCCTTGATATAAAGTGACAGTTGATAGCAAGCCATACTGACAGGCCCTCCTGGGCATAATCTAGTAGTCACCTTAAATCATTTATTCACTGCATGATTCATGGCTTGTAAGAAGCAGGTAGTCACTGAGTATTTAAACAGAAAGCTAAATAGCAGGGCACTCGAAATCTTTTATTTCAGGTATTTAATCCACCTTAATTAAAGGCATTTGATCGCCTCTCAGCATCTCGAATCACAATGGGTACTGTTTGTTCCTAGCACAAAAAAGGGCAAAGACACAGGTGATTTTGGGGAGTGGACGGGGTGGAATGCCTGTGTGTGATTTTGTAAGCTGAGGTCTCCAGAGGCTTGCTCTGGCGGTGTGCTCCCACTTGGGGCGGTCGTCTTGCTTTGATGCAGGGGATTGATGCAAATCATTTGAGATTAACAAAAGTTTCTTCATCATCTAGAACATGTCAGGCTAGTCACTAGAGGTATAAAGATTAAAAAGGCTCAGACTCCACTCTGTAATTCTTTTAGTTCAGGGAGTATCTATGAAGTTTTTGAATTATTTTTCATTGATGAGTTATTTTGTTTTAGAAATACTGGTGACAAGAAAACCAATAGTGACTTAAAAAGCTGGTTTCTAGTAGCTTCTTGCTTACAGGCAAAATAGGTGTTGAAGGTTTTCCTGGTCCCTGGAAGGTGCTTCAGCGAGAGGGATCGTCTAGTCACTCAAGGTCTGGGAGAAGAGTTCAGGAGTCTTTGCATACTATTAGGTTCCTCTTGGGCACCACTTAGCTCACAACCATGTACGGTTTGAGAATTTGAGAAGGAACTATTTTAGACCAATAGCAAATCCACAAGTGGAAAATTCTGTGCTGGGAACACACTGTAGCGAGAGGGATCGTCTAGTCACTCAAGGTCTGGGAGAAGAGTTCAGGAGTCTTTGCATACTATTAGGTTCCTCTTGGGCACCACTTAGCTCACAACCATGTACGGTTTGAGAATTTGAGAAGGAACTATTTTAGACCAATAGCAAATCCACAAGTGGAAAATTCTGTGCTGGGAACACACTGAGAGTGAAATACAAGCATGTCGCAGAGGGAAACAGTGCAGACCTCTGTCAGCAGCAGAGCCAGGGGGGGGCGGTGGGATTCCCACATGGTTTACTTTACTTCAGCCCGCAGGGCAGCACAGGCACCCCAGTCTTATTCTTGCAGTGTGTGAACTCTCTAGCTTTGCCACGTGGGCCTCTCCCTGGGTTAGGTGCCCAGAATTCGTGAGAACACTGTGATGCAAAAAGTTTGAGTCCTCCATTGCCTCTCTTCCTCTGCCCCGCGACTCCAAGGTTTGTTAGGATTACAAAGCAGTGGCCAGTTTACCTCCCGCATGGAGGCAGTGACATCCACTGAGAGCCGTGGTCCGTGTGAGGCATGAGACTCCAGACTGTGGGGCTGGTGATGCCCTGGAAGGGTTTACTTCCACTCGGGAGACTCCAAGTCCCTGTGAAGATCACTACATCTGAGTCTGAGAGCTAAATACCCATCAGTGGTTACAATCAGTCCTGCCGGTATTAAAGGCAAAGGCTTAGCCTTTGTGGAAGAAACAGGCCTTGGGCTGAACTTTGAAAGAACAAACTGGCAGTCCTTAGGCTGATAACTAGTGGGACTCTGCACACCTCTTTTTGCCTGTGATTCGTACACTAGCTGCTCACTAGTGAGGGGGGCACAGTGTTGGCGAGAGGGTCCAGGGTCTTGAAGGAAGACAGACCTGAATTCAAGTCCCAGTTCCAACTTTGCCATTTCCTACCTTTACAGACAAGGTACAAAGTGTCTCTCACCCTCAGTGAGAAGATAAAATAGAATAACAAAACAAAAAATAAGAAAATAGAACAATACTTATCTCACCATGTTTTTATAAAGAGGAAATAAAAATCTAATAAAAATAAAAAGGTGCCCAATTCAGTCTGAAAATTAGAATCTGTTAGGATAATGGTTAAGTGGCTGTGACAAAGACTTCCAAAGCTACAGTTTGAAGGAAAACAGCATAACTGAGCCCTAGTCATGGAGACAGTGGGATATCTTGAGATCACCCAAGATGATCTTCTTGGTTTAACAAAGCAGTGTTCTTCAACTAAATTTAACTTCTCAGGTATTAAGTCTCTGTCTCTATGTATGAAGCCTTTTAACTCTGAGGAGCTCTAGGTAATTTTTTTTTTTTTCATGGTACAATAGTATTTAATGAGCAGCACGTTGGTACTCTAGGTAAGTATTCTACCCAAATAATCCCATGAATGCTGGGCTCTATTCTAGAATATCTGAAGTGGTCAGATATGGGCCTGGATTAGGAAGACTTTGAGGAAGTGGGAGGAGAAGTCATTTAAGTCAGTAAAAAAAATAGTTGGGCTGGTGAGTCTTCCCAGGATGTCCAGTGGCTAAGACTCCATGCTCCCAATGCAGGGGGCCCAGGTTCAATCCCTGGTCAGGGAACTGGATCCCACATGCCACGACTAAGAGATCATATGCTACTACTAAAGGTCCTGCATGCCATAAGGAAGACTGGCACAGCCAAATAAGCAAATAAATATATATATTTTTAATAGTAGGGCTGGTTGGAAGGGAAGTCCACCAAGAAATGGTAAAAGAGGGCTCACTGAAGTTCTTGCACTCAAGGCAGGAAAACACCCTGCCATTTTATCATGTGATACTTAATGTTCTAAACATAGAGATGCATAGAGATCATCCGGGAGCCTGCTTAAAATTCCCATCTCCAGAGATGCCAGCTCAACGGATCTAGTGGACAGAAATATACAGTTTTAATAAGGATCCCAGGAGGTTCTGATGCCAGTGATCCATTGACCTCAATTTAAGAAACACTATCATAGATTGACCTTTCAGAAAACTTTAAGATATTTCTATTTTCATCTACAAAATAGCTGCCCATTACACTTAATATTGGTGGTTTATTTTGCCACATAGCTCAGGTTCTGATTGATGATGTACATGCTCAGGGGTCAAGGACCCATGAGGAACCAGGAGCAGTTTTGTTAATGTGACAACCCCTCATACCCAGCACTCAACTCTGGTGGAAGCTGGTCTGGACATGTGTTTTGGCTGGAGCCAAAGTCTGGCCTGTGATTTCTTCCTCCCTGAATTTCTGCTTATCTCACTCTTCCTTTCTGTTCACAACAAATGATGGGCAGGACACAGTGAAAGCAACATGAGGCAAAGGCTACCAGCCACACACACACTAGCCACCTAGAAGGGGAGAAGGACAGCAAGAGAATAACCTGGGCTGTAAAGCCAAGATGGTAGGTAAAGGCAACAGATTTCAAAGCAACAGAGAGGAACCTTAAAATGATGAGAAAAATGTTCTGTGCAAGTAAAAGAAGTGACTCTCAGGGATTAACTTTCACACAAGATATACAATGTCACTCGTGCACAGGGTCAATGACCAGAGCCAGCCAGAGCCAAACAGGCCCCTTAGTTCATGGTGAGTCCAGGAGACACCCTCCCTCCCTCTCTGTTGCTTTCTTCTCAGAAATCAAGAATGAATTTCTCATCAAGACCAACCTTAAGAGAAGGTTGAGGAAGTTGCGTTATTCATCTCTCTTCTTTTTCTTGTAATGGGCCTGGGGCAGATGCACAGCTGTTAATGAGCTACTGTCAGGGATTCCTGCTCAGCCATTGGTCAGCATCGCAGTGGGTCCCTCCCCCAAGCGAGCGACAGTTAGGGCGTGACCTTAGCAGTCCTGCTCAGCCATTGGTCGCATCGCAGTGGGTCCCTCCCCCAAGCGAGCGACAGTTAGGGGGTGACCTTAGCAGTCCTGCTCAGCCATTGGTCGGCATCGCAGTGGGTCCCTCCCCAAGCGAGCGACTGTTAGGGCGTGACCTTAGCAGTCCTGCTCAGCCACTGGTCACCATCTCAGTGGGCTCTGCCCCCTCCCCATCCTCTGTATAAAAGGAGCAGAAGGTGGTTTTTTGAGACCCTAGTCTGCCATCTTCTCAGTCTGCCAGCTTTCTGTTAAAGTCGCTATTCCTGGAACTTCCCTGGTGGTCCAATGGCTAAGATGACACACTCCCAAAGCAGGGGGCCTCAGTTTGATCCCTGGTCAGGGAACTAGACTCCCACATGCTGCAACTAAAGATTCCAAGAGCTGCTGCAGCTGAAAAAAAGAATCGCCATTCCTTGCCCCAACAACTCACCTGATTTACTGGCCTGTCATGTGACGAGCAGAGCAAGCATGCACTCGGTAGCAATCTTACATTCTCGTAGGGCCCCTCGTTCTTATACACACTCTCTCTGACACAGAAACTGGTGCTGCGCTGGGCACACACAGAAGGAGCTTTGTTAAGTCTCAAGGTCAGATGCAGGCAGAGCTCAGAGATGCTTTTCACAGATGGGTAAATTCTCTCCCATGATGAGCAGCCATCCTGTGAGGGGATCCGCAGTGGCCTCCCTGCCCTATACCTCCCCTCCCTTCAACCACACACCTGCCCCCAGGGGGCTCTTTCCTCTGACCTTCCTGGTGCCGTCATTTTTAAAGAACGCTGTGCTCTGACAGTGATCACAGCCTCATTCCAACTGCCTCATCCTCGCTACAACCAGCCTACCTACCCCACAGCCTCGGCATTTGACTTGATAGTTAACATCTTTGGGCTTAGTAATGATCCAGGTTTCCTGACTACAAGGTTGAAATAGGACCCTTCTGACCAACTGACATGGGGGTGCTGTCTCTCCTAAGGTGCAGAATGATGTGTCAGTCTGCTAGGGGTGCCGTGGCGAAGTTTCATGAACTGGGTGGCTTAAGCCACAGAGATGTAACATCTCACAGCTCTGAGACCGGAAGTCTAAGATCAATGTGTCTACAGCACCATTCCCTTCTTAGGATCGCAAGGAGAATCCACTCCTTCCCTCTCTCTTAGCTTCTGCCTCTTTGCTAGTGATCTTTGCACGTGTGGATGACCCAGATCACACCAGATCAGGGGTCCAGTCTACCCCAGAATGATCGCATCCTAACCAGCTACATCTCTGATGACCCTATTTCCAGATAAGGCCACATTCCGAGACACCAGAGGCTAGGACTTCAACATCTTTTTGTTCAGCTGCTCAGCTGTGTCTGACTCTTTGCGACCCCATGGACTGCAGCATGCCAGGCTTCCCTGTCCTTCACATCTCCCAGAGTCCACTCAAACTTAAGTTTATTGAGTCGGTGATGCCGTCCCACCATCTCATCCACTGTCGTCCCCTTTTTCTCCTGCCTTCAATCTTTCCCAGCATCAGGGTCTTTTCCGGTGAGTCAGCTCTTTGTCTCAGGTTCAGCATCAGTCCTTCCAATGAACATTCAGGGTTGATTTTATTTAGGATTGACTGGTTTGATCTCCTTGCAGTCCAAGGGACTCTCAAGAGTCTTCTCCAACACCACAGTTCAACATCTTTTTGGGGGGACACAATTCAACACATAATGGATGGTAACTTTTCTGTCACTTGTATGTACCAGGCCCCTTACCAGAGATGATACTGGAGTGAGGTAAGTGAGACACTCATCTGTAACTAAATTGAGGGAGTGCAAAATAACTCAGCAATCAAGGTAAATAATATGTTAATAATTCATTTTAAGCAATTAAAGAAAAATTTCATAATGAGCAAAACATCAACATTTGAAATAAAGGCAGCACCGGCCCCACACCTGCCTGATGGGGCCTCCGTCTCTTTCTGCTCCTGACCCTTGATCCGTGGCCTCACTGCCCTCCTCAGAGAGAGCCCTGGCTTCTCTCTCTTTTAAATCTACTTTTTATTTTTAATCGGAAAATAACTGCTTTGCAGTGTTGTGTTAGTTTCTGCTGTACAACAGCGTGAATCAGCTTTATGTGCATGTGTATCCCCTCCCTCTCGAGACTCCTTCCCACCCTCCCTCGCCAGGCCATCACAGAGCAGCAAGCTGAGCTCCCTGAGCTACACAGCATCTCCCCACTAGCAGCTTCACACATGGCAGCGCACACACGCCAAGGCTGCTCCCAGTTTGCCCCGCCCTCTCCTCCCCTCCTGTGTCCACAAGTCTCTCCTCTGTCTGCCTCTCTATTTCTGCCCTGCAAATAGGCTCATCTGCACTGTGTTTCTAGATTCCATATACATATATATATGCATTAGTATACGATACTTGTTTTTCTTTTTCTGACTTACTTCACCTGGCCTCTCTTTACCCTTGAATATAATCTCATGAAATTTAGAACACAACTTAGGACATGTCTTGGATTTTGAATTCAGAAGGCTCATTTAACATTAGGCTTGAATCTTACTCATTTCCCACTTAAGTAATTCTCTGCCGAGTACCTTCCATGTCTCTCAGACTATGAGTTTAATTAGACTACCTTAACTCTACTACTAGAGAGTTTATCTAGTTTATCAAGACTAGCTTGATATCGCAGACCCACATAAACACTTCCTGGAAGGGGTTTCTGCTTCTTTCTGATGTCATTTGGCCCTGTCAGCATTGCTTCATCTTTGGTGTTTTGTTTTCTTTAAATACCAAACAATGGTACACCCAGGACTCTCTCTCCATCCCTGGCCCCCTTCAGGGATGGACTGGATTGCTCTGGAGGTTTATTTCTCCTCACTTCGAGGGCAAGAGCAAGTCTGGGGTGGGACATCAGCCCACCCCAGACTTGCTAAACTCACCCACATATGAGAGTTGGAAAGTAGAGAAACTTCCTCAATTTCAGGGAAAGAAGATAAGCATTGAGCATCTTTCAGAGACTGACCAGGGTGAGCTGTTTTGCCAAAGTGACAGAGAAAAAGGCAACAGTAGCAGCTAGGCATGTGTTATGATAAGAGAAAGACACTCCTATTGGTGACCCCGTAGTCTGTGACCTGCCTGTTGATGGCTAATTGGGCAGATGAACTGGGCACGTGGACAGTCTCTTGTCTCTGCTTCTAGACTTTTCCAGCCTCTATCACCTTTATGACTCCCAACTTCATTCTGACTTAGCTTTTCATAGCACAAGCCACAGCACCCACATCTACACACCTACACCACATTGACTTGCCAGCCACCTAATTCAGTAGCTAAAGACACTTGAAGTTCTTATTTCTTTAGTGAAGTGTAGACTAGTTTCTGTGCTTATATGGAGGAGAAAAGATGTTCTCTGCCATGGTTTTTTTTTGTTTTTTTTTTTTAACACCATTCACTAATAGCCTACGTTTTACAGCCTCTTGGAAAATACCTCTATCAATGTGTCAATGTGCACGAAACAGCACAGGTCTTGGCTCCCAGTGGAGCTTCATAAATCTTAGTTCTAAATTACATATCCAATAAAGAAAGTGTAGGAATCATTTTGCTTTGGAATAAGGATGTTTTGCAGGGCCAACACTAGGGGAAATGTTCAGTATCAAGAAGGCCAAGATCTAGGGGGCCACAGAGAACCAGGACCAGAGACTGGAGCTGGGAGACATGGTTGCTAAGAGCCAATTGCAGCTCTGCCCCTGGTGACTAGTTCACAAAGAAGCTAACTTCTCCAGGTCTTGGCTTCCTAAGGAGTAAGACAGGGGGTTCAGCATGGATGATGACTTCCCACTCTGACTCCTAAAAATCTGTGACACTGTGCTCGCTCCTGTGCCTGGATGAAGGCACACTCTGGGAGAAATCACTTCCTTTGTAAGTTACCAGCTTGTTTCTCCAGGATTCTCTGTAAAGATTGGTGCTGCCGACGGTCACAGTTCTCTTGAACTCAATAAATGGCACAGTACTCTGGACACAGCTGCTTTTCTGAGACGGTACTGAAGTTATCCAACTGGGAAAACAAAAGACAAGAAATAATTGTGAAATGCTTTCGGGGAGACATAAGATGAAGAAAGAAGCTGTGCTCTTTATGGAATAAAAAGCGGTTGCACAACTGTGTGCGCGTGCTAAGTCGCTTCAGTCGTGTCTGATTCTTTACGACCCAGTGGACAATAGCCCACCAGGCTCTTCTGTCCATGGGATTTTCCAGGCAAGAGTACTGCAGCAGGTTGTCACGTCCTCCTCCAGGAGATCTTCCCGACCCAGGGATCGAACTCACATCTCTTATGTCTCCTGCATTGGCAGGTGGATCCTTTACCACTAGCGCCACCTTGGAAGCCCCAACTTGTGCCTAAATGATTATCTTTACTCTCAGGTCTTGCTTTTTTGTTTTTTTTTTCCTTAAAGAGCCAGGGAACTAGGGAGGGGATGGATTTCAGAAATAGGGAAAGATGTGCTATCTGCAAGAGAGGGAAAACAAAGGACACGTCCTGTGGAGACGGCAGCCTGTCTGCCCGTCCCTTGGGCAGCAAGCTCACTCACTGCAGCCCAGTTCGCCAGCTCTGGCAGGTTTGCAGTGGTGGTCCCGGTGCTGCCTCTTCCCAATAGTTCCTGTGGAAGCAGGGCTGGCTAGGGGATACTGGCTCAGCGGCACATTCATGGTTACATTACACAACAGCTGTGGAAAGAATGACACTAACAGAGAGACAAATGGCCGGGGAGCAAAACAAGTTAGCAGCCCTGGAAACTCAGCAACAGTACATCACGTTGGGTCTTCGCCTTGGATTAAGATGCTGGTCCCTAAATGAGCATCCTCATTGCAGTAAACTTGGCTTTGCCACCTCCCATATTTTCAAAGTCTTATTTTTCTTTTGCCAGTTAGAGCTCATGGTACATTGCCTGTTAGAGTCCATCTTACTCCGTTTCTTTCCTCCTCCACTTAGGGTCAGGCGCCTCCTTGTACCATCAACATCAACCCAGAAACACACATTGCCCCGTGCATGGCCTCAAACACACACACATGCCCTCGTGTGCATACCCTCCCTCTTTCCACACACACACTCCCCACTCATGTGTGAATACAAACACTCACCCTCACAGATGCACACATTCCTGAAATTCCCAGGTTATCCACTGAAGTTGGGCCCTGGTGGTCAGGCCACTCTCTGAATTTCTCCCCCTGTTCTAAGTTCGCTGAACTGAGCATGTCCCTTCCCAAAGTTGACAGTCCCCAGTGTTCAAGAGTGTAACTGGTTTATTAAATGCTGTGAACTTGGTGAGCAACACTTATAAAGCTTTTTTTTTCTGCAAAGCTGACCTTCCAACACGATTTGCCCACTCTCCATTTCCTTCCCATAGTGATGAACCTGTTGTTTCTCAGGTATTGTCAGGAATCCCCAAAATGCAGTCTGGCCACTTGAAGACGTGGTATATTAGCTGCTTTAGGGCTCAGGTCACATCCTTTTCCTGAGAGCTCTGCAGGTGGAGCATCCGGGGAACCCGATGGTGTGTGGCTAGTCTTTTCATTTCTCTCACCTTCTGCTTCTCACAGGTATGGTTGAGATGAAGGGGGAGGTGGGCTTAGAGAAAGGAGCACATATTTCGATTAAGCTGTGGCTGTGGCTCTTCTCTCCCGGCTGTTGATAGCCCTGTGTGGAGGAACTGGGGGTGCTGGCTAGGGGTTGGGGTGGGGGTGCTGGGGAGGGTGATGCCCTCCTGACGCGGTAGCCTCTTGCGGCCCCATGTCCTCTGCCTATACCTGAAGCCCCTTCTCCCCCACACACCCCCACAGCCAGCGGGGCTCCTGGATGCTGTCCTGGGAAGTCAGCTCAAAAGCCACCGCATTCTGTGGCGATCCCAGGTGGCGCACACACTCTGGCCATGCCAAAGGGTGGGGGGCAAATATCACTATTGCAGCCCACTGGCCATCCTGCCCAGCTCCCTCTGAAAGGCAGGAAGGCAGCTCAGCAAGTCTGGTGCAGCAGAAACGGTCCAACTGAGGAACAACCCCTAGCAACTCTTCTTCCTTACACTTCACAAAGGAGCCTTTGGGAGCCCACCTAGGACTGGCTTTTTGGAGGCAGTGTTATAAGATAGACAGCCCCAAGATCCCTGCCCCTGGCGGTACACCACGCATCACTCCCTCAAGACTGCGGGTCTGATGGTTTACCCCCACAATGAGGTCATGTTCTACCGCACAGTTGCCTTTAAGAAAGGGAGAGTAGTGAGGTGGGCCTGCCCTAACTGAGGAGGGCTCAGAAGACCTGGCTCCTCCTGGAAACAGCCTCTAAGTGTGAGGGGGACTGGACATGGGGGCTCTGCTGTTGGCTTTGAAGATGGTGGGGGCCACACAGTGAGGGAGGTTCATGGCCTCCGGGAGCAGCCCCCAAATGACAGTCAGTAAGGAAACAGGGACCTCAGCTCCACAGCTGCAAGGAACTGAATTCTACCAAAACCAGGGAGCCAAGAGAACCCAGAGCATCAGATGAGATCACAGCCACCAGCATCTCTGAGACCCTGAGCAGAGAACCGTGCCTGGGTTTCTGACCTGCAGAGCTCAGGACCTTCTGTGTTTTTAAGCTACTACATTTGTGGTGATTTGTTACAAAGCAAGATAAAAGAAGTAGTAGAAAAGAGGGAGAAGAGACTCGAGTGATCTTCAGGAAGCCAGCAAGTCCTGGTTCCAACTACAGGAGCTATGTGCACTGTAAAAGCGTGCATTTACAAATGCACACAAGAGGCAGGTGATGGGTTGACGGCAGCATAGCCCCAGGGAAATATATCTGGCTGCTACTGGGGTCTTTTAAGAACAGGGGCACACTGCACTACTGTTTTCAACTTTGGAAATGAGCTGCAATTCCCAGACAACGGAGAAAGTTCTGTTGGACATCCTGCTTGCTATCCAAGGGAGAGCCGGTGGTCACAGCAGCTCCGTCTCTGTGTAACGGTGATGTTAAAGAAGCGTGACTTCAGGGTGTAATTATGAAGCAATTTTATTTTTGTCTTTCTTTGTGCTACGGAGCTAATTGGTCTCTTGCTGCTGGATGTCCATAGCTTTTATGGTCACCTTCAGGTAATAAAAGGTCTCCTAGTACTATTACTTCAGGTATTAAAAGGTAATTAAGATGTCTGATTCAGAGTAATAGCCAAAACTTTCAACTTCATTCAAGGTTACAGCTGCACCTCTGGTTATCTGCGGCAGGAGGGAGCGGGTAGCTGACTTCTTTTTCTCCAGCTGTAAACTCTGCCAAGCCCAGAAAGTGAGAGGCCAGCCTGGCAGCTCCAGCTGAGGGGAACTTTTTCCCCTTGCATCTCTGTCTTCCCATTCTGGGTCTCGCACTGGCCTGCCCAGCTTTTCCGTATTCCTATCTGACTTGTCACCTAGTTCCTATCTCTTCTTCCCCTTCGAGTGTGGCTGTTTACCTCACCCTCCTGCCTTTGACTTTCTTTTGTTTTCCATGCCTGCCCCTTCTCCCTGCACTCCAGGGCTTCAAGTTGTGGGTGCATGTGGATGACTTTCCAGCCCTCTCCAGCCCGAAGCGCTAGTTCTGTGTTGCTGATGATCTGTTGGGAATCTTGACCTCCAACGTTCCCCATGTCTCAAAGGCAAAATCGTCTCAAAGCAAATACCCCTCCCTCTGACTTCCTTGTTCTCCTCAGCTGCACTGCAGTTTCCCACGCATCCAGGCTGCTTGTCATCTTTGGCTGCACCCTCTTCCTTACCCTCTGCAGCAAATCCATCGCCAAGTCCTCACATTCTCCCTTCATGGTGGTTTTTCTCTTTTTCTTTTTTATAATTGCTTTACAGCATTGTGTTAGTTTCTGCTGTGCAACAAAGTGAATCAGCTGTAAGAATACATATATCCCCTCCCTTCTTGAGCCTTCTTCCCACCCCTCCATCCCATCCCTCTAGGTCATCACAGAGCACCGAGCTGAGCTCCCTGTGCTACACAGCAGGCCTCCACTGGCAATCTATTTTGCACATTGTAGTGTCTGGGCTTCCCTGGTGGCTCAGATGGTAAAGAATCCACCTGCAATGCCGGAGACCTGAGTTTGATCCCTGGGCTGGGAAAATCCCCTGGAGAAGGGAAAGGCTACCCACTCCAGTACTCTTGCCTGGAGAATCCCCATGGACAGAGGAGCCTGGCGGGCTACAGTCCATGGGGAGTCAAAGAGTCAGACACAACTGAGTGACTACACACAGCACAGCATAGTGAACATATGGACTTCCCTGGTGGCTCAGATGGTAAAGAATCCACCTGCAATGCAGGAGGCTCAGGTTTGATCCATGAGTTGGGAAGATCGCCTGAAGAAGGGGACAGCTACCCACTCCAGTATTCTTGCCTGGAGAATTCCATGGACAGAGGAGCCTGGCGGCCTACAGTCCATGGGCTGCAAAGAGTCAGACATGGCTGATCAAGTAACTCTGTCACTTTCAGTGTATATATATCGATCATAATCACCCAGTTCCTCCCACCCTCTCCTCCCCTCCTGGGCCCACATGCTGTTCTCTATGTCCGCGTCTCTATTCCTGCCCTGAAAATAGGTTCATCTGTGCCATTTGTCTAGAGTCTACATATATGCATTAATATATGACATTTGTCTTTCTCTGTCTGACTTACTTCTCTCGTACGACAGTCTCTAGTGGTTCATAGTAGCTTTTGAATAGGTCTCCTCGTCTATCACAACTGCTTCACCCTGGTTCTACCACTTGGAGTTAATAGTTGTTTACATTTTGGTGCATATTTTTCCAGGCTTTTCCTCCTATCAATATATTAAACAAAGAAAGAAATATTAATCTATTTTTTATAGACTAGGATTATACTGTTCACTTTGTTCTGTGGAGCTCATTTAGTTTTTTAAACTTAATGTATGGTGAAACTCTTTCTAAATGACTTCATATCAATTCACACTATTTTGCAGATTCTAAGGCCACTGAGGACTTGGGGTTTTCCCATGGCCTTTTCCTCTTCTTCAGTTAACAGTGACCTACATTTCCACAGAAGAGGGAGGAAAAGAAAACTTTGTTGAAAATATGGCAAATCCTGTCCCTGGTGAACCAGAATCTTTGGATGTTGCCTGACTTGTAATGAATTTTTTTTTTTAGTGTCCACAGTATTGGTTAATCGTTTATTTCTTGAGAGACTAGTTTCATAGTTCAGGAACACAGGTAAGTGACACAATTTCATGGAACTCAACCCGAAGAAATTCTTTACGTTTTAAATCACTTTGAAAGATACCAGCCTTCCTCGTCTCCTCAAAAATCTTTCAGGGAATCATAATTTCAGTAGAAATCTGCACATTCCTTCTTTCTTGGTTCAGCCACAGCAAACTTATAGAAAGCTGCAGCTCCCAGGGGGACAATGAATGCTCCAGCAAGATGAAACCACAGACCCTTGGCCAGAAGGCCACTCATCTGAGGTCTTGTCAAAAAACTGGACATGGCAGTTTTTCTTCCTGATGGCTCAACAATGACGTTCTTCCAGGCTGATGGAGAAATGGACCTAGAAGGAATGTTTGACAGGCATTTGTGGAACAAGGGCAGGTAACGAGGAAGGAAGGCTCGCGTGCGGGGATGTACAGTGCCTGGATGGGTTGTCCAGGGCGGTCATCAGGCCTGGGCCGGGACAGGTCAGGGGGCCACTCCCCGTGGCTGGCAGAACTTTGATGAAGTCACCTGGCCAGACTTGTGTTCCTCCCTTTGCTGAGAAGAGGCTCCCAGTGACCTGTAACAACTGGTCCCAGTCTAGAGTTTTCCCAGGATGTGGGATTTTCAGTGCTAAAAGAGACTGGTTGCAGCAAACCAGGACAGTTAGTCACCCTCCTCAGTGAATCCCACCCTGGGTTCAGATTCTCCTCTAAAGGATAAGGATTGATCCCAGAAGCTTCAAAACCACCATCTCACCCCTGCAGGGACCTTCAGTGCGATATCTGAAGGGAGACATCTTCTAGCCAGAATGAGAAAAATAAATGTCAATCATCTTTACACCTCAGTTACTCTTGACACTCTGTCACTAGTAACCAACCCTAATCCCTACTGATAGGACTTATAAAAGTGCACGTGTGCGCTCAGGCATTTCAGTTGTGTCCGACTCCGTGACCCCATGGACTGTAGCCCACAAGGCTCCTCTGCCCATGGAATTGTCCAGGCAAGAACACTGGAGTGGGATGCCATTTCCTTCTCCAGGGGATCTTCCTGACCCAGGGATCAAACCACATCTCTTGCATCTCCTGCATTGCAGGTAGATTCTTTTCTGCTTAGCCACTGGGGAAGTCCCTGCTGTTGTTCAGTTGCTAAGTCCTGACTATTTGCAGCCTCATGAACTGCAGTACACCAGGATTCCCTGTCCTTTCCTATGTCCCAGAGTTTGCTCAAACTCGTGTCCATTGAGTCAGTGATGCTATCCAACCATCTCATCCTCTGTGCCTCTTTTTCCTCCTGCCTTCAATCTTTCCCAGCATGAGGGTCTTTTTCCAGTGAGTCAGCTCTTCATACCAGATGGCCGAAGTACTGGAGTTTCAGCTTCAGCATCAGTCCTTCCAATGAATATTTCGGGTTGATTTCCTTTAGGATTGACTGCTTTGATCTCCTTGCTATCCAAGCCCATGTATTAAAGTACTACTAATTACATTCATTTGCATAAACTCACCAATTTTATTCTTTATTACTGTGATGTGTAATAGCGAAGTATGTACCCCAAAGTACCATTATATGTTAAATTTTGTGTACAAAACTTACTTTATAGGTACGCTTGGCTTCCCTTAATAGCATATTGATTATATGTCATTCACTGACAACTTAAAAACCATGGGAGGATACATTCCTTCCAGTGTGTGAATGGAGGCCCAGGGCACCAGGCCCTGATGTTGAATGAGAATAAACAGTGGAACCTCTTTTGAACAGTCTGAGAAACAGCATTAACATACTCCTCATGGCCAAAGTGCATTTTATTCAGCCTCTGCTGCACGCAGTTGTTTTTAGAGACATGGTGTTACCTTTGGTATCTCTGCATCTGTGAAATAACACACCAGCCCTTAAATCAAGATTTTCTGGGATTACAAATGCTTAGAGATGGTTTTCAAATTATTATTCTAGGGCTGGTCTGCTTCCTTTCTTTCTCTTAAATAATCTGCTTTAGGCATTGAAAAGGTCTACTCATCCTCGGACATGACTATAGCTAATTTGCTGAGAGCCTCTGAACATAGCCCAAGCCTGCTTAGGACATCTGCTGAGAAGTTAAATCATTTTAAGTGGGGGAATTAGGCTAATGTTTTTTGCTAGGGGAAAAACTGTGAATCTTGGTATTCTACATGAGACTTTTAATGGGGGAAATGAATTATGCTACAGATATACAAAAGAAAAATAAATCTATCTTACTTTATTAGGAGTTTGACACTTTTATTTAGAAAATTTATATTTCTGAATGCTTCCTTCATACATTACAGATGAATTTCAAATGTTACTCTGTTAGGTTAAGAGTCTATGCCTTAAAAACAGATCGGGGTGAAAGTGGGGATTGGGACCACTCTGAAGTAAGAGAGAAAGAAGAGATTTATCTAATGATAAGATGTATCAAAGAGCATTGCACATCTTTTTTTTTTTTCAAAAGCAGAGGAATTCTGATCTGCCTGAAAGATTCTGAATAGAGAAATATTCCCTGGAAAATTACTTTTGCATCACCACTTACCTTCCCTTTTAACACAGGAAATCTAAATGGGAATTTTATATAATGGACCATCATCCACAATAGATCAGTGATAGATGGACAGTTCCCTATTTGTAAGTTCAGTGTTGAATGGTATTTGCCAGACACTTAGAAAACACTGGTGTGTTGAGGCTATTGGCCGGTGGCAACATGAGGAATTCTAGCTCAGGGAATAAAAGGCAGCTATGAGGTTCTATTCTGATTGGTTTCCAAATAAGCGCTAGAGTGGGGCTCATGGTGCGAAGAGATTTGCTTTTGAATGAAAATGGCAGTTAGCCATCTCATTCTCTCCCGAGCCCTAATGAAAGCCAAGTTCTCCACACTATAGTTTGCCTATATTTACTGTGCACCAACCCCATGCAGGTTTCCTAGGCTTCCCTGGTGGTTCAGAGGGTAAAGCGTCTGCCTGCAGTGCGGGAGACCCGGCTTCAGTCCCTGCGTTGGGAAGATCCCCTGGAGAAGGAAATGGCAACCCACTCCAGTACTCTTGCCTAGAAAATTCCATGGACAGAGGAGCCTGGTAGGATATAGTCCATGGGGTCACGAAGAGTCGGACACGGCTGAGCGACTTCACTTTCACTTTTTCAACCCTATGCAGGGGCTTCCCAGGTGGCGCTAGTGGTAAAGAATCCGCCTGCCGACGCAAGAGACACGGTTTTGATCCCCGGGTCAGGAAGATCCCCTGGCATAGGAAATGGCAACCTGCCCTAGTACTCTTGCCTAGAAAGTCTCCCGGACAGAGGAACCTGACGGGCTACAGTCCAGGGGGCCACAAAGAGTTAGACACAACAGAGCGACTAAGCGCACACACACAAACACAGCACTATGCAATCCGTTTTCCCAGGAAGCTGTGCGGAAATATTGGGCACCGCCCACCACTTCTGGCTGCAGTTAACCTACCTGTTCTGTTATTTCAAAACATAAGTAAATGTCTTTGAAGAAAAATGAAACCTGTCTTCCTAATCTAATTGTGCCTTTTTTCCCTCTGCTATTTTTTTTTTTTTTTTTTTTTTTTGAACCTCAGTCTCCTACCAAGGAATTCAATAAACTGAGATATTTAAGAAAAATATTTGGAAAGTGTGTCCTTTCAGAAGTGCATGTTCTTCTGGGTGGTTGACTTCTTTATGTTGCCGAACCCCTACGAGAAGGGGTGAGTGAGACATCAGCCAGCTGCTCTAGGCTCTTCTAGGACGAAAGATCTGATTAGCCTTCTCTCTGTGTGTGTGGCCAGGAGGCCAGGGCTGTGGATACAAGTCCAGTCCTGCTGTGTCAGACGCTGGGGCCGCTTAGGGAATCTGTTAGCTCATCTATAAAATAATGATGGCAAAGAATGTGAACCACTCACTGAGCCCTTTGTCACTGTGAATAAGCGTCAAGCCCTCCCTTTGTGCCAGGTAGCATTATTATTCTTCATAACGTCTAGCTGGGGAAGGTTGGTGCCAGGGAAGTTTAATCTTGCTCTCACAGAGGGCACCCCAGTGTGACAATGAGCTCATTCTTCCAGGGGTGGACTCTCTCACATTTGCTTCCTGACCGTGATTCATGGTCCCGAATACCTGTGACCCCCTGGTCCTCCTTCTGGCTGGATTTCTCTACTCGGCTAGTTTAGAATGCAGAATTTCATCTTGAGAGAAAGTTCAACATTTATTTCTCTTTACTCACCCTCCCAAGGGTGACTGCAGTGGGGCAGTCTTCAGCAGCCAGAGCTTGTTTGCACCGCAGTTATATTTATCCAAAGTAGAATATAAATTGTGCAATATCCTCCAGCCCCCGCCCTCCCCACAGAAGATCTATCAGAAAAAGTAAAGTTCATATTACCCTTAGAAAGAACTTCAATTGTTTTGTTTTGCTTGTGGTTTCTCATTTCCTGAGACTTTGAGAAAGTTTGACCTAGCTTTTCTTTTTTTTTTTTTTTCCCTTTTTAATATATTTTATTGGAAGGAGAGAATGCTCTTGTCACTAAGCAACATAAATAGGGAAACTGCCCGTGGTTGTTTGTTGTATAAACAGTGCAATAACGAAGATAAGGAACTAAAATCTTGACCTTTTCCGGTTCTTTCATAAACCAGCCTGAAATGCCAGCCTAGTGTCTGAACATGTTAATATACCGGGAGGACACCATTCACGCCATGAACTTGACCTTCACAAGCAGAAGGAAGAGTGCTGGTATAGCAGTTGTTTTATGAGAATGGCCAGTATTCTTTTTATCAGTAGGTTGGAGGCACAATATACATGTAATTTCTACTTTATTCCAGGATTTTGCTTTCTGGCTCAATTTCAAAAGGCTACTTGACAAACTACTTTGCGTCTGTCCTTTCAAATTTTGTCTGGTATCGTTTTTCAGTACTGGGAAGTACTTAACCATTGAGAGATATGTGGGCCTGTCTTCTTATTTAACAGATAAAAAGGGAGAGCTTAATTGGTTTGGGCAAAGTCACCACACTGAACAAGCCCCCAGGATGTCACTAGAGTTCATGTGTGTTAGTAAGTAAATCTTGGAAAGCCTAAATAACAAATCTCCCACAATAAAGCTTCCTTTCTGACGTGGGTGGTAAAATTTGACGTAAAACACAAAAAAGGCTTTAATCTGGTATTCAGTTCCATAAATAGTTGTTGACTAGTCATCATATACTAGTAGAAATAGCTACCAGAAAGATAAAACCTCTTGAGTTCTTTGGGCTTTCCAGGTGTCGCCAGTGGTAAAGAATCTGCCTGCCACTGCAGGAGACACAAGAGACCCTGCCTCGACTGCTAGGTCAGGAAGATCCCCTGGAATAGGGACTAGCAGCCCACTCCAGTATTCTTGCCTGGAGAACCCCATGGACAAAAGAACCTGGTGGGCTACAGTCCATGATGTCGCAAAGAGTCGGACATGACTGAGAGCACGTGCATGTGGACACACTTGAGATCTTAGCATGGTCTTTGGGGAATGGACGTCTCTCCTTTGCTTCAACACTTCAAACTTGCTTGTTTCCATTCATTCCTACATGAAGTCAGTCATTCACTCACCCAACAGACATATCGCTGAGCACATCCTATGGGTTAGGTACTGACCTGGGCCCTGGGGTAACAGAGATTCTGAACAGGTGTCTACTTCAATTCAGGGAGCTTAAAACCTGATGAGGGAGGGTTAGACCATTTTAGTTTGATGGGCAACATTAGCACAATGTGCAGGATGTTCTGGAAGCACACACACACACACACACACACACACACACACACACACAAATGTATATCTCACGCAGTCCCAGGATGGGATGGTGATTTTCGCCTCTGGAAGAGGCGATCTGAGTTGGGCCCTATCAGAGGGAGTTATTTACGTGGATATTGTAAGGACAGGATAGGAAAAGGCCTCCCAGACTGAGAGTGTAGCAAACACACGCATGCTCAGTCACTTCAGTCGAGTCCCTCTCTTCTATGACCCTATGAATGGTAGCCTGCCAGGCTTCTCTGTCCACGGGATTCTCCAGGCAAGAATACTGGAGTGGGTTGCCATGCCCTCCTCCAGGGGATCTTCCCGACCCAAGGACTGAACCCGTGTGTCCTGCATTGGTAGGAGGATTCTTTACCACTGAGCAACTGGGGAAGCCCTTAGCAAACATACAAGCTGCCAAATAAGAAATGGTGGGTGTGCTCTGTGTATACACAGCCCTGAGACTGTGAGCTAGAGAGGCAGAATCAGGCAGTTGTTGAAAGCCTGCTGTATCTGGACCTCACACAGAGATTCTGACTGAAGAAGGCTCTGTCACTGTATGTCAGTGATTCCAAAGGGGGAAGAGACAGTGGAGAACTACACACTGGCTCTTCCATCTACTGCCCGTACCTCACGTGGCCCGTAGGGGGACACAAGAGTGCAGTCCTCCTATTTGCACAGAAATAGGAGAAATCGAATAGCTATGATAACCATAACAAGTGATATTATCAGAAAAAGTTAAAGCTCCTCCACTTGATGCATGTGACCCATTTTTATTTTATCTGATTTACCGTTAACTCTGCCACACAAAAGTAAGCTCATTTTCTTCGGTCATATTTCCAAGTAATTCATTTTGGAGGGCACACACGAGAGAGTACTGCGCAGAATAAAAAATTTTTTTCTATGTGACTAGTTTGCCTGAAGTGATCATCTGACTCCACCTATTTTTTTTTTCAGGCTACTCCGTCCATTGGATTTTCCAGGCAAGAGTACTGGGGTGGGGTGCCATTGCCTTCCCCCACCATCTTTCTAGATTCCATATATATGCGTTAGTATACTGTATTGGTGTTTTTCTGGCTTACTTCACCCTGTATAGTTGGCTCCAGTTTCATCCACCTCATTAGAACTGATTCAAATGTATTCTTTTTAATGGCTGAGTAATACTCCATTGTGTATATGTACCACCGCTTTCTTATCTATTCATCTGCTGATGGACATCTAGGTTGCTTCCATGTTCTGGCTATTATAAACTGTGCTGCGATGAACATTGGGGTATACTGTGTTCACACTATTTTACTAGAACTTTGGGACTGTGGTCTTCCATTTTCCATGCATGTACAAAAGGATATCCTTGAACATCCAGCTGGTCTGCAGTGAGGATGACAGCACATTGGTAACCACATATCTGGCCAGGGGATTATTGCCCAGTATCGATGAGAAAGTCAATGGAGCAAATTAAGCCGAGTCCATCGCTTTCCTCAGATGGTTCACAACCTGGATCACGCAGGATTTGTCNCAAAAGGATATCCTTGAACATCCAGCTGGTCTGCAGTGAGGATGACAGCACATTGGTAACCACATATCTGGCCAGGGGATTATTGCCCAGTATCGATGAGAAAGTCAATGGAGCAAATTAAGCCGAGTCCATCGCTTTCCTCAGATGGTTCACAACCTGGATCACGCAGGATTTGTCAGGACCTGAAGGCTCATGTTACACTGAATGGCCCCTGGAGAATTGCTTCTTCTGAGGGGCATTTTGCTGCACCGTCATCGCCTAGACAGGGGGGACCCGGAGGAGAAGGCTGCTGTAGGATGCAGCCCCATGGAACTCGTGCTGTCTGCTGTGAGAATGTTGTCCTAATTAGAAGGACCCCTCCCACTTCCTGAGGGGACAGTCGTACTTCCCTTCAGCAGTGGTTTGTTTCTACGTCCTGGACACTGTGAATGCCCCTTTGGCGTCCGCTGGAGAGCACAGCATCCACCTTGCCATCCAGTAGCTGTGGTGAAGAATTCACTGTGGGATGCACGTTGCCATCATCCCTGGCTCCGTTTGTGTTACTTGCCTCACTTCCTTTCTTCTGTTCTTCCTTATTTTATAAACAGTCTTTTGCATCTTATGCTTTTTCTTTAAATCATTTTGGGGGGAAAAAATGGAGAGGGAAAGAGTCTTATTTTTTTATCATTGACCTCATTCTTGCTGAGTGTGGAAACACACCAAAAAACTCAATTAAAGGTAATTCAGCCTCTTTTAGTTAGAAGAAATCTTTCTCTGGGAAATATTTTGTATTTCCAAGTATAGTTTTACACTGAGGGATTTTTCTCTCATCTTAAGTGATCTCTCTCTCTCTCCCCCACTGAATCAGTGAAGCTGCTCAGTCCTGTCTGACTCTTTGCGACCCCATGGACTGTAGCCTACCAGGCTCCTCCATCCATGGAACTTTCCAGGCAAGAGTACTAGAGTGGGGTGCCATTTCCTTCTCCAGGGGATCTTCCCAACCCAGAGATCATACCCAGGTCTCCTGCATTTCAGGCAGACACTTTACCGTCTGAGCCACCAGGGAAGCCCATCTTTCCTCAAAAGGCACCTAGGAGCAGGAAGAAATTGTGGGGGTGGGTGGGAGAAGTGGGTGTTCATATATGTGTGTGTGTATGTGTGTAGATAATGAATCCAGACAGTGTTGTATTGAGTCAGAACTGTCTGTGAATAATCCAGGAGGCAGCTGGCTGTCTGACTTGAAATCCCAGCAAGGTCTAATGAGGGCTTCTTATCTTTATTTGTGAGCTGACCTAATTCTGATTACTTTTGGAGTTTACCGCTAGAGGAAAGAGGCTGCCATCTTTGTGGTACCTGTTCATCTTGAAGAGGATTAGGGTTTCTCCAGCTTCCAAATGGAGCCCTTTTTCTCCTCCCCTCATTTTTAGGTTACTGATCCATATCTCAAAGCTTTAGAAAAACTCATCTGTGAAAGCCGTTTTAAAGATTAAAAATACATTTAGGTTAACATGCATTAACACTTCAGTGCAGCAGTGTCTTACTCCCTGGGGGAAACTGTCCGGCGCAGGCAGCATTCAGGGTAAATCTGGATACAGGCTTTTGGTGAGGGGCTGCAGTGGGACCCCTCCACAGCCAAGGGTCAGAGCTGTTTGCTCAAAAGGGACAGTTTGAGAAGAGGAAGAAGAAGGAAAGATTAGAAGGGAAAAGCAATAGTTGCCAATTCTATTGAGCTTCTGAGGATGGTAGACTGACCCTAGGGATTGCTTTTTGGGTGAAACTGGGAGGCTTTTTGGTAAGAAGATGTGAGCCCCCTGCGACAGAGAGAGGAGGAGATGATATTATACCTGAGGAGTCCAGCACCGAGTGAGTGCCAATTCTTGGAGGCAGCCATGCTCCATCAGTTCCTTGAAGGAACCATATCTGCTTTCTCTTTCTGCCCCACTCTGAGCCAGACTCTGGCATGAAGTAGGTACGAGGGGCTCTGAGGAAGCAGGATAGACTACCTTTGGTCTTTTGGCAAGTGGTTTCCATCAAGTCACAGCGAGTCTCATGTCTGGAGCCCTCATACAACAAGACATTCTGTAAAGCGTTCGCTCATTATTTACTGAGCCTGTCAAAGTGTTGGCTGCCTCCAGGGCTCTTGGGGGAGCACACATATGCCAGACTACTTCCAGGAGAAAGACAAGCAAGAGATAAATCTGCTACTCATTTTCAGGACTGTCACGGTGACAGCATATTTGCTGTTTGCTCCCTTTCTGCTGAGGCTCTGGGAACAGGGAAAATGCCATTAAGAAATAAATGCAGGGCTTTTCTGGTGGCTCAGTGGTAGAGAATCTGCCAGCCGTTGCAGGAGACACAGTCTGATCCCTGGTCTGGCAAGATCCCACATGCTGTGGAGCAGCTAAGCCCTTGTGCTCCAACTACCGCGCCCACGTGCTGCAGCCTCAGCCTGCACGCCCTAGGGCCTGCGCTCTGCAAGAGAAACCACTGCAGTAAGAAACCCACACACAGCAGCTAGCGAGTAGCCCCCCTCACTACACCAAGAGCAAAGTCCACACAGCAACAAAGACCAAGCACAGCCAAAAATAAATAAACAAAATTCTAAAAAAAAAAAAAAGACATGGAAATGTAGTATCAGAGTGTCCTAGCCTGGGTGTTATGAACTGTGTGTCCTGCCCAAAGTGTAAATATAGTCTCCTTTCTTTTGAGTTTTCCAGGTAATGACTTAAACTCCCACATCCTGTGTTCATGAAACCTAGTAACTTCCTCTTGAGCTTTACCCTCTTGAGCCCGGAATGTGACATATCTCAGGGGGAGTTTGCTGCGGGAAGTCAGCCCTCTGCAGAATGGGATGCTGCTCCAATTTGCAGTGAGGTCCTCCTGGCCCAGATCCCTGTATGGGCAGCCCTGGAACTTCCAGGACCATGATCCCATTGTCATCAAAGCTGGGACAAGACCATCCCACACTTGAGTCCTCTAGGTTGTGATTCTTCCTGTTTGGCTCATTTAGTAGCCAGCTCCCGGGGGGCCAGCAGCCACAGGAGCACAGTCAGGACTTCCCCGGCATCTAATCTTTTCACATGCACTCTTGACCTCCACCAGGGAGCCACCCTCAGGGCCTTCGCTAAACAGGAAGTTCAAGATTCTGGGCATGCAACAGTGCCTTAGACAGCCATGGTACTTCTCCTTGAGGCAGTCCCGTGAGTGGATGGGTTTCCAGAGATAGAGAGTGAGAAACGAGCTGAGAGCAGGCTAACCTGTGGAACACCAACGTGGAAGGAATGGTCCAGGAAAGACAAACCTTCAAATGAGACTGAAAGATGTAGGAGAAAATTTAAGAGGTTGCAGGAGACAGGCAAAAAAGTTAAAACAATATGGTCTATCTACAGGGAATGTTATGCTTTAACAAGGAGGAATGGCCAGCATTGATAGACACTGTAGAGGGCTGAAGATCAGGACAAATAAATACCCATCGCATTTCATAATAAGGAGGTCATGGGTGCAAAGCCTGGTGAGAATAGTTTTCAAGCAATCCTGGCATGATAGCCACTCAAGGAGTAAGTGGAAGGTGAAGAAATGGACATAGTGAGTGTTGATGCTTCTTTGGGCTTTCTGTGGAAGAAAGGACATTGTTGTTCTTGTTCAGTGGCTGAGTCCTGTCTGACTCTTTGTGATTCCACGGACTGCAGCACATCAGGCTTCCCTGTCCTTCACTATCTCCCAGAGTTTGCTCAAACTCATGTCCATTGAGTCCTCTGTTATCCCCTTCTCCTCCTGCCTTCAATCTTTCCCAGCATCAGGGTCTTTTCCAATGAGTCAGTTCTTTGCATCAGGTGGCCAGAGTATTGGAGCTTCAGCTTCAGCATCAGTCCTTCCAATGAATATTTAGGGTTGATTTCCTTTAGGATTGACTGGTTTGATCATCATCTTGCTGTCCAAGGGACTGTCAAGAGTCTTCTCTAGCAACACAATTCAAAAGTGTCAGTTCTTCAGCACACAACCTTCTTTATGGTCCAACTCTCACATCTGTACGTGACTGCTGGAAAAACCATAGCTTTGACTGTACAGGCATTTCTCAGCAAAGTGATGACTCTGCTTTTTATAAATACGCTGTCTAGGTTTGTCATGGCTTTCTTTCCAAGGAGCAAGTGTCTCTTGATTTCATGGCTGCAGTCACTGTCCACAGTGATACTGGAGCCCAGGAAAACAAAATCTATCACTGTTTCCACTTTTCCCCTTCTATTTGCCATGAAGTGATGGGACCAGATGCCATGATTTTAGTTTTTTGAATGTTGAGTTTTAAGCCAGGTTTTTTACTCTCTCACCTTCATCAAGAGGCTCTTTAGTTCCTCTGCACTTTCTGTTGTTAGAGTGGTGTCATCTGTTTATCTGAGGTTGTTATTTCTCCTGGCAATCTTGATTCCAGCTTGTGCTTCATCTAGGCCAGCATTTCCCATAATGTACTCTGTATATAAGTTAAATAAGCAGGGTGACAATATACAGCCTTGATATACTCCTTTCCCAGTTTTGAAAGAGTCAGTTGTTCCATGTCTGGAGAAGTTGTTCCATACTTCTTGAACTGTATACAGGTTTCTCAGGAGGCAGGTAAAGTGGTCTGATATTCCCATCTCTAAGAATTTTCCACAATTTGTTGTGATCCACACAGTTGAAGGCTTTAGTGTACTCAATGAAACAGAAGTAGATATTTTTCTGGAATGCTCTTGCTTTTTCTATGATCCAAAGAATATTGGCGATTTGATCTCTGGTCCTCTGCCTTTTCTAAACTCAGCTTGTACATCTGGAAGTTCTTGTTTCACATACTTCTGAAGCCAGATTTGAAGAATTTTGAGCATTACCTTGCCAGCTTGCATGTAAAATGAGTTCTATTAAAACATTTTTGGAATTGCCCTTTTTTGGGGGATTGGAATGAAAACTGACTTTTTCCAGTCCTGTGGCCACTGCTGTTTTCCAAATTTGCTGACGTATTGAGTGCAGTGCTTTAATAGCATCATCTTTTACGGTTTTAAATAGCTCACCTGGAATGCCATCACCAGCACTAGCTTTGTTTATAGGAATGTTTCCTAAGGCCCACTTGACTTCACATTCAAGGGTGTCTGGCTCTAGGTGAGCAACGACACCACTGAGGCTATCTACGTTGTTAAGACCTTTTCATATAGTTCTTCTGAGTATTCTTGCCATCTCTTCTTAATCTCTTCTGCTTCTTAGGTCCTTGCCATTTCTGTCCTTTATCATGCCCATCCTTACATGAAATGTTGCCTTGATATCTCTGATTTTCTTGAAGAGACCTCTAGTCTTTCCCATTCTATTGTTTCCCTCTATTATTTATTTATTTATTTATTTATTTTTGCATTGCTCACTTAGGAAGGCTTTTTTGTCTCTCCTTGCTGTTCTCTGGGACTCTGCATTCATTGGGTAGAAACAGAATGACAGATGGACGAGGATAGCATGTTAAGAAGAGTTTTTGTTTGGTGTTTGCTTCTTAAGATGGGCGCGTCTGCAGTACTTTCAATACTGGTGGAAGAGAGTCAAGTGAGGAACAGATGCGGGAGAGAGAACATTCAGTAAAGAGGATTCTGTTCCCTTCAAAGGCAGCTGAGATTGGGGATGGAAGGGTAAGGCAGAGATGCATTTACGGAGGCGGAGGTGTGTCTTTCTTCGTAATAGGAAGAAAGGAGAAGAGGGCTGCACATTTGGTGTGTGGCAGTTGAAGCAGTTTCAACACTTCAGCTAATAGGAGACAAAGAATGAGGCATCGGACAAAGGGCTCCATTTATGACATTAACATGGTTAGTTCTGACCGCAAAGCGGAGACCTGGGGATGATGTTTCTTGACTGAGTCCCAGGGTCATCAGAGGGTGAGATGGTTGATTCTGAGCCTCTCTTCAGATCTGTGAGACAGACTCAGGATCCCATGCTTGCTCTCTGACCACCGTGTCACCTGACATGTGATAAGAAATAGTTTGGGCTTTTTACTTAGTAAATTCAGCTTGAAAACTGTTTACAGGACACCTTCAACGAGCCAGGATTTGGGGATATGAAAGGAGTAATTAATGTTTCTGCCTTCAAGGATCTTGTCTCTCTAGTGACATGAAATGCATTTCAAAGGGAAGCTGACTTTTTAGAATGACTTTTAGATGATCTGCTGCCTTTGAATATCCAGTTCAAGATTACTTTCGACAAATAAAAATGGTAAGTAATAGCTTCTTTGGGGATACTGTGCTCTATTAAGATGGGCAAACTAGGACAAAATTAATTTATGTAATAATAATGAAGCATCTCTGTTTTATCTAGTGCTTTAACTTTCAAAATGCTCTATATTTATTGTTGCTCTTATATTACACAGACATTTTCAGATACAATACTTTAATATTTTATAAATTATTTAGTAACCACAACATTAATCTTTAAAGTTAATTCTCTTTTTGGCTGTGGCATGTGGCATGTGGGATCTTAGTTCCTCAGCCAGGGATCGAACCCATGCCCCTCATACTGGAAGCACAGAGTCTTACNTAATAATGAAGCATCTCTGTTTTATCTAGTGCTTTAACTTTCAAAATGCTCTATATTTATTGTTGCTCTTATATTACACAGACATTTTCAGATACAATACTTTAATATTTTATAAATTATTTAGTAACCACAACATTAATCTTTAAAGTTAATTCTCTTTTTGGCTGTGGCATGTGGCATGTGGGATCTTAGTTCCTCAGCCAGGGATCGAACCCATGCCCCTCATACTGGAAGCACAGAGTCTTACATTGGACTGCTGGGGAAGTCCAAAAATTAATTCTTAATATCTACCATTGGAAGAGAAAGGAAGGATTAAAAAGATAGAATTTATTTTGTCCCTCTAATGTGCCAGGCATCTTATATGTGTTATTCAATCTTTACAAAACGGATGACGCGGACGTCAGCCCCATTTAATAGACAGAGAAGTAGAGGGCAGATCTAGACTGAGGCCATTTAGCTGGGGCAGGGGTGGATGTCTGGGAATGAAACTCAGGTCTGCTGATGCTGTAGCCTTTACACTGTAATGTCTGCTTTGGGGTAATTAAAATAGTCTCTGCATCTTTGCAGCCACTCTCTGAAATGGATAAGAGCACAGAAAAGTTAAGAGTCTCATCCAGGTGGTGGCCAGGTGGGCCCCTGGCTTTTAGTCTGCTGCCCACCCCACCCCCACCCCCGTACTGTGACTCTGAGTCACACATGACGCCTCCCCACTGGGCGTTACCTAGGCAATGGGCAGGAGAGTCTGCAGGCACTCAGGAGGGCCCTGAGGGTCTGACCTGCAGGAGTGGGTTATGCCCGGGAGACTGACTCTCTGGCTTGTTAATTTACAGCATCTGCATTCCTGCTGTTTTACGCTTGACAGACACTAATATTCAAGCTTCCTCCATTTCTTAGAAAATAAGCAGGCGAGTCAAAGGAACAAACTGAAGTAAGAGGTTTGTTAAGGGCTGGGGAAACAGTGCAGACGGTGGAATTTCAGGAAGAGTCAAAGTTGATGAACCATCTGAGGGACAGACTGATAGAGAGAAAATGTAAAAACAACAATAATAACAATTAACAAAAAGCAAGCTGAATCTCCACATTCCTTGAGCAAGGTAAGGAGTAAGTGTGGTCGTCTCTGAAGGTAAGTGCCAGCAGTTTCGAGGTCTAAGCTGTTCAAGAGACAACTGTGAAATGATACTTAGACTGAACTTGAAAAGAAGCTCACCTGAAACCTGAGAGGACATACTCATCTTCTAATGGACTGGCTGTAAAAGACTAAGCAGATTATACTGTGTCCAACTCAGCCACTCAGTCGTGTCCAACTCTTTGCAACCCCATGGACTGTAGCCCACCAGGCTCCTCTGTCCGTGGGGATTCTCCAGGCAAGAATACTGGAGCCGGTTGCCATGCCCTCCTCCAGGGGGTTCTTCCCGATCCAGGGACAGAACTCTCGTCTCTTGTGTCTTCTGCATTGGCAGGCGGGTTCTTTACTACTAGCGCCACCTGGGAGACCCTGAGGAGGCTTTCCCTCCACAGAAAATCACCATTAATTGGAGTTTCCCTACTTTAACTGAAGTGAAGTGAAGTGAAAGTTGCACAATCGTGTCCGACTCTTTGCTACCCCATGGACCACACAGTCCATGGAATTCCCCAGCCCAGAATACTGGAGTGGGTAGCCATTCCCTTCTACAGGGGACCTTCCCAACCCAGGGATCGAACCCAGGTCTCCTGCACTGCAGGCAGATTCTTTACCAGCTGAGCCATAAGGGGAGACCCCCTACTTTAAAATAGGTGACAATTCTGGCATCTACTGCGCTAATGTCTGGCCTGTGCTGCCCTGGACCACTGAAGAGGTCCACTCTTACCTGAAGACCTTTATCTGTCCTTCCCAGATTCCCAGGCTTCCCAGAAGTCTGGGTCCTTTGACCCCCTTGGACTCCCAGGCTGGGCTGTCTCTTGAGTATTTCCAGCATTTTTCTTTCAAACATGATTCTCTCTTGTCCTGTTTCCCTTGATTTTCCTTTATAATGAACAGCAATCTATCTCCCTTCCAGGTCAGTAACATCTCACTTATCTAGGAATTTTTACAGTTTATTTACTTTCTTTTTGCCCCTCTCTTTGGCTGTATCGCATGGCATGTGGGATCTTAGCTCCTGGGCCAGGGATCAAACCCATGCCCCCTGCAGTTGAAGTGTGGATTCTTAACTGTTGGACTGCCAGCGAAGTCCCAGGAATATTTACAGTTTAAACAGGTACATTTACCTGCACTCTCCTTTGCAAAGGAATCAAAACCTCAACCTAGAAATAGTTTCAAAGGGGAGACTACCTTGATCTCTCCCACACTGATTTTCTCAAATACGAATCCCAGCTTCTGAGGCCACATGGTTGTACCTTGTGGCCAGGAGGTGGGGGTAGGGGAAAGTTGTCACTTCCAGTTTCAGTAATGGGAAGCTGGGCCTGCTTCCCACCATGGTCTAACTGGGGAATTCCCCAGACAAACAACAGGGTCTTCTTAAAGTATGTATATTTCTACATGTTATTTGCTGAGTCATGCCCAACTCTTTGCAACCGCATGGACTGTACCCTGCCAAGCTCCTTTATCCATGGAATTTTCCAGGCAAGAATACTGGATTCTCCAGGGAATATCTTCTCCAGGGAATCTTCCTGATCCAGGGATTGAACCCAGATCTCCTACATTATGGCAGAAAGTGAAGAGGAACTAAAAAGCCTTTTGATGAAAGTGAAAGAGGAGAATGAAAAAGTTGGCTTAAAGCTCAACATTCAGAAAACGAAGATCATGGCATCTGGTCCCATCACTTCATGTGAAATAGATGGGGAACAATGTCAGACTTTATTTTTTAGGGCTCCAAAATCACTGCAGATGGTGACTGCAGCCATGAAATTCAAAGATACTTACTCCTTGGAAGGAAAGTTATGACCAACCTAGATAGCATATTCAAAAGCAGAGACATTACTTTGCTGACTAAGGTCCGTCTAGTCAAGGCTATGGTTTTTCCTGTGGTCATGTATGGATGTGAGAGTTGGACTGTGAAGAAGGCTGAGCGCCGAAGAATTGATGCTTTTGAACTGTGGTGTTGGAGAAGACTCTTGAGAGTCCCTTAGACTGCAAGGAGATCCAACCAGTCCATTCTTAAGGAGATCAGTCCTGGGTGTTCATTGGAAAAACTGATGCTGAAGCTGAAACTCCAATACTTTGGTGACCTCATGCGAAGAGTTGACTCATTGGAAAAGACCCTGATGCTGGGAGGGATTGGGGGCAGGAGGAGAAGGGGACGACAGAAGATGAGATGGCTGGATGGCATTACCGACTCGATGGACATGAGTCTGTGTAAACTCCGGGAGTTGGTGATGGACAGGGAGACCTGGCGTGCTGCGATTCATGGGGTCACAAAGAGTCTGACACGACTGAGCTACTGAACTGAACTGAACTGAACTCCTACATTACAGGGAGACTTTACTGGATTGATATATAGTGTATAAAAATCATCTATAAAAAACAACATTTAATTCTACTTCAAATGCAATATATAATTATGTATGATATACATAATATACACAGCATAATATAGCAAAGTTTGTCATATTTCTCCTTTTGCTTAATTTCTCTCTTTCCCAGTTAGTATTTGCTTGAGCATTGGAAATTCATTAAGTCACAGTTACTAGAATAAATACTATTACTTTTTAAACAGGTGGTTAGAGAGAAGGTTAAAGTAATATTTTTAATGATTTATTTGGAGTCTCTTTTTGTAATTGTGTTCTGTTTCTGCCAGTGTAATGAGGAAATTGAAAGTCAGCTGGATGTCATTTTAAGCTGCTAATCACTCTCATTTCCCCATTTTATTTTTATAAGCCTATTTCATTGCCTATTTCAAGACATTAGGTAGACATATTTAAGTAATAATCAATGAGTGATCAGAAAGAATAAAAACAGTAGAAAACAGAAGAAAAGGTTTTCCAAAAAACCAGAGATAAATTAATAGATGAACAGGTAGGAAAATTAATTGGTGAATGAAACAGAAAAGCTTCAATCAAGTACCTGATTAAAAAGCCAGGCATCTGAGGAGTAAACCTTGCATCCTCCACCTTTTCCCATCCATCAGCCCATTCATCCATGCTACATGGGTGGCCTCTACACTTGCCTATTACAGATTCAGGAATAAATGTTCACACAGTTTTGTTTTGTTTTGTTTTTTCATTGACTGTATTCTTCACACTGTACATTTCAAAACCTGTGATGTATTTATTCTGCAACTGGAATTTTGAATGTCTTAATCTCCATCACCTATTTCTTTTCTCTCAACAACACCCTCCCCTGACCAACACCTGTTTGTTCTCTGTATCTATGACTCTGTTTTGTGAGTTCATTTGTTTTGGTTTTTAGATTCCACATATAAGTGAAATCACGTGGTATCTGTCTTTCTCTGACTTATTTCACTTAGCATAATACCCTCAGATCCACTCATGTTGTTGGAAAGGGATTATATTCTTTTTTGTGACCAAATAATATTCCATTGTATGTTATGTGTATAGGTGTATCTTTTTTACCCATTCATCTATCCATAGACAGATAGCTTCTATAACTTGCCTATTATAAATAATATGGGTATATATATATATGTTTCCAAATTAGAGTTTTTGTTTACTTTGGGAAAATATTCAGAAGTGAAATCACTGGATCATATGGTAGTTCTATTTTTAAAGTTTTTTGAGGAACTTCTATACTGTTTCACATACTGATTGAACCAATTTACATTCCCACCAACAGTGCACAGGGGCCCCTTTTTTCTACAATCTTGCCAACACTTGTTATTTTTTGTCTTTTTGATGACAATCTTTCTGACAGGTGTTAGGTGATATCTCATTGTGGTTTTGATTTGAATTTCTTTGATGATTAGTGATAGTGAGCATCTTTTTATGTGCCATTTCTTCAGAAAAATGTCTATTTAGATCCTCTGCCCATTTTTAAATTGGGTTGTTTGTTTTTGATGTTGAGTTGTATGAATTCTTTGTATATTTTGTATCACTTTTTCACAAGACTGGCATCATTATCTATTTTGCTAGTGGAAATGGTCTCTATCCATCCATATGTATAGAGAGGTGATTTGAAGACCCACTTTATATCAGATCTACCTTACAGAGAAGCACTTCATAATAACTTTTGCCAACATTCCATTCCATAGAGCCTGGAAAAGCAGTGCAGTGGGGTATCTGCCTTCTCAAGGAGTCAATGCATCGACATATGCATTTGGAATCCATTCACGCAAAAATCATAGGAAAAGACACTATCATACAATACTCACGATTATGGCCTAAGTCTAAGTCTAAGAAACCAGAGCGAAAATTACAGCCCCACCACATCCTATACATGTGCCCACAAGCAAATAATCCATCCTTTCTAAACCTCTAAACACCAACCCACAGCAAGGAGAATAGTCACGGTACTTACCTTGCAGAGCTCCCGGAAAGAGAACACAAGCAAAAAACTCTTAGGACGCTGCCTGGCATGCAGTCATTGTTATCATTGGAATATGGCTATTAATCCTTTAATGATCTATAATTTTATTGACAAAGTTCACATATCATTTTCCCACTTGATGCTTACTGCAGCCTATGTTGTAGACATTTTTAGTATTACTCTTTCATGCATTTTATAAAAATTATTTAAGTTCACAGATGTTGAAATAATTGATTGAAGTCCCTCAGGCTAGTATTTGGTGAGATAGGAGTTTTAACTTAGGTCTTCAGAGTATAGGACATTTTTCTGGAATGTCATCCATCAGTCATGTAAAAAGTTGATTATGTCACTATGTTTTGGTGTCTCAATTACACATTTCATGTGAGCATACACTGGAACTTCTGAATTAAAACAGAGCTTTAGATCATGTAATTTAATAGTGGAGNTGGTGAGATAGGAGTTTTAACTTAGGTCTTCAGAGTATAGGACATTTTTCTGGAATGTCATCCATCAGTCATGTAAAAAGTTGATTATGTCACTATGTTTTGGTGTCTCAATTACACATTTCATGTGAGCATACACTGGAACTTCTGAATTAAAACAGAGCTTTAGATCATGTAATTTAATAGTGGAGTCTGACTACATGGTTATTTCTTTTTAAAGATGTCGAACATGACACAGCAACTGAACAACAACTAAAATGTTGACAAACAACTGAAACGCATTAATCTGAACACGTATAAAGTGTACGAGTATGTACACACACGTGAATCCATCAGTACCATCGAGACAAGGAGCACTTTCATCCCCCCAGGGTTTCCTGGGCCACCCTTGCTTTTTCTCTCTTCTTGCCCCTCCCCCATCGTCAGGCAACCACCGATCTGCTTGATATCACAATACAGAAGGCTGCAGTTTCTAGAACTTTATATAAGTGAATCATATATTACGTTTTTGAATCCATCAGTACCATCGAGACAAGGAGCACTTTCACCCTCCCAGGGTTTCCTGGGCCACCCTTGCTTTTTCTCTCTTCTTGCCCCTCCCCCATCGTCAGGCAACCACCGATCTGCTTGATATCACAATACAGAAGGCTGCAGTTTCTAGAACTTTATATAAGTGAATCATATATTACGTTTTTGGGGATTCTGGATTCTTTACCCAGTGTGATTATTTTGATATTTACACAGACCAATAACCCACTCTTTCTTACTGACCTATAGCCTACTCTTTTAGGGATGTCTACAGTCATTTACCCATTGTTCTATTGTTGGACATTTGAAATGTTTCTCCTTTGGGCTACTATAAAGAAAGCTCTACGGACATTGATTTACAAGTCTTTGTCAGTTATCTGAATACATTTCTTCCCAGAGGAGTTGAATGGCTACGTTATATGTCTGGGTAGGCGTGTGTTTAACTATGTAAGAAACTGCCTCTCTGTTTTATTTTCTTCTTTAAAAAATGTCCTTTCATTTATTTGTCTGCATCAGGTCTTCATCAAGTCATGTTGGATCTTTTGTTGTGCACATGGACGCTAGTTGTGGCTCACGAACTCAGTAGTTGCAGTGCATGGGTTCCAGAGTTCATGGGCTTCAGTATTAATAGTTGCTCCTTGGGATGTGGGATTTTAGTTCCTTGACCAGGGATTGAACCCATGACCCCTGCAATGCAGTTAGATTCTTAACCACTAAGACCACTAGGAAGTCCCTCCTGCACTGTTTTTCAAGGTGGTTTTACCATTTTCCATTCCTACCAGCAGCAGACGACAGCTTTAGTTTCTCCACATTTTTGCTGACTGACTGTAGGTCAGTCTTTAATTTTAGCCATTCTAGTGGGTGGTCATAGTATCTTCCTGTGGTTTTAACTTGCATTTCCCCAGTGAGTATCTTTGATGTACCTAAATGCCACCTATCTTCTTTTCCAAATTGGGCCATTTGTCGCCTTAGTAAATTATAAGGCTTCTTTCTATAGCCCAGATACAAGCTTCTGGGGTGGGGAATACTTTTGCAAATATTGTTCTCTCAGACTGTGACTTACTTTTTATTTGAGAGTAGGCATAGGAATTTCATTAATCCTGAGCTCTTTTCTTGTGAACCACACAGTCAATGGCTTTGGCATAGCCAATAAAGCAGAAATAGATGTTTTTCTGGAACACTCTTGCTTGTTCGATGATCCAGCGGATGTTGGCATTTTGATCTTTGGTTCCTCTGCCTTTTTGAAAACCAGCTTGAACATCTGGAAGTTCACAATTCAAGTATTGCTGAAGCCTGGCTTGGAGAATTTTGAGCATTACTTTACTAGAGTGCGAGATGAGTGCAATTGTGTGGTAGTTTGAGCATTCTTTGGCATTGCCTTTCTTCGGGATTGAAATGAAAACTGACCTTTTCCAGTCCTGTGGCCACTGCTGAGTTTTCCAAATTTGCTGGCATATTGAGTGCAGCACTTTCACAGCATCATCTTTCAAGATTTGAAATAGCTCCACTGGAATTCCATCACCTCCACTAGCTTTGTTCATAGTGATGCTTCCTAAGGCCCACTTGACTTCACATTCCAGGATGTCTGGCTCTAGNTTCCAAATTTGCTGGCATATTGAGTGCAGCACTTTCACAGCATCATCTTTCAAGATTTGAAATAGCTCCACTGGAATTCCATCACCTCCACTAGCTTTGTTCATAGTGATGCTTCCTAAGGCCCACTTGACTTCACATTCCAGGATGTCTGGCTCTAGGTGAGTGATCACACCATCGTGATTATCTGGGTCATGAAGCTCTCTTTTGTACAGATCTTCTGTGTATTCTTGCCACCTCTTCTTAATATCTTCTGCTTCTGTTAGGTCCATACTATTTCTGTCCTTTATCGAGCCCATCTTTGCATGAAATGTTCCCTGTTATCTTTAATTTTCTTGAAGAAATCTCTAGTCTTTCCCATTCTGTTGTTTTCCTCTATTTCCTTGCATTGATTGCTGAGGAAGGCTTTTTTATCTCTCCTTGCTATTCTTTGGAGCTCTGCATTCAGATGCTTATATCTTTCCTTTTCTCATTTGCTTTTCGCGTCTCTTCTTTTCATAGCTATATGCAGGTCAGGATGCAACGGTTAGAACTGGACATGGAACAACAGACTGGTTCCAAACAGGAAAAGGAGTATGTCAAGGCTATATATTGTCACCCTGCTTATTTAACTTATATGAAGCACTGGGCTGGAAGAAGCACAAGCTGGAATCATGATTGCCAGGAGAAATATCAATAACCTCAGATATGCAGATGACACCACCCTTATGGCAGAAAGTGAAGAGGAACTAAAAGCCTCTTGATGAAAGTGAAAGAGGAGAGTGAAAAAGTTGGCTTAAAGCTCAACATTCAGAAAACGAAGATCATGGCATCTGGTCCCATCACTTCATGGGAAATAGATGGGGAAACAGTGGAAACAGTGTCAGACTTTATTTTTTGGGGCTCCAAAATCACTGCAGATGGTGATTGTAGCCATGAAATTAAAAGACGCTTACTCCTTGGAAGGAAAGTTATGACCAACCTAGATAGCATATTCAAAAACAGAGACATTATTTTGCCAACAAAGGTCTGTCTAGTCAACACTATGGTTTTGTATATGCTATGGTCATGTATAGATGTGAGAGTTGGACTGTGAAGAAGTCTGAGCGCTGAAGAATTGATGCTTTTGAACTGTGGTGTTGAAGACTCTTGAGAGTCCCTTGGACTGCAAGGAGATCCAACCAGTCCATCCTAAAGGAGATGAGTACTGGGTGTTCATCGGAAAGACTGATGCTGAAGATGAAACTCTAATACTTTGGTCACCTCATGCAAAGAGTTGACTCATTGGAAAAGATCTTGATGCTGGGAACGATTGGGGGCAGGAGGAGAAGGGGACAACAGAGGATGAGATGGCTGGATGGCATCACCGACTTGATGGACATGAGTTTGAGTGAACTCCGGGAGTTGGTGATGGACAAGGAGGCCTGGCGTGGGGTCCCAAAGAGTCGGACATGCCGGAGCAACTGAACTGAACTAAAGTGAACTGAGCTCTTTTAGCCTCAGGACACTCTGTTCTTTTTATTAATAAAAAACAGTTTATTTTGTATTGGGGGTATAGCTGATTAACAATGTTGTGATTCAGATGGACAGCAAAGGGACTCAGCCATACATACACATGTATCCGTTCTCTCCCAAACTCCCCTCCCATGCAGGCTGCCACATAACATTAAGCAGAGTTCCACAGCTCCTCCATTGATAATGCTACATGAGAATTTCTTTCTATGACTTATACACCTAACTTCTTTCTGATTTGACACAATTCTTAAAAGGAAATAATTTACAACAGTTCAAGAATATCAACCTGCTGACTATTTTATGCTGGAATTTCAGGCGTCCTGAACATGGACTCTGGAGTCTCAAATGGTGAGAACAGATGTCAGTTCTGGCTCAGTGCCACTACAGATTCAATTAGTCCTCAGATCCACCCATGCTCCATGTCCAGGAACTTCCCAGAATTCACTTCCTAGGCTTGTCCACCCACCTTGCCCTTCTGAGAGTTAATTCTAAAGGAACCTTCCTTATATAAGATCAGTAAGTACTAGGGATGCAGTGTACAACATGATACATACAATTAACACCACTGGGTTTTATATGAAAGTTGTTGAGAGTAAATCCTAAGAGTTACCATCACAAGGAAAATTTTTTTTCTATTTCTTTCTACGTCATACCTGTATGAGATGATGGCTGCTCACTAAACTTACTGTGATGGATGCTCACTAAACTTACTGTGAAACTTACATCTCATGATGTATGTAAGTAAAATCATTATGCTATACACCGTAAACTCATACAATGCTATATGGCAATTATATTAATATCTCAATAAAACCTAGAGGGAAAAAAATGTAGCAGTTGCCTCCTCAAGATAGAGGAAGCACTTGGCACTTTTTCTCGCTGGTGGGAAAATTCAAGAGTAATGAAGGCTTTGTTGCCCTACAAGCCTGTTCTGCAGTCTCCACGCCTGGCGGGCACTGGGCGTGTGCACAAGTTCCCCCTTGTTCCCATGTGGCCTCCAGCTGGGGACTGTCATCTGCGGCGAGTCCTTGAGTCATGGGCGGACATGTTCACACTAGTCTTTCTCTTTGTGTGGAATAGTCAATTGTTCTCCACCCATCTGGACACCGCTCACTGGCAAATCATGGAACCGACAAAATTTCTATTTTTAGTTGCTTACTTCGGAAAAAAAAAACAACACATAAGACACCATTATAATCAAGTATAATTTTCTTTTGTAAAACAGAAACTCTGGTCTTTCTGCTTCCAACCCTCATTATCGATGTCTACTCCATGGGTGAATCAAGGTGACCTCTGTCTTGCGTCATCCTATAGAAACTAGCTGGTTTTCCTGACAACTTAAGCTGTGCATTTTATGATGAATTTCAGGCTCTGAGAGAGGCCTTTCTAAAAAATGAGTAACTGCAGAGAGAGAGCCTTAAAGAAAAAGCTAGTGTTTGGCTTCCTGAATGGAGACAGCTTTAATGTAAGAGGGTGTGAATCATAGGGAATAAAAATGGGGAGTCGGCAGGAAGGAGTCTTGGAAGATTTTGAAGGTAAATTCCAATTAGAAGAGAAAAGAAACCTATTGCTAAAACAAGGTTGTGTGATGATCTTTGCAGCTGGGAACATGATTAGAATGCAGAGGTGATAATAAAACACGGGTGGTGAAGGGAAACTTTTAAGAGCTGAATGAATAAGGAGGTAAGGTAAAATATTTTAAATCATGTTTAATGAGCTTGAGATAGAAAAAGCCAAAAAGCAGAACTGAAAAGCGCCAAGAGGAAATTTTTAAACAACTTAATACACTTCTTCCCTGTAATGAGGTGGGGGATGGGAAGAGGTAGGCGGATCCGGATCCTTCTCTACCGAGGGCTGCAGTGAGGGGCAGTCCAGGCAGATGGTCCAGTAGGCGGGAAGTGGAAAGGAGTGCGGAACTCCCCTCCTGTCTGGCCTCCCCATCCCCCCGTGCTGTAGCTGCTTTTCTGCCAGATTATATACAAAAGTCATTTTCAGCTGTGGCCTCCCTGCACCCTGACTCACGTCGAGGGTGCTGAGCTGTGGCTGGCACACCAGGGTGCAGACTGACACCCCAACATGCCATTGATAGATCACCTATTCATTTAGCACTGCATCAAAACTGGCAGCACATGCCAGGTATGTGAATGCGCTTTGTTTCGCCAGTCGTATTGTAAGCACCGTTAGGACCCAGACTACAGTCCCTCCATCTTTGCTTTTCCCGTGGCACCCAGCCAATTGCTATAGAAAGAGAAAGGGGGGACTTCCCTGGTGTCTCAGTAGTGAACAATCTGCCTGTCAATGCGGAAGACACGAGTTCAATTCCTGGTCTGGAAAGATCCCACGTGCAGTGGGACAGCTAAGCCTGTGTGCCGCAAATACTGAGCCAGTGCCCTAGAGCCGGGGAGCCACAGCTAGAGCTCACACGCCCTAGGGCCCCATGCTCCACAACAAGAGAAGCCGCCACAAACAAGAAGCCCATGCACCGAAATTAGACAGTAGCCCCCACTCGCTGCACCTAGAGAAAAGCCCACACAGCAATGAAGACCCAGCACAGCCAAAAATAAATAATTAAATAAAATCACTTTCCCTCGTGACTCAGATGGTAAAGAATCTGCCTGCAGTGCAAGAGACCTGGGTTTGATCCCAAGGTCAGGAAGATCCCCTGGAGAAGGGAATGGCTACCCACTCCAATATTCTTGCCTGGAGAATTCCATGGACAGAGGAGACGGGAGGGCCACAGTCCATAGGGTGGCAAAGGTGGACACGACTGGGTGACTAACACTTTCAACACTTTCATAGTTTAAAAAAAGAAAGTAATCAAGAAAAACATACAGGATGGAGATACAGCTATCTGTCTCATAGCTGTCAGATTTTCTCAAGTGTCTTCAGGCAAAAGACCATACAGATATGGGGCCATCTCCAGAAATCCTGCAGTCCTGAGACTGATTCTGATCATCTTATGGGTCCAGGGACTGAAGAACTGTTAACACAGTTCTGGGTTCCATTCTTGCATCTAATCAGCATCTGAATGTTGCTGTTTGCCTAAGTGAGAAAGGGATGCAGGGGCTGTCTTGTCGACTTCCTTCTCGTTGGGTAATACCAGCTGTGTCTCTACTTGCTGGGTCTTCATTGCAGAGGAGCAGCTGGGGGAGGTGGGAATCACCTGATGGAGTGCCCTGGACCCACGTCTGAACCTGGGCTCCTCGCACATGAGTTTTCCCATCCTTGGGACTCAACAGGGATTTTTCACTTGGCAGTTTAGATACTAAGCATGCCAGGAAGAGCCAATCATGTGCTGGTTAAACTACATAGAAACCTGTGGTGGATGACACGTGGCGCTCAGACGTGTCTTCCTCTGTAACCGGCAGTTCCTTTTCATTATGACCAGGCTCAGTGCTCTCAGTGATCAGGTTTCTCTCCAGGTCCACATGTTGGTCTTAGCCTTGAATATTTTGTGCTTGGATTTTTGCTTTCTTCATTCTTGAGTCTCTTGCAGTCTTTCCTGCTTTTTTATGAGGCCCTTATTAGCTCAATGCCTTTTCAAAGTGGTACATGGCCTTCCAGCATTGCTGCATACACAACTGTGGATACAGATGGTTCTCTTTTGTGTTATTCCACTCCCTGCCTTGAATCTTACTCTTTCAACTGTCTCGGTTCTGAACCATAGCTCAGACTTGGATGATTGCTGGAACAACAGTAGTGACTGTTGTAGGAAGAAGGTTTGTCTTAATTAGAGCTGAACTTAGGAGGGTAGATAGGGTTCAGAGAAGTAGAAAGGAAGAAGATATATACCCTCCTTCTCAGAGTTGCAGGTGGATCAGAAAGACTGTAAAGAAGAGATTGGAAAAGCAGCCTGGATCTGGGCTGTGGATCATGAAGGTTTTGCCCTCACCACTGCGATAACCTGGGGACAGGGGAGCTGGGGACTGGCAAGAAATGCTTAGGAAGAAGTGAATTGGTATAGAACTTGCTTTTCAAAACCAACACCACCACGTGGCCCAGAAGGAGGGTACACAGACCAGAGCTGGTCAGCCAGCAAGAACCAGAGAAGGTCTGTGAAAATAAAGTGCTTAGGAATTTAGGAGTTGGCTTTGAAATCACTTCCTGCTCTGGATAGAAACTTAACATTTTCTATGCAATTCCTGTGCTGGTTTTCTCTAAGTAGAAAGCCACTAAAACTTATCTGTTCCAGATCGAGGTGATTTCTGTGCACTTAGATCCAACAGTGAAAGGAAATGGCTCCTGGGGTTTGCTCCTAATAATGACTTTAAATTCCTAGGGGTCCCATTCAACTTTGGGGAAGAATTACTGACTTTCAGAAACATACTGTGGTGATTTGACTCAAAGAAAAAAATAAGCCAGCTTTGTGGGAATTCTAGGATTTTCTTCAGTTTGGCATCTGTTCTAAGTAAATGAAGGTGTGATTTAGAAGTGAAGTAACCTCATACTCAACCCTTAGAAGACAGGAGAAAGCAGTATTTTTCATGATTTAGTTTGGTTTGTCTGAAACACCCATACAGACTCTGTTACAGTGGCAAAATGAATGGTTTGAGCTGAAACCTACAGGGAAGACAGTGGAGTGAGTTTGGGTTCTGACATCAGATGGCCTGAGCTCACTCTGCATCCTCCCATTAGGGGTTCCTGAGACGGTCCAGGCTTTGGCGTTCCTCATCCAGAAGTATGAATACTTATTAGGAGGAGTCATTGAGATGGTACTTTGGAGTATGTGTTCAGTAAATATACCAATTACTTGCTGCTACTCCTGCTAAGTCACTTCAGTCGTGTTCGACTCTGTGCGACCCCATAGATGGCAGCCCACCAGGCTCCTCCATCCCCAGGATTCTCCAGGCAAGAACGCTGGAGTGTGTTGCCATTTCCTTCTCCAATGCATGAAAGTGAAGAGTGAAAGTGAAATCTCTCAGTCGTGTCCAACTCTTTGCGACCCCATGGACTGCAGCCTACCAGGCTCCTCCATCCATGGGAGTTTTCAGGCAAGAGTACTGGAGTGGGTTGCCATTGCCTTCTCCGCCAATTACTTGAGGACCTATCAATACCTTCTTAGTTAAGCCCTTCCTGGGCTTCCTAGGTGGTGCCAACAGTCAAGAACCTGCCTACCAACATAGGAGATGTAAGAGATGAAGGTTCAATCCCTGGATTGGGAAGATCCCCTGGAGGAGGAAATGGCAGCCCACTCCATTATCCTTGCGTGGAGAATCCCATGGACAGAAGAGCCTGACAGGCTACAGTCCATAGGGTCACAAAGAGTCGGACACGACTAAAGCAACTTAACAGGCATGCACGCATGCAAAGCCCTCCCTGAGAAAGGACTTGGTTTTAACAAGCAATTTAATCAATGGGAAACATTTTGTACAAATGGGGGATTTAACAAATTCCCAGATTATTGAGTAGTGTAGGGATACACTGATGCAGTTGGAAGGAAAAGTGCAGGAAGAGATAAATTGCAAATTCCATACTCCTTCGGAAATAGGAAGTAGGGTCCTTACAGCTCATTACTGTGGATTCAGGAGGTTTTTAAAATTCCCAGGAAAGTTTAGAGAAGGGAACGGCTATTAATGTACCTGACCCCAGGCGACCTTGGCCCAGGAAGTTCGCAACAGCCTTCCAGTTGGATCCGGCCAGAGGTCATTTTTTTTTTTTTAATAAAGAGAATAGGAGAGGCATTAATGTGGGAACTGGCTAGGAAAGCATATGGTCATTGCCATTCTGAATTCTTTTGGAAAGAGTGAGCAGAAGAATTGAATCATTTTAATGAGAGTTGCGAGTTTCAGAAGTTAAACCAGTTTCTGCTTCTGGGAATCCAAGAAGAGCCAGGAAGTAAGAGAAAGAAATTAGGAAGAAAAGATGGAACAATTGACTGGGTTTCGGTGCAGTCTACTGTGTCAGTCTATAGTCTCCATCTCTCCTTAGTATTTTTGTGAGTTTTCTTTCCAATTTTGTTCCAGGAATCTTCTTACAATTTGAGGGGTGGGGCATGTCCTTACCAATGGACCAAAAGTACCAGGTGCCTACTCTGCATCATGTGTCTCATTATAGTAAGTCCCCTACGTATGAATGAGTTCCAATCCAAGAGCATGATTGTAAGTCCAATTTGTTCATAAGTTCAACAAAGTTAGCATAGGTACACAACTAATACAATCGGTTATATAGTACTATATTGTAAAAGATTTATAGTAGTTTTCACACAAATAATACATTTTAAAAAGACACACAAAAATAAAGAAAACATTTAAAAACCTAGAGTGCAGTACCTTGAAAAGTACAATAGTACAGTACAACAGCTGACATACAGGGGCTGGTGTGGAATGAACAGGCAAGAAGAGTTACTGACTGGAGCAGGGAGAGGAGGTGGGAGATGGTAGAGCTGAAGGGTCATCAGCAGCAGGAGATGGAGGGCAAGCTGGAGCTTCACTCATGCCTGACACTGACGGCGCAGTTTCTGGTTTATTACTCAATTCAATTCTATCTACCTTCTTGAAAAAACGATCAGTGATGTCTGGGTACATCCTGGGCTCGAAATGAAAGTACTGTACTCTTGTACTCTATACAGTACTGTACAGTAAAGTACACAAAAGCACAATCACTTGTAGAGGAGGTTTACACATGATAATGTACGCCAGACACGGGAACTAACCTACGTGATTGACAGGCGAATGCATGTTTGCATCTTTGAAAGTTCGAGACCTGAAGGTTCATATGTAGGGAACTTACATCCTCTCAACCAGTCTTCACAGCAACTTTGTAAGGAATAGATAAGAACACTCATTTTACAGATGAGGAATCTGAGGCTCAGAGATGGTAAGCAATTTGCTTAAAGTCACACAGCTCACACATAACTATACCAGAGTACAATGCCTATATACTTTCCTCTACTAATTCTAGATATCAGAGGAGAAAAGGGGAACACTTTACGTCAGAGGAACTAATTCTCCAAAAAGCATCTAAGAATATGTTTGATTGCACTCATTTCTGAAGCCTGGTTCGTTCACAGAAGGCTCCAAATGCAGTTAACTGGGTGCTACCTTCCTGAATGGAGAATAACTAGCCCAAATCATAGGCAAAATGTAGCCCCAAACTACTCGAAACACAGGCAACTTTAGAGATGGGAACTTGAAATGGCTTGTGATTGCCTACAACTACAGTATATAAAATAGTGAAGTTTATTAGTAGGGAGAAGAGACAGAACTGAGACACAATGTTTGAGAGTTAAGAAGGCCTGGGAAGGCAGGATAACTCATTCCTTTGGGGATTTTAGCCAGACATTTGCGGCTACAACACAGTAGGTTGTAGAAAGGCTTCAGATCTGTGTGCATGCACACTTTTGAAGAAGTTCAGTTGGTTTATTTGCAGAAAGATGCTCCAATCTACAGATGGGCCAATTTCCATTTGGGGCTGAAACAGTAATACAGAAATTGCCGTAATTTAGTCTACTCACGATGTAGGCAGAACCTGCCCGTATCAAACTGGATGTTCATGTTCCTTCTCTACTTTATGTCTATATTTAGTTTATTCCCTGCCAAAGATGTGTAACCAAAAGATTGTAATGAAGGAGAGGAAGAAAGAAAGAAAGAAATCTTTCTTCTCTATATGTACGTTTTGTCAGCACAGCCTCAGCCTGAGACCCCTTGGGGAAAGCCTTTCAAGACAGGCAAAATGATGTCCTTCCTGCCACAACATGATTTCCCAGCTGCCAGGGGAAAACTGCATATTGTGCCCTAAACAACAACTAGGAGAGAATAGATAATAATCACTCCCCAAGGGCACTCGCTTCAGCTTCCCTCAGAAAGGGCTGTAGAAACAATCCTGAAGTTACCACTGACTCTGTATCTTAAAAGAGACACAACAGACTCCTGTCCTTCTTTATTGGAAAGACTGTACTGCTTTTTTGCAGGCGAGTCTCCATTTTTATTTAACAAACTCTAGCACAAGTGGCCTCAGGCATGGGAACAACCAGAGTGGAACAGATCTCATCTGGGCAAAGATGCATCTGAGTGGGAAGAACAGTCTGCAGAGGGGTTCAAATTTCTTTCTTGGTCCTCCTCCCAAGATGTTCTTATAAGTGTGACAATCTTGTGATGGCCACAGCAATAAGTGT
>SJYX01014737.1:42644-151094 GCA_006410675.1 Oreotragus oreotragus | reverse complement strand
CCCCATGTTGTCATTTGCCTTCGCTTTCTCCAGACATGCCCTCCCATCGCCTGCGTGTCAGGGTCCTTCACAAGCTTGATGACTTAGAGTCCATCACTCCTCATGTCTCCCTTTTCCCGACCAAGACTAGAAACTGTGCTTCTTTAACTTTTCCCCTTGCGAGTCCCAGTTTCCAGCCATGGTTTTGGCTTGCCTCTGAACCCTGCCACCTTCCCCTTTTCCTCTGCTGAAGCGAGGCTGCCGTGATGGGAAGATTTCCCCATGCTTTGATTCTCAGATTCGCATTTTGGATCCAGAAATGGCTCAGTTAACTCAGGGTAACAATGGGTTTTTTTTTCTTTACTAGCTCTTAAAGATAGTACTGGGGAAAAAATATTTCACAATTTTGCATACCTATGGGAAATTAAATAAAATTCCACCCCGCCACTCCCGACTGAATGTGTTAAAAATAAATGGAAGGCCTGAACCATCTATTTTCTGCTCTAAATTACGGTTGGGTAAAAAACAATGGAATAACACCATTTATAGCGACATGGATGGACCTGAAGATGATCGCACCAAGTGAAGCCAGCCAGACAAAGAGAAATATCGTATGATATCACTTATTTGTGGAATTAAAAAAAATGATACAGAGTAATTTATTTACCAAACTGAAACAGGCTCACAGACATAGAAAACACTCTTAGAGTTACCAAAAGGGAAGGCAGGGGAGGAATAAATTAGGAGTTTGGGATTAACAGATATACACTACTATATATAAAATAGTAAGGACCTACTGTATAGCACAGGGAACTATATTCAATACCTTGTAATAACCTAAAATGGAAAAGAATACATATATATACACCTGAATCACTCTGCTGTACACCTGAAAGCAACACAACATTGTAAATCAACTATAGTTCAATTTAAAATTTGAAAAAAACAAAAAAGCTGCCGCTGGGTTTTTGAAGGTGAAGAATAGTTATGGAGGAATTAGCATCAAATAAAAATATCATCCATAGCTTCATATCTTGTTCTGATGATATTAATGTGAGAGATGCAATGTATTATCCTGAAATGTGAAAATTTGACCTGAACAGGTCACCAGATAGATGAATCAAATTCAACAGGAGGAAAGAAACCAAATAGTAGCTGAAGAGTCTTGGAAAGTTCCATGGAACTGTTTGTGTTTTTCATGAATCGCCCGACAGTTGCCCCCTTATATAACTGTTCTGGAGGTGAGCCTGGCCTGTTACCCAGGTCTGAAGTACATCAGGGTGTTCCTGACTCAGGAGATTATATTCTATGAAATTTGCTTCTGCATGGACTGAACAACTGCTTGGCATTAACTTGTCACAGGTGAAGTATAAATTACTGCCATGCCAAAGACATCCTTTATGCATAATGTCAGTTTCAGCTCTTGGTTGGATTCTCCCACTCCAGAAATGAACCAGTGAGACCATTCCAGATTTTCCAAGCATCTTAAATAAAGGAAATCCCATCTCACTATGTGAAATCCTCTTGCAGAGAAAAGGAAATACGACCCAAGCTGTTGACTTATTCTGATAAGTAGTCTGAAATTCAGAAAAAAATCTGAAGACTTGTGGTTGTAAAGAAAATTGGCAATTACTTCATGAGTCAGAGTGCACTCAAAATATTCTCTTTGATGGCTTAACTTATGTGTGACACCACACAGGTTGTTGACATGTTGTTGTTTTGAAAAATAGGGAGTTCCCTGGTGGTCCAATGGTTAGGGCTCTGCATTTTCACTGCTGTAGCCTGCTTTCAATCCTTGGACAGGGAACTAAGATTTCCCCCGCCCCCCCAAAAATGTAAAAGAATTAAAAAAAAAAAACACATTCATTACCTGTTTAGAACGTTTATTTCCATAGAATAGAATGTAAGATTAATTAATTCTTATAAGTCAGATCTGGTTGGTAAGGAGTTGGTTAGACAGGTTATCACCACTTACGAAGGGATAAGAGTGAAAGAAATTTAAGTCTCTTTAGGGTCAGAGATGACTCAGTGGTAAGGTGATTAATTCACGCCCACACAGCAGTGAGGGGACTAAGGGCCTATTTGTCTTCTGAAATACATTATCCAGAAGCCCTCTTATGGACCTAAGGCTTATGAAGGTTTTTTGATGGCTTTTGTTTCACACTGCTAGGTGCTGTAGTTATTCATCCAAGAAGATAAAATCACAGCCTGTAAGGGCTGAACAAATCTTGGGGAAATCCAGATTTCCTCTTTCTGTAGACAAGGCAAATTAGGCCTCTGCAAGATTACCAAAATCAGGCTTAACTCATGACTACAGTATGAGTCTTCTGGCTCTTTCTACAGCATGGGATGGCTCTCTTCTTCTCCTGTTTAACATTGTTGGGGCCTATTTTGGGGGCTGACAGTTAAAAACGTTCATCAACTGTACATAAGGAACCGTGTGCTGCTTCTGGTGAATCAGTAGTAGTTTTTATGTTGTTTTTGAGGGGCAGATTTCATCTACCAGTATAAAACATCATCATATATTTTCAATTCAGCTCCTCCCCACACAGAGGCACTGCATTCTGCCTGTCGTAGGCAACTGATGGCGAGACACATGCACTGTGTGAAAAATTCATTACTGCCTTGCCTAAGGAAAGAAACAGATTCTATCAGCATGTCTAAGCTTTTGCAGATAACAAGAGAGCAACGTCTTGGCTTACCAAGAATACTGCAGGCTTTTAGTTTTTTTCTACCTTTTGAAAATTCATTCTTGTCTAGTGATTAGGTATGGATAAAAGTGAGTTAAGTACTGCCTGACAGTTGGCTCAATAGAAGCTCTGTAATATCACCTCTCCCAGTCTTCTTTGATATAGAACCAGCCATCTGTATCAACGGCTTCTCTGCTTCTTTAATAAGTTGTAAATTGAGTAACATAATTCTTCCCATGTCCAAGGCTAGTCAGCCAAAACACTGTGTTCAAAAATTGGCTGGCTGTGTGTTATAACTTGTCTGTCAACACCTCCTTTCATTACAGTCCTATGCTTGGTTTTTGGAGACCTATTCACTAGAGATTCACTTAACTTGGGTGTGTGCTCATGTTATTCTGTGCTCGAGTAAGACCAAAATCCCACATTCCACAACTGTCTCTAGACTATCACCAAGCCCAGAAAGGATCAGTTTGGGGCTTTGCCAAGGCTCCTTCTGTGAGACTTCTCTTTTCACAATTAATAAGGTTGATCAAATCTATCAACTTTTGCTCCTTGTGCTATCATTTCACAGAAACGGCCTATTCTTGCGTCTTGTAGTTTACTCTCCTTTTTCTTGTGAATATATGTGTAAGGAACCCATATAAGTCCAGTGAAAGAAAGCCCTTTCCTGTGGATTAAGCTTTAACAGAGTTTTTTCAGAAATGAAATGGACAATCTTATAAAGACAGGATGCGTGGTCATGCAAGTATTTATGAAGAGAATGGATTTCCATGTTAACCTGAAGGTTGAAACAGATTCTTCTAAAACTCCTTCTGAAGCTAACATCTGTTGAAACTATACTCACTTAGTTTAATATAGGGGAGCCCAGGGAAGCTTAACAAATATAAATGGAAGATTTTTGTTTTTTTTTTTATTATCAATTTTACTTGAAAAAGTGAAAATGTTCTTTTTTGTTGTTGTTGAGTCATGTGGAATAAAGGTTTTTGTTTTGGAACAAAAGAAGGGGGGTTTAGTTTGTGTGGTGTGGTGAGAAATTATCTTAAGCTGAAACACACGTCACAGATCCTTCTTTAAGAGCAGCCTGAGGCTGATTTAGCATTTCCTTAAGGAAGGAAGTATCAGTCCAGGCAAAGGTCAGATGCCCCAGAAATACAGATCAACTCCCCAAATATTTATGAGGCAGCCCTTTTTCTTGAGCCAGAAAAGACAGGTAACAACTGCATCTTTGGGTTGAGGTGGTAAACAACTCAGGCATCGGCCGGCGGAGCATATCTGCTCCTGAAGTCAACCGTGCAGGGAGAGGGGACACAGAGGAAATGCTGTCTCACTTCCCAGCAACTCCCCTGACCTGAATTAAGGTGGGAGCCCAGGAGAACATCTGTAAAAATAACAGCATGCAAATCAGAAGGACGGGGCCATGCCCGCTTCACAACACTCTGAGTCCCAAACTCTTTCTAGTCATTGTACAATATGAGTGAAAACTCTTCCGGGATGAACCACGGTTCTAGAATTTTAAATAGTCGCTGCAAAGGACAAAGAACCACAGCCATGCAGTATCACACCAGTTTAATAAAGCTACCTGACATCCATCAGCCTGAATACAGACCCTGGCAACGGCAGGGGAAGAAGAAATCCAAACGTTCATTCTCAGGGAATAATTGTTGATGGACTCAATCTCTTCGTTATAATTGCAAGACAACTTTGAGCTTATCAAAGGCTCTCAGAATATCACCACTGAGATTTTTCTCTAAGCCTTCACAAATACAGTGATTAATAAAGCAATTTCAAAGGACTATAATCCTGGGCTGTGATTCACATGACTGTGAGTTATGATTAACACCAAATCACCAAGATAATTTCTATATCAACACGTGGTCATGTATAAAGTGTGTGTGTGTTGGGGGGGCATTGCTGAGCTTCAAGAGAAGCCTGAGATGTAATCACTTTCCTGTGTTTGTGTGGTTCTGATCACGTGTACCATGAACTGAGGGCAAGTCCTTCTCCATCCTGAGCCTCAGTTTTCTGATCTGTGAAATGGGGACACTGATGATGGCCCTTTTGGAGGCTTGTGAAGGTGGCAATCAATTATCATTTGCCTTCTTGCGGTGGCTTGCAGAAAGTCAGGCACTATAAGAGAAGTAAGTGTCTGCATGTTGGAGTCAATGACTACTACGCTTTTTTTCCACAGCATCATAGACACCCTAGACCTCCCCTGATTCGGCAGGCCGCTGCAGAATGCCCAGCGTCCACTGAGCCATGGCCAGCCCTCCCGGGAGCAAGCCTACCGAATGCAAACATTCAGAGGGTTCTGACTCTCGAGTGTTTTACAGAAAATAGAGCCAGGAGCTCCATCTGGCACTCCATTTGCTAAATGTCCCATGGATGTCAAATACTGAGAAATGTGGCTCTTTAAAATCCCAGGGAATAAGACTTCTGCTCAGCAGCTTTCTAATGGACACACACCACACTCTGTGAAGCAGAAGCCCTCCGCTGCCGTGGGCTGGTCACGGGGGATTGCACACCAGCACCACCACCCCCACCTCCTTCGACCTCCGCTGCGAGGGACAGGGCCGTTCAGCTGTGGATGAAGTGCTGGTCGGCTTCAGAGGCGTGTGAATACGCCTGTTGCCGATAGAGGGTAGTGTTGCACGTCTGCAAAAGCCCACGCTCGACCGCCTTACAAGACCACCTAAGCTCTTACCTCGGCCCTCCTGCAACTCCAGCACCAGTTTAATGATGAACAGGAGCAATTAAAGCATCTACCCCACGAAACAGATGGCTTCTGGTCAAAGCTCATTATTGCTACATCACCACTTTGATACTGGAAAGGGCTTCTTAATAATTCATTATTATTCCTCACCAGTACTTTTCTGCAGAGGACATGTATTAGCCTCGCTTTTCAAAAGACAGATCCAGAGAGACTATTAATACATGGCATAAGTCGTTCAGTCCAGGGCCAGACAGACCTAGAAAGTACCTCAGGGTTTCTGCATTATGCTGAGGCATTCTCAAAAAGACTGCTTTGCTGTCTTTGAATGAAAACCGCCCATGGTCTTCCTTTGGTCTTTTTTTCCAAAGAAAATATTTATTTTTATTTAGTGGGCTGTACCAGGTCTTAGTTTTAGTTGTGGCACGTGGTATTCCCTGACCAGGGATTGAACTCAGGCCCCCCGTGTCAGGGGCATGAAGCCGTAGCCTCTGGACCACCAGGGAAATCTGGCTTCCTTTGCTCTTGATTAATTGTCTGGTTTGGAGAGTCACTGAGACTTCACAGATGGGACCCCTTTCCCCACCACCCCCTAACTGCCATTTATCTCAGTTACAGTTGATAACTGATGACCAAACCAGCTAATTAAGCCCATTCTGCAGCCCAAGGAAGGAGTCAGAAGGGGATGGGAAGCAGACACATACAGTCAAGTCAAAGAGTGCAACTGATTTGAGCGATTGCGGGTAAGAGAGTTTTCATCCTTCAGTGTCTCCTCCCTGCTCTTATGTAACTGAGAACAGCTTGCCCAGAGCTAGGAAGCTGTCAGCCCTCTCTCCTGCACTCTCCCACTTTCGACCCCTGACTCCTACAGAATCTCATTCTGCAAAGCCACATTCTGAAGGCATTGAATCACTTTTTGGCTAAGCACGTTGGCTTTGGTGTCATCTGCATACACAGCCTTTCTGCTTTATTTGAGGCTGGGTGACACATTCTCTTATGTAATAGGCTGGCAGCCGAATAAGACTGAAAGCTTCCCTCTTATGTATGAAGTGTCTTCTCTAAAGTGGAGACTATTTCTTGCAGAATGGCACTGATAAATTGATAAGTGGAATCAGCTGACAAACAGCGCCCAACAGTGCAGGCTCCTTTCATTGCCAATTTATCTCTAAAACACGGTTAGGCACAAGAAGGCTTTCTGGCCTAAGTAAATGCCATTACGTATTTCGGAATGACAGATTAAAACAAGGATTTGTACTCAAACCTTGCGGTAAATGGACACTTATCACTTGTTGCAACGTGGTCCAGCGGAACACAGGGCCAGGCCTGGATACTGGCACACCAGGCAGCAGAAGTTTCTGTTTTGGGTTGTGAAGTTTCTCTTTGGTGGCAGCTCTGTCTGGCACATTTTTCAACCACCTAGAAAAGACTGTTGGCCCCCAGATAGTCAAGTGTTACTTTCGCTCTTACTAAGCACTGTGCCAGTCTCGGGGCAGTCGGAAAGGGTGGAGGAGAGCATGATGCTTTGATGGCTCTGGCCTGGTCTAAAGCGACACACCCAAGTCTGAAGGGTTTGTACCCACATCCTTTCCGTTGCACCTGGGTTGCTGGTGGCAATACCTTTGCAAGATCCGTTGGATACAGTGCCAACTAGAACTCAACTAGATCTCGATATATGTGGGCCGTAGGCTTAGTCCTCCCTCTTGGGGACTTTTGGCCCAAAGTCTGAACAAGTTTCTCTGATCCAAAATGACAGCTTGATTCCAGCTGACTTGGATATGGCCAACTGTTTCATTCAAGACATCGTCAAACATCAGACATGAAAGAGCTCTCAAGGCTGATATAGGCCAACTGGTCAGCTCACTTTATGCACAAGGACGCTGAGGTTCAGGGAAGTGCACAGACTTGCCCTCAGGTTGAGGTGATGAAGAAAAGACTCTGCTTCTGGAGTCAGAGGTTCAAGTGTGACTATTTTAGTTGCCCTTGAACAGAACCTCTCTGAGACTCACATTACTTTTTGTTACTTTTTTTTTTTTTTGAGTTGTTGATGACAGGTGAACCACTCATTTCTGTGTGGCTCAGCATCGCCTGGAAGGCTTGATAGATATACTGATTCTGAACTCCCTGCCAGCCCTCCAGCAGAGATTTGAAACAGGTTTCCTTGGGTCTGTCTGAGGGGCACCATGGAGAACGATGTGATCTTTGCCATCTTAACATGGCACAGTGTCCCATTGGGTCTCTTCACTCTGTTTTTTAGATGTGATTCTGAGAATGTAGCCTTACGTCACTAAGTAGGAATAACAATTGGCTTCATCCACTTTCATTCCATCTTCACCCCTCCTCTCTCTGATCACCAACACCTTCCTCCTCCTTTTGCCCTTTTCAGGACATAGACATACACAGCCTGTCTAGCTGTTGCCCTTATTAAGGCTTCCAAAAGGTCTGACCTTGAGAGTAAGTGTGAACACATATCAGCTTCATGGGGCATAGGCCATTATGTCCTGACTTGCTTGCTACATTCTATCGCAAGCATAGGACAAGATACAGTTGGAATTTCACTCAAGTGCCTTGTTGATGGAAATGTCAGATGTCGCATGGAACCCATGAAATCCTACTGCTTCTCCATGGCCTAATACTTAACGTTATCTATGTAACAGAATACATTGACAATTGGTAACTGGACAAATACATGTACATTTTTTTAGGCTACTCCAGTGGTATGCAATATATTTCTATTTCTAATTCTGACCATAACACATTTTCTACCATTCTTCTAGAACTATAAAAATGAAAATCAATGACAGCAATGAGAAGATCATTTACTATGTAATTTTCTGTTGTGTCCACAATTGAGTTATTTATGTTTAAAATGCGTGCATGCGTGCTAAGTCAACCCCACGGACAATAGCCTGCCAAGTTCCTCTGTCCATGGGATTTCCCAGGCAAGAACACTAGATTGAGTTGCCATGCCCTCCTTCAGGGGATCTTCACAACCCAGGGATTGAACCTGTGTCTCCTGCATCGGCAGACGGATTCTTTACCACTCAGCCACCAGGGAAGCCCATGTTTAAAAATGACATAGTTCAAAATAAGTCAACACTGTTCAAATACTTTATAAAGACCTAGAATTTCTTTTTTTTTAATGTTCTGATTTTGTTTATAGAAAAGACAAAATTATAATCAATGAAAATTAAAGAGAAAATAATCTGCTATTTAAGCACTGCAGAAGATCGTCTTCTTTTCATTTCCTTTCTGTCTTTATTCATAGACTTGCAATTTAAGGAGGTTTGTTTTCTATTCTCATCTCAGCAAGCATGAATCTGAGAAAGGAGCCTAACTTTAAGAAGGAGGAATAAATGTCCATCTCATTCATGTCAAGGGGTGGTTATGGGAATCTGGGGATTCTACAGGTGAAAATGGTTTGTATGTTATAAAGTGCCTTAAATGCCAAAAGGATTGTCATTTTGATCAAAGTCTCTCATTTCACGATGGTGTTCTCCATCTCTTTAAAAAAGCTGTTGGCATCTGTTTTTAGAGGATGACAGATACAAGGTAAAATGAAGAAAGATGAAAGGATCTGCAAAGATTTCAGAGCATTTGACCCAAAGAGGAAGAAGCTGAAAAGCTTCTTAATATCTTCAAGGATATAAAGTCCTATGATAAAGTGTGAGTGGGAACCAGCTGTTACCCATCTCTTTGGAGGTCAAATAAAGAAGTTATGGGCTTCATTTTGAAGAGGCCATTTAAGTTTTCTTAAAATCAACTTCCTGACTGTAGGGATTTTTGCCAACTGGGAAGGGATGGCGTAGCACAAGCCTCCTGCCTTGTGCCTTGAAGAATGTTATGTTCATCTACTCTCATGTACAAAATACCCTAAAACCTCATGGGGTGAAACAAGCAAGCACAGTTTTACGATGCTCTTGGCTTCTGTGGGTCAGGGACTCAGCCGGGGCATAGAGTGATCTGGGTCTGCTCTGCTGTGGGGAAGATCCAGAAGTCTGGAAGGAGCTCACATGATCTTGCAACAGCAGCAGGTGTCTTCACTCACATGGCTGATGTCTAGGACCAGGTCGTGCATCTCTCTCCAGGTACAGCTGAGATGTCTTCAGGTGGTCACGGCATCAGCTTCTCCAACACAGCAGCCTCAGGGTGGCTGGACATCTCACATGTGGTTCAAGGAACAAAGGCAAAAGCTGCTTGGCTTTGAAATCACCCAAGTGTCATTTCTGCTTAACTAGGACTGTGGAAACAGTCAGAATCCCATCCAGATTCAAGGGGAGGGAACACCGATGTTACTTCTCAATGGAGAACTGTCAAAAGAATTTGTAGCCATGTTTGAAAACCATCATAAAGAACTGACTGTAATCCATTTATTCACTCCACCTATCAGTGTTTCTTAAGCCCAGACACCAGGCTGGGGTGACTAAGAAGAATTCAACACATCCTGGCCAACCTGAAGGAGTCCCTGGGCCAATGGCAGTGGAGTAAACTTGGGGAGGGACCCTGTGAAGCCCACTCAGGTTTTCTACCATGAAGACCCTCCTCTCTGGGACTGAATGCTCTAGGGGAAAATTTCTGGTCCTTGTGAATCCAACTAAGCTATGAGTAGTTTTTCAATTTGTTTTTATTTCTAGTCTTTGGCTTGTGCTTTCTGGATTCCACAATCCAGGGAACTCGAATCTTTGGCAGCGAGTCCCATTCTAAATGTAAACAGATGGAGAAAGTGCCAGCCTGGCCCTGCAGAATGCATTCTAAAGCAATAACGTGCTGACACTGGTTGGGCAAATGAAGCTGCATTAAACAACTCTGTTTGCTGAGTCCTTTCCCAGAGGACCCAGAAGTTTCACACTGGTGAGGGGCACAGCAAATGCCTCTCTCAGGGTTCCCCCCGGGAAGGGCTCCATCTCAGCTCGGTAGACATTTGTACAGCAAATGAGAGCCTTGTTGGTGAGCTTTCAGGGGAATATACCAGATTAGCTGGAGTGACTTTTAATTATTTCTTTTATGTTCTCCAGCTTTTCTCAGGGCAGAGAATATAACAAAGCCACCTCCAACCCAACTCCTGTTACCACCACTTAAAATAACTTCATGACTGACATGGGCCCCACTGATTCAGAATCAGATTTAGATTTGTTCTGTCTCTTCCCCATCCTGCCTTCTCGGCACAGGGAGGAGCTGGACAAACTCAGTTTACCTTTCAGCCCAGTATCAGGGCTTCTGATTTTTGCTTTCCTCAATCAGGACAGGAAGAGGCAACACTCCATTGCTGGGGTTGAGAGGTGTCTGTCCAGAGTATCACTTACCCTCACATCTCTCCCTCTGGCTGAATAAAATGTCCACCACTAACTTATGTGCTGTCCCCATAGTCTTGTGGCATAGTTGGCCTGTGGGATGTTCAGTAAAGGTCAAATGTCCCCTGGTTACATGGATTAACTCAAAAAAAGCAGTGGCTGTAATAATCAACATGTACTGGGCATGTAGAATGTGCTTGGCTGACCTCTTTTCTTGCAACATCTCATAAAATCTCTGCTATATGAGTGACAACTTGATGGAATAGTCACTATTGTTATCCTTGCTTCCTAGATAAGGGCTCAGGGGGTTACATAGCTTGTCCCAGGTTCCGTGGATATATTATAAGAGCAAGTATTTGAACCCATCTGTTTTACTCCAAAACTCTTTGTGTTTGAACCACTGCACAGCAATTAATTACACAGTTGGCAAAGTGCGGGAGTTCGAGAGTTTGGGATACCTGACAGGTATGTTTTGATGGTGTGGGCTAGGGAAGGAGAGAGGTGTTTTTTCATAGGGAAAACACTTGGGATGCTAGGAAGATGCAAAAATAGAATGTGGAGGATGCTGAGCATAAACCCATACATTCAGGGTTATTGAACACCTACTCTGTGTTGACGTATAGTGAAGTCAGGAGTAATGTACAAAGACCAGCAGGAGTTACTTACGGAAGGCAGGAGGAAGACTCAAGAACAGCAATGTGGGTGCTGTGGGTGCTCTCTCTTCTGGAAGAACCCACCACCCTGGGGTCAGCCAAGCGACTTAGCGATCCCAGCCCCCGTAGTTCCTCAGCCACACCCCCAGTGGCCCTGACTCAGTCCCTGGAGTCACAGAGTATGCATGTGTATGTGTACCAAGTTGCTTCAGTCATGTCCAACTCTTTTGCGACCCAGTGGATTGTAGCCCACCATATCCCTGAGACTCTCCAGGCAAGAATACTGGAGTGGGTTGTCATGCCCTTCTCCAGGGGATCTTCCTGACCCAAAGACGGGACTCAGGTCTCTTATGTCTCCTCCATTGGCAGGCGGGTTCTTTAGGAAGTCACAGAAGATGTCTGTAGTGTTTGTGTGTAGCAGGTGTATGAAATAAGAAGCAAAATCAGGACCCAGAGCCCCAGGGACAGCAATCTGCAGAGTGGCCTGGAGACCCTCAAGAGCCCCCAGCGGGAGCAGCAGGAGCTTTGCTGCAGACCCAGCGGACAAGGGGCAGATGGACCCTGGGAATGCTGTCATCCTGGGCTCATCCCTGATGGACAGGAAGTACTTCCCTCCAGTGAGTGCTCAGTGCTACTGAAAGAATCGATGGGAGCCAGGGGAGTGGAGGGGCCAGAGGAATCATACATATTTTATGCTGTGGAATCAAATGGGATAGGCAAAGCGATTTCTTTTTCAAATGGAAGTGGCGGAGACTCGATTTCATTTAAGATTAATAGGTGCACTGCCCAGTCATCAGAGCTCGGAGACAAAGTAAGATGAACAAGCAAGATGCTGAGCCACAAAAATGGAGCTGGGATATTCAGAGCTGCAGAGGAACATTTGACAGAAATATCACAATCCAGGTGGTGGCCTAATGGGTAGGCATCTCTTCCTTCATATCATTCGTTCCTGGAAAGTGTGGAGAAACTGGGACATTATTTTCAAAGCACCAGGAAGATTCTTGTAATGCTGATGAAGTTACTTCTAGTATGTGAAAAATGATGCTCCAATACCGTCTCTGTTCTGATAAAATCTGGCTGGAACAGCAAAACTCAAGGCTGAGGGGCGCCCACCGATGTGTGGAGGAAGCGTGCGCAGTGGCCTCTTTCTTTCCCTGCCCTCTCGGGGGCCACCCACCTGAATCATTCCAGAGCACTGAGCATCTAGGCTGTCTGCAGAGATGGGCAGGGACAGATACCTCACTCTTCCTTTGGGAATTTCCTTTCATGCTTAATAGCCTCTGAAGGCAAATGGAAGGTGATTTTTCCAGGCCATTCCCTTTGCTTGATCTATTTCCAAACACTGCGTCTCTGCCTCCACTTCCTGCTTGTTCTATGAAAGGAGAGCATGGTGGAGCTTCCTTTAGCCAAGCCCTCTTTCTCTCCTTTTGAGATCTGACACATCCTTAGGAAGTCAGTTCAGAATTTACAGTGAGGGCAAGAGTAGGATCAATGCATCTTTTGTGAAAGGGAGGCAAATAGGGTGTAGTGACCAGCAGGGCCTTCCCTGCATACAAGACAGGAGTCCAGGAAACACGCCCATTCTGCTCACCCTTTCTTCCCACCAACTAGCCATGAATCTGGGTTGTCGCATCCTCCGTGTGGGTCCTGCCCTGGGAGGCAGGAGGAATAGAAGATAAGCTCCCGTTTCCTGCCTGCCAGGCGCATTCAGACTTCCTGTTTTGTCTCTTGCCCTCGTTTTAACCTGTGCCCAGATCTCTGCTGTACTTCAGCCCATAGGGGAGCCGAGCTGTCAGCACCGCTCCCTGAAGCCCCAGAGAGAAGAGACATCAATTAGGGGACCCTCTACCTTGGGGCGGCATGGCCTATTTGGGAGTCACTTAGCGCTTCCCTGGTGGCTCAGACAGTAAAAAATCTGCCTGCAGTGCAGGGGGCCGGTGTTCAATGCCTGGATCAGGAAGATGCCCTGGAGAAGGAAATGGCAACCCGCTCCAGAATTATTCTGTCCTGGAGAATCCTATGGACAGAGGAGCCTGGCAGGCTATTGTCCACAGGGCTGCAAAGAGTTGGATACAACTGAACGACTGACTTCGAGAAAAAACAATTAACAAGCAAAGCAATACTGAATATGTCCTTGCAGGGCCCTCTGCACCACGATGCCCACCCAGAGGACTTCCCTTTTGCGATCATGTGCACGTGAACCTCAAGTCTCTCACGCCTGCAGGAGAAGTGCTGCTGTGACTCCAAAGGGTGGGGGGCAGCGTGATGCCAGAGACTCTGCTGCTTCTGCTGCCTGCAGGTCCTGGACGGCCCCTCATCTGTCACCCACGAGGGTCCTCCACCAGTGCTGCCAGCGCCCTGTGGCATAAAGCTCAGGATGGGCCTACCATTCCTTCAGGTCTGGTCAGGCCAAAAAACCTTCACCACCTGCCACTCAACTGAAAAACAAATGAAACACTGTCTTTTCCCTCTAAAAACCGCACTCAGTCCCAGGAAGTCACGGACGTGTGGGGCCAGGGTGTTGGAGAAGATGATGTCACTGCCCTCCCAGCTGCCTTGATCTGGTTTGTTTTTTAAACGATATGGGAGAGTCTTCGTTGTGATTACAAGCAGAGAGGAAAAGTACCACCATGTTGACCAGGATCAAGACCCCCCCTGCTTTGCAGGCTCAGGGCTCCTCTACCCAGGGAGCCCTGCGGGCTTTTGTGACACACGTGTCCACGGGAGGGTGTATGTGGGTGCAGGGAGGGCTGAGCCCCATGCAGTCCTGGCTTCGGTAGCAGACATGGAGTGGAGGCGTTCAGTCATTTATAAAGAAAGCCCCCCACTTTTCCTGCAGGAGGTAACGTGCACACAGGCCTGGGACGGGGTGGCACTCACTTCCTGGTGTTTCCATTCCTGCAGGGGCAGGGCCAAGGTCCCTGCTTCCGGCGGTCCTGAGCCACCTCCCACGGTGCCCGTTCCCACAGGCGGTCTGGAGGCCACAGGCCACTGCCAGGGACATGCAAGCATCTCCTCTCCCAACACGCCATCTTCTCCTTCTGTTCTGTCTCCATTCTTCCCCTTTTCTCTTCCTTCCCCTACCCACTCAATTTCCCCCTCACCCCTCACCCAGTCCTTTGGAACCAAGAGAACTGATGAGCCACCAACTCCTTATGACCTTGGAGAGGCCTTCGCCCCCTTGGGATTTGTGTCCTTGTGAGTAGAAGCAGGAAGCTGGACCATGGCTTGGGAACAGAACCTCGGACGGATCTTGTTGACCTGTTGACCCAAGGCCCAGCTGTCCTTCCAGCCCATGTAGAGTGGTGGCTGGGGGCCCCCACAGACCCCGGGCTCCATTCACCAAACTGTCCAACCACTAACATCAGCTCTAATTGTATTTTCCTTTTTCTCTCTTGCTCACAGAAGGAACGCAGCAGCTAATCCAAGCTGCTGAGGCAGTGTTTTCTCTTTGTCATGACCGCATCGTGCACCAACCACTTTGAGGTACATCTCAGCCAGTGCTGGGGTGAACTTGGCTCAGCTCTGCACTTTACCTCGGCTTCTGAACAAAGCCAAACAGGAGCCATGAAAGGGCTACAGGGCCAATGAAGTAACGTCTGAAAATGCTTTTGGGGTCTTTGAATTTCTCAGAGTAATTTTCTTTCTAATTCCAGAATGACACTGTCCCTTTAAAAATAAAAATAAAAACAAGGCCATCTGAGCAGTGAATTTAAATTAGCTGCACACAATAATTTCATCTTCATGCTGTAGTTGAACCCACAATCCTGGGCAGGGCCTAAATCTAACTACTTCAATTATTTATCAGAAAAATTGTTTTTCTCAACTCCATCCGGATGCTGAAATGGTTTTCTAATACAGTTTTAAAAATATGCTCCAGTTCATGACCTCAACTTCCGGGAATCATTGCGTTCCCATCAGTGGACCACATCAAATCAGTTGGCTCCAAAAAGCATGGGTGATTCAAAAAGCCTGACTCAGCCTGGCCTTAGAGGACACTCCTGCAGATGCAGGTCTGAGCTCAAATTCTTCAACCCTGGGCAAGTTTTAACAGAGTAGAGTTGGGACGATAGTGATATTCTCATGATTAATCTCCTACACAAAAGATTGAACAGGGAATTAATGTGGATTTCTTAGAAGATGTTGAAACTTAAGAGCCTTGGTTTTAGTGAGAATTTCAGATGCAAGAGCTGCCAGGGACATTTGCCATCAGGATCATGACCTAATTATATTGATTATCCTTTATTGTCCACAAGAGTCTGGTAGATGCCACCAGTGAACTTTCTAAATTGTCCATAGGCCTCCAGTGAATTTGTTCCAGTGAAATAAGTGGGCTCCTGGGAATGCCTCTCTCAGGATATGAAGGACGAGAGGATGCTGGTACCTCACTAGGCAAAGCCTCCCCAGCAGGCTTCGGGACCCAGAGCAAGTGTTAGAGATTTTTGGAACTGAGGCCTCAGGTCAAATAGTATGATAATATTGAGCCCCATGAAATTGCCGATATTCAGCTGTTTTTTTTAAACTAGATTTTATTTATTATTTTTATTTTTGGATGTGCTAGGTCTTCATTACTGCTCTGGCTTTTCTCTAGTTGTGGCAAGTGGGGGCTACTCTCTAGTTGCAATATGCGAACTTCTCACTGCAGAGGTCTCCATGTTGGAGAGCTCGGGCTCTAGGGCACATGGACTTCAATAGTTGCTGCTCCTGAGCTCCAGAACACAGACTCAATAGTTCTGGTGCACAGGCTTAGTTGCTCCATGGCATGTGGGATCCTCCTGGACCAGGATCAAACCTAAATCTGCAATGCCAAGCAGATTCTCTACCACCTAGCCACCAAGGAACCCCCTCAACCATGTTTTAACCTGTAAAAATGGCTGTTTCATGTGGTTTGACCTAACGTATATACTTGACACTTGATAGTGACCTTTTTCTTTCATGGAGGCAGAAAGACCCTGTGTCGCACTTAGAATGAAATCCCACTCTTGCTCAGAGGTCCATAAAGCACCTCAACCCCAGTGCACTTAGTCCTGTTAATTCCCTCATGGTTTCTCACCACCCCTGTCAGAGTTAATCTCTCCATCTGGGGTTGTGCTGACAGTTGCCTAGCAGTTCTTGTGGAATATACACATTTAACTATAGCTATTTGTATTCATGAATGCCCATTAAAATTACCAATTCTTTGAGGATGTGGTCTATCACACACATCTTTGCATCTCCTAGATGCCTTTCCACATAGTAGGCACTATTAATTATTTATTGGTTGGCTACCTGGATCTTGATGCTTTTACTAATGTAGCAAAAATTGATTACCACCAGTTAGCTCTTTCAGAATTTATAATAGGGCTATAGTCTTTGCTTCATGGAACAAAAATGATTATAGTTTTTTATATTAGGATTAAGAAGATTGTTGCCTTTTTAATCTCATGTAGCACATAGCATTTTCACAGTGTGCTTTGTGTTGATGTGAGTCAGAAAATACTAAGAGCTGATGGGCTTCCCTGGTGGGTCAATGGTAAAGAATCCACCTGACAATGTAGGAGATGCAAGTTCAATCCTTGAGTTGGGAAGGTCAGGAAAATACTGAGGAGGGAGGCAACTGCCTCCAGTATTCGTGCCTGGGAAATCCTATGGACAGAGGAGTTTGGCTACAGTTTATGGGATCATAAGAGTCAGACACAACAGTGACTAAGCTACTATAACAACAAGAGCTGCCTGGTTTTCCCAGTTCTGCTATGTCCCCTCAGGTAAGGGGTTCCATGGGGCACAGACGGTGTCACAACTGCCGAAACACATGGAACTAGACCACGTGCCTGACCACAGCACATGACCAGAAGCCAAGGACTGGGAGCTTCCAGGGCAACACACCTTCGGTGGAACTTGGCAGCATTCATCCTCCCTCCAGCCCCATCGTGCCCACCTGCTCCCCGCAGTGGGCTACTTCTCTATGAATGGACCTGATGTTCTTCCAGATGCCGAAGCCAGAAGTCTCTGAGGCCAAACGCACGCTCCCACCCGTCACCTCCATGACCCCCGCATCTCACTGGTCACCTGATCTCCCGTTCTGTCTCCTTCTGCTGCCCGGATGCCAAGGTAACACCCTTGGTTCCTGGCTCTCCTGCTGCCTCTCTTCCCTCCTGAGACTCCTCCACCAAGGTGATCTTCATAAGCTGTGCTTCTGATCATGTTGTTCCTCTGCTTCAAATCCTTCCTGCACGTCTCACTTGCAAGTCACACCCTTCCATCCAGTCTGGCCTTCCTCTCTGGAATCCTAGCCCATCGCCCTCCCTCTGAGCTGCTCAGAGTTCCTGTCTTCCCTTGAGTTTTATGTTTCCAGTTCCCTCTGAATGGTTAATTCACACTGTCCTCACAGCCAAATCCTACTGAACTGTGAGATTCAACTCAGGGTCTCTTGTATCATTCCCTCCACCAGGCTGGCTTGTGTACCTCCCTGGATCCCACAGCACCAAGCTCACCTTCAGCAGAGAAAGTGGAGCCGTCAGTGCAGAAGCAGCTCACCTTAGCTGTGACACTGTGTTCCCTTTGCTTTGCTTACTTGATGTTATGTGATGCACAGATTTTTATTCTGGCTCTATTTTCTTGGTCAGGACAGTGACTCATGGTAAAGATCCAGCTCTGGCTCTTGACGTGCTAATCGCAGCCTTGAGTATTTCTGTACTTGGCCTGTTACAGTGGGGAAGAATTTATACGTGTCAGGCAGACACAGAGCCTTTTAGCTAATTACAAGGAGAATGCCCCACACGGCAGCCATCCTGCCCCCTTGGAAACAAAAGTGGAGAAAGATGATTTGCTGGTGATCGAAGGTAAATCTCCTGAGGTTTCAGAAGTTGGGATTTTGTGACTGCATGAGGAAAGGAGTAATCTCCCTCATTGTCGGACAAAACTCAGGTCTGGCTATGAGCAAGGGGCAAAGCCGCCCATCTTTATTGGATGGCAAGTCTTTATCACAAATGATGAACAGGAGGCAAAATCTCACTTTCCCAGGGTATCAAATTTGTCATAGGCCTATGCTGTGTCCAGGGTGGTCATCTCCTTCCTACTGGAGGATGTGGGGATATGAAACCTTCAAGACCTACCTGGATGAAGCCTGAACCCTAAACAAGGTGTTAAGAACCCAAACCTGGGGATGGTGCCTGAAATATGGCAGCATTTGTGACTCATGCAAGCTTAGTCATTTCAAGTTGAAGCTGTGCCAGTTCACCACCCAGTAATATTTTCCACTCAATGATCACCGATAAATAAGAGATAACCAGTCATCTCTAGATTGTGCTCAGAGCTCCAGCTCTGAGGCCCAGGCAGCTCAGAGGGTCTGGAGGTGGCAAAGCAGCAGGCCTTTCCCCTCCAGCCTATCTGCTGGCTTACACCCTCCCCCAACCCTGCCCCAGAAGGCATCGACAGCTGGTGTAGCTGCTCAGCACTGAGTTGAAACTGGGGGCTTTTACATATACAGTAGGTTTCAGAGTTTAAAGAATATTACATAATTGAAGTAATATTAAAAAAAAAAAAAAAAAAAACAAGTTGACTTTGCTTTACTGGTTTAAACTACAATTAGAAGCCAGCAGTCAACAGTGACGGGCTTCCTGAGTGGCGCTAGTGGTAAAAACCCTCCTGCCAATGCAGGAGATAAAAAGAGATGTGGGTTCAATCCCTAGGTCGAGAAGATCCCCTGGAGGAGGGCATGGCAACCCACTCCAGTATTCTTGCCTGGAGAATCCCCATGGACAGAGGAGCCTGGTGGGCTACAGTTCATAGGGTCACAAAGAGTAACACACGACTGAGTGAACAAGCTATTCAACAGTGATGGAATCTCTGAAACAATGGGAAGAGCCCCTCACATTGAAAGTAGTTCACAGCAGACACGGGAGGTTCAGCTCAGACAGGCCAGGGCTCTCAGAGGCTGCTGTGTCCAGAGGAGGTAGCAGCCAGGTGGGGCTTTGAGGGTCCCAGGTAATACAGGGCACAGCCCCTGTGAGGACTGTTCATGCTGCAAATTCAACCATCCATGAGGGAGCAGCTTGGAAGGGCAGGGGTATCCTTGCTGCTAACTGGTTCAGTCTCAGCCCGAGTCCAGCCTCCCTTGGCAGACACAACTGTTACTATCCAAAGAGACTGAAACTCATCAAAGCTATTTGTGTCTATGTGCCAAGCCACAGAGATGATGCAGTCATGAGCACAGACTTGCAGCTGAACGAGTGTGTGCTGCAAACTCCTCCACACGAGAGGGGGTCATGTAGTATAGCAGGATGCAAGTGTTTTGAAGCGAAAACCTGTGAATAGAAGATGACGATGCGACATGACAGGAGACAGGTGTGCTCCGCAGGCAGCCTCTCTCCGTGGAAACTGCAGGGCGGGCGTGCTGAACTTAGTGAGATGCAGCAAGCTCCCAGACTCATTTCGACCCAAGCAGACACAACCTTCCATGACTTCCATTAAACAATTTATTAAAATTTTAAAATAAGAATGCCTATTATATTTCCTTTTGTTGGATGATGCAGTGAAGTGATCAAGGGGCTGTGGGGCGGGGGGAGGGTGGCAGTGGTGGCGGACAGGGAAGATCGGGGATAGACAGTGACAGGTAAGGGAAGGAATACACAGCTTAATTAGCAACCAATGATGGAAACCCAACTATGCCCTGATTTTATCCTTTTGGGGGTTATTGTTTATATTCATACATGATTCAAATAAAACCCTGGAGATGGCTATTCCTAGTATCCTCTTGTAGATATGGGGCTACTGAGGGAAGCTATGTGAGTCCCCTACGTCACATACTAGGAAAGAGAGATCTCAAAGCACAGTCCCAGGCTTCACACTCAATGCTCTGTCCTCCGAAATATGCTCTTTCTTCAGAAAATCATATAGATAGTGGGGACAAGATTTTCCCAAGATTATTTGGATTCCCAAGTGCATGCTATTGCCTCATAGTCTGTAGGGTAGAATGCTGGTTCCCATACAATATAAATCCTACTGTCTGGGAGCAGTTGTGAACAGAACTTGGGGACAGGTTGCAGGCTCCTGGGCCACTGGGTGGGGGATGAGGAAAAAACCCATAGATGTCAATATTGTAATACTCATTGTATCAGCTGTGCTTGATAAGCATTTGCTATGGGCCAGACCCTTAGATCCTTAGTAAACTCCGGGAGTTAGTGATGGGCAGGGAGGCCTGACATGCTGCAGTCCATGGAGTCCACAAAGTGTCGGACACGACTGAGTGACTGAACTGAACTGAACTGAGACTCTCAGACAGGCTTCCCAGATGGCGCTAGTGGTAAAGAACCCACGTGCCAGTGCAGAAGAGGTAAGAGACACAGGTTCGATCCCTGGGTCAGGAAGATTACCTGGAGAAGGAAATGGCAACCCACTTCTTGCCTGGAGAATCCCATAGACAGAGGGGCCTAGTGAGCTACAGTCCACAGGGTTGCAAAGAGTTGGACATGACTGAAGCGACTTTGTACACATGCACGCAGACCCTTAGACATAAGCACTCGTGAAATGGGGCCCACAGCCGGTGAGCACTCATAGACACAGTCCTGGGCTCCACAAAGCCCCACCCTTTTCAGGAAGAGCAGCAAGGGAGCCTGGGCTGCTCCCCCATCCAGCCCTCAACCCGTTCCTCACTGAGAATCTCTGGGTGTTATTTAGACACCAAGAATCATCCTGATATTCACTCAGGGTTGGGGGCAGTCTTCTGAGAGAACACAGAACATGGTTCTCTCTATAGAGCAAAGGCAAGGGTCAGCTTCCCCCTCAGAATGGAGGAGAGAAGGGTATAGAGAGCCAGGGAAGTTAAGTCATTCATTCATTCACCTGATAAATATTTGTAAGGAGCCAATGATGTGCCAGCCACTCTTCTGAGGGCTGGGATGATGGTGGTGCACAAAACAGAGAAACAACCCCTGTTCTCTTGGAGATAATGGGCCTTGATCTCCTTGAATAGGCCCAGCCTGGTGGAGAGGCTAGGGGAGGGAGAGAGTGTTCTGTTTTCAGTGTAATGTTGAGGAACTCAGGGCTTTGCCATCTACAAGCCAGCAGACCCAAGGTACAACTCAGGCCCTCCACTGTGTGCTGCTACACAAGGGGACCAGCGGAAAGAGGGGTCCTGGGACCTTGGGAGAAACTGCAGGGATGTTGGCACCAAATGCTGTGACTCTAAGTTTGTTCCTTCTGTTATCCTTCCCTTCCTAATGAAAGTTTCTAGGGAGACACGGGTGACAAATGCACCCATCTTTGTCAGCACTTTTGAGTACAGCTATTCTATTGAGACCTATTGAGTAAAATTATTCATCTACCCAAATAACACAACTCCCTTAAAGAGTTTAAGATATCTGAAAACAGTAATCAAATTTGTAAAGTAAGGCAAAGCAATGCCTAACCAAAAAACCAACAGAAAGTTATGTGACCATTTTATATTATGCAAAATTGCAATGAAGAACCAGAATTTGACAAATACACAAGGAAAGGGCCTAGAGCTTAATCAGTGTATCTATTATTTTTAGAACAAACTCTAAGATCAAATATGTCTATTTCAGGGGATTTTATATGTATGATATTTCAAATCAAGACTGAAATTTTTATATTAACAAAAAAAACCCATCATCCTAAGCTAGAGGAGTGCAACAGGGAATAAACTAGTACTTTCCAGCAATTTCTTTCTGCTAATTCTAAACTGGTTACAGGAAAGAATTGCAATTTGTGAGGTAAACTCAGCAACAGCTTGGTTTTCAGAGGGAAGCTGAGATACACACATACTTACCCATGGTTACTTCCTTTCGAAGAGCAAGAAAACAAACCCCAAATGCTTGAAGTGGTAATAATGGTTGGTTTTGTTCAGCTGATAACAAATTTGCCCCTTTACAGGCAGAAGATGCAAACCCAAGGCAGCGGTGTAGGGCTTCCTTTCCCGTGATGGGCAGGTCCCTGGATTTCACTTCTCTGACAGTCACTCTTGACACCTGCCAGCTGATCACTCAGCCCCCATGAACTTTACTCCAGTGCAACGCAGCTTCCGTGGTCACAGCCCTAACCTTGTCATCCACAGCGCGTTCTGCCACCTGCATCTTAACCTCCCTGTCCCCTCCGTTCCTCCTCCTCTTCCTCCCAGTATTCCTTCTCTGTCTCTTCTGCAGATGCCCTGGCCTCTGGGAGCCTCCATCTGGTGCCCTGCCCTCCACCCCTGGTCAGGAGAGTCCGTCCTCATCCATCGGCTAAGCCTCTCTCGTCTCGCATTGTGGCTCTGTCTTTAGAATACCCTTCACCTCTCTCAGGCTGGGCCCAATTCAGAGATCAAGGCCCATCATCTCCATGAGAAGAGGGACTGTTTCTCTGTTTTGTGCACCTCCATACTCCCAGCACCCAGAAGAGTGGTTGGCACTTCCCGGGCCCTCCATAAGTATTTCTTGGATGAATGAATGAATGACTTAACTCCCCTAGTTCTCTGCACTCTTCTCTTCTCCCTTTTAGATGGATGGGCTGGTCCCTATTGCTCCTCCTGTCATGTTCTGTGTTTACTCTAGGACGCCCTTTCCCTGAAGGACCATCAAGATGATCCCTGGTGTCTAAAGAATGCACAACTTCAGGGCCCAGCCCAGATATTCTCAGGGAGGATGGGGTTGGGGGCCAGGCGTGGGAGCAGCCCAGGCTCCCCGGTTGGTCTTTCTGATTAGAGTGAGGCTTCCTTGGGCCCAGAGTTTGTGTCTGTGAACCTTTACCTTCTCCAGCTGCAATCCCCATTTTCTAAGTGCTTCTAAATGGAGCCCAGTTACCTGGATGAGTGTTTGCCTCTGGGAAACACACTGTTAGAAGGCTCCTTCCTTTCCCACATGACTTTAAGACCAGTGCTTCTAGGGGAGAAGTGTGCCAGCCAGGGTGTGGAAGCTCACATTTGAAACCTGGTTGTAACTCGACGGCATAAAATCATCACCCAGCTGCATGTCTGGGCGGCACTGGGCCTGGATCATAATGCACTTCATCCCTGAGCTACCTTCCTCTTATCTGATTTGCTAGGGAATCTGGATTTGTCAAAGTTCTCAGCCCCACCTGCTTCTGGCCAATGTTCCTACTTGTTCAGCAACCCAGAGAGTAGTAAACAGACCTGGGTCTGCAGTAGCAGAGGGGGCAGCACTGGAGGTGGGTGGGCCACCTAGAAAGACCCCCTGCTCCATCCTTATGTATTTTCTAGGCTGACCAGCACATCAGAAGTGAGGAATGGTCTTTCCTAGTCTGGGGTCTGAGTGAGCTCACCCTCTGCTCCCAGTTCCACACAGAAGGAAAACACACCCAGTTTGGCTCCAGGACTAAGAGAGTCTGGTCCACAGGGGTCACCTTTAGCAAGGACATTAACAGTCAGGAAATGGTGAAAAGAGGTTGCGAAGACTGACAAAGCCTTTAAAACCTCCAGATCTGTGAGGAGCTGGTGAAAGACGGAGGAGGCCAAGAGCTAGCGATTGGCTTTTGGCACCTCTGAGTCTCCCCAGTGAACACAGGCAGCAAAAGCCTTTATGTTTATCCGAGGTCAGCAGTGAGAACGCAGCCAACAGGGAGAGAGCAGCCCGTGGAGGAGGCGGGAGTGGGAGGAGGGGAGAGGAAGTGGAAAGGAGGCAGGAGGAGCCGGGCAGAGACTAACAAAACCCAGGCAAGTCCGCTCCCAGGGGCTGGGGCTCTGGAAAACAAATTTGGAAACATTATCCCACAAGATCTCCATTGAAGACATTAAGCCTAGAGGCCCTAAGAGACCCACTGAAGAGAGGAGGCCGGAGCCGGGATCTCAGAGGCTCAGCCGTTCTGTGAAATCAAAACAGCTTGAGCCAAAACAGCTCATGAAGAGATAAGGGATTAAACCAAGCTTGGAACCATTTTAGATGAGAGAATCTCTAACATTCTTGAGGTTCCCATAGGAAGAGGTTTGCTCAACTTAGCAATGAACTGTGAAAAGCAGAATTCCACTTCGGGGGTCCCTGCTGAAGCATAAAAAAAAACAAAAATTCTCCCACAGGCCATGTGATTGTGTTTATTCTCTTCCAGGGCTGGCAACACAGAGTGAACCCCACAATCCTTAGTGATTGCACCCCAAAATATCATACTAGGGAGTTGTTAGGTCTGGGGACTCAAAATTCACTGATAAAGTGAGTTCTTACTGGAATTCAAAAAGCAAACAGGAACCAGGAGTATTTTTATTGCACTTTTCCATCTAAAGCTTTTTCATCTTGGTTTGGATTCCAGTTGCTCCCTGGGCAGTTTTGAAAAAATAAAAATGAAACGGAGAAGGCTTCAGCAGCTATAAGCAATAGAGGTGAAGATACCATAGAGAAGGAAGCTGCAAGCGGCTGTGAGGCAGGTCCCTGGGTGCCTGGAGGATGCACGGGTCATGTCTCAGGTCAGGGGCACTGATGTTTTATGCTGAACATTCAAAAAGTTACTTCCTGGAACACCACGGTTAATATCAAGACTCCCCAAGCATGGTGTCAGGGACACAATCTGAGGTCCCCAACAGAATTTCTCCAATTTTTCCAAATGTGTTTCAGGTGAAGAAGTGAGTTTTAATACTAGGCAGAGAGTCAGGTCTTTGGGGATCTCTCAGAATCCAAAAATGCTGAGAGGCCCATCCTCCATCTCCTGTAATACTGACTCCTGTTTGTACATAAACACAAGCCAGTATTCTCTACTCTGTTCCCAAGTTGAGGGATGTTATAGGACATTGCATTGTTCTCTGGGAGGGCTTAGGGGCCTACGATCCTTCAGAACCGAGGAAGTAGGAAGTCTTGTCAATGGAGAGTGTAAGAAATGAGCATTCGACTTGGATTCCTGACCCTGTGGGGAGGGGGAACCCCTGATTTTCCTAGCCCTCTATCTGGCAGCAAAGCCCATGGAAGCCAAAGATCTATCTCCTCCCTGCAAACTGAAATGTGGCAAAGACGTCAATATGGTTCATTCCTGAAGGGCCACATGTGACTTTCAGCTTCACCCACCCAAGGCTGCCTCCAGAATGGAGCTTGAAAAGCTTCTCTGCTGACCTGTGCGGGCTTTCTTCTGTGGAGCACAGTGGCTCTTTCTCTCCGTATGTGGGGCTGGTGCTGCCCTTGGTTGAGGAAGAGGAGTAGAAACGGTGATGTCCTGCCCTCCTCTTCCCTTCTGCCTACACATCACCCAGCAGATCTGAAGTGCGTCAGCATCGCCCTTCTGACAATATACAGGATTCCTGCACTGTTGTGCAGATAACTGGACAGAAACCCAGGTGACAACACTCAGTGTTACTCAACTGGGGAAACAGAGGTGTGGAAGATTTGGGACAGCTTAGAAAAACTGAAATCAATGAGTTAGGATAATTGTAGATTAAACTCTCAATTTTAATGTCTTCATACAACAATTTATTTCTGTCTCCTGATCAGTCTCATGCAGGTATTTGAGTGATGTCACAGTGTGGAACTACCGCACAATTGCACTCATCTCACACACTAGTAAAGTAATGCTCAAAATTCTCCAAGCCAGGCTNTAAAGAAAGCTGAGCGCCAAAGAACTGATGTTTTTGAACTGTGGTGTTGGAGAAGACTCTTGAGAGTCCCTTGGACTGCAAGGAGATCCAACCAGTCCATCTTAAAGGAGATCAGTCCTGGGTGTTCATTGGAGGAACTGATGTTGAAGCTGAAACTCCAACACTTTGGCCCCCTGATGCGAAGAGCTGACTCATTGGAAAAGACCCTGATGTTGGGAAAGATTGAGGACAGGAGGAGATGGGGACGACAGAGGATGAGATGGTTGGATGCCATCACCAACTCAATGGACGTGGGTTTGGGTAGACTCCGAGAGTTGGTGATGGACAGGGAGGCCTGGCGTGCTGCAGTTCATGGGGTCGCAAAGAGTTAGACACGACTGAGCAACTGAACTGACTGAACTGAACAGTGTGGCAGTCAGGATACCTGGCTCCTCCCATCTTGTGGTCCAGCGGTCTCCATGCCCTTGACAGAGACAGCATATGGACAAGGCATCCCCGAGTTCTCAAATGCCCTGTATTGGAAATGACACACATTATCTCCACCTGCAGTCCTGTTCCAGTTCTTTACTGATGTGCAGCAAATCACCCCAAACTTACTGACTCACAACAGTGACAACATTCATTTTGAACTTGCAATTTGGACAGGGCTCGGTGGGGACAGCTTGTTTCTGCTCCATGTGTTGTCTCCTGGGATGGCTTGGAGGCTGAGGGCCGCAGTTGGCCACCTCACATCCTCTGTTGCAGTCTAGCATCCATGGGTACGTCAGCTGTGGCTGTAGCCAGAGCTTGTACACTTGAAACTTCCACATGGCTGCTGGGCTGTCTGGTTCCTGGGTTCTCATGGTGAGTGTCTCAAGAGGACAGGATAGAGACTGTATTGCCTTTTATGCCTTGGTTTGTTAAGCCTCATGGTCCACCCAGACAGAAGGGAGAGGACCTAGACCCCATGGCTTGATACAGGAGTGCAGTATCACACACTGTGAGACATGAGACAGGGTCCTCTTGATGTGGCTGTCTACAGATTACACGTCAGCCACAACCCCTTCCTTGAGGACCAGTCTCTTGAGGACATCTAGATGCCAGGTGAGCTTAGGAAATACAGCTGGAGCTGGGCAGCTGCTTCAAAGTGACAGCAATGGCAGGAAAGCCCTTTTGGGTTGTAGCAAGCCGGCTACATGCAATTTTTTCATGTCATGAATGGGTCCATTGTAATGTTCACACGTCCTATGGAAGGGAGGCATCTCAGACAGGGCTTTGGCAGAAAAAGCAGAGTCATGCTGTGAATGCATGAGGTTCTCTTTAGGGAGAAAGTGTGATCACGTGCTGCCCAGGCAGCTTCTGTACACTTTCCATCTTTAACATGGTCCAGGGGAGCCAGCCAGGCTAGCCAAACCTGGGCTCAGCCGAGCAGCTACAGAAACAGGGTGAGTGGGACACAGGCTGTGCCTTCCCCTGCTCTTCTCCCTCCTCATCCTCTGGCCCCTTCATTCTTAGAGCTACTCTGACTTCCTGTGGATGTAAAGCATCACAGAGAAGCAAGGAAGGCACTAGAACATTTATTCCACCGTGTAGTTAACAAATTTAATGAGCACCTACTGTGGGCCAGGCTCTGGAGTAACCCTGTGAACTAGACCGACAGGAGGTTGAGGAGGTGGGGACCCCGGCCGTGGGCTTTATGCTTGATTTCAGCCAGAATCTGGCATGAGTGTGCTGTGCTCGGCAAGACAGGTGGGCGGGTCACAAAGAGTCTACTCACCTCTGTAGCAGACTGGCGGCAGGTCAATTAACCTAATTTAACCGCCTAACTGGTAAACTACACACTCCCTGTGTCAGATGTATAAATCAGTGCTGACAGATGACATGATAGGGATATTCTTGCTGTACATTTATCTGGGGGCAATTAATTATAACAGGCTGGAATGGCATTTGCGCCTTGAAATATGGAGGCAGCTGAAGAAATTCTGTATGTACTGCTGAAGCAAATGCAAGGCTAATTTGCATTTAATTGTAATCGGCATTCATTTAGGGTCCTGGCAGCTGAGCTGCACTGTGTGTCAGCCAGACACCTCGGTGGATCATGAAGTTACCCTCTTGAGTGTTTCAGGCACGCTGACTGCATCAGTAACAAGTGGCGTTTTGAAATCGAGCTCAGAAACGAGACAAACTATGAAAGAAATGTCAAAATCAGGAATGGAGGAAATTGCTGAGTGCCTTTGGAAAGGCTTCTCCCCACCCACTCTTGAAAAAAAAAAATCCCAGATCTTCTTTTATCCACCCTTTCAGCTGTAGCTGTAGAGCTAAAGTGTGTTTTGCTAAACAGGCAGAGAATGAGTGCTATTTAACAAAGAACACATCAAATGTGGGACAACTTCACAGGAAGGGCTTAGAGGGAAAAAATAAAGAAACAAGCACCCAAGCTCTTGCTGGTTTTGATGCCTGTCAGGGTAGAAGACGTCACTGGCCATTGAGGGAGATTAATTGTTGTTTTTCTAGGAAGCTGGAAGCCACAGTATAGGATGTGTCTCATTTGAGTGTATAAGAAGCGTCCATAAAATCAGAAGACTTCAGCAATATTAAAAAACGGGCATCTGCATTCAGTTGTGTGCCATCCCTTTCTAAGTACTTACCGTGGGTAGCTCCAGACTTAAACTGACTGTATCATTACTTGAAACATTCTTGGAACTCCTCTTCAGAGGCTAAAGCATATTCTCATTGAATACTTTTGTTGTTCTTGTTCAGTCACTCAATTGGGTCCGACTCTTTGCGACCCCATGACTGCAGCAAGCCAGACTTCCCTGTCCTTCACTGTCTCCTGGAGTTTGCTCTAACTCATGTCCATTGAGTTAATGATGCCATTCAACCATCTCCTCCCCTGTTGCCCTCTTCTTTTCCTGCCCTCAACCTTTCCCAGCATCAGGGTCTTTTCCAATGAGTCGGCTCTTTGCTTCAAGTGGCCAAAATATTGGAGCTTCAGCTTCAGCTTCAGTCCTTCCAATGAATATTCAGGACTGATTTCCTTTAGGATTGACTGGTTTGATCTCTTTGCTGTCCAAGGGACTCTCAAGAGTCTTCTCCAGCACCACAGTTTGAAAGCGTCAATTCTTTGGTGCTTAGCCTTTATGGTTCAACTCTCACATCTGTACATAACTACTGAAAAAAACCATAACTTTGACTATATGGAAATTTGTCAGTAAAGTGATATCTCTGCTTTTTAATATGCTGTCAGGGCTTTCCTGGTGGCTCAGAGGTTAAAGCGTCTGCCTCCAATGCGGGAGACCCAGGTTCGATCCCTGGGTCGGGAAGATCCCCTGGAGAAGGAAATGGCAATCCACGCCAGTATTCTTGCCTGGAGAATCCCATGGACGGAGAAGCCTAGTAGGTTACAGTCCACGGGGTCGCAAAGAGTCGGACACAACTGAGCGACTTCATCTAGGTTTGTCATAGCTTTTCTTCCAAGGAGCAAGAGTCTTTTAATTTCATGGTGGCAGTTGCTGTCTGCAGTGATTTTGGAGCCCAAGAAAATAAAATCTGTTGCTGTTTCCATTGTTTCCCCATCTATTTGCCATGAAGTGATGGGACCAGATGCCATGATCTTAGTTTTTTTTTTTTTAATAATTTAGCTCTAAAATAATTTAGAGCCAAATCTGGGTCCCATCTAATAAAAATATGTGTGTGTGTGTGATATGCAATGAGAATGGTTTTCTTATGTGGAGCTGACACTGGCTCTGAAACCATTCCTTGAGGAGTGCTCCTGCACTTGTTTGAAAGATAATGACCTTGCTGGAAGATGTCTATGGCCTACCATCTCCCATGCTTCTTTTGCTGTGGGATCCTTTCTTTATATATCTTTATTAACAGCCCATGTAACCACTGTTCCTCAAAATGTCCTTTGGGAAATACTAAACTACAGCCATTACAAAGAAAGGGACACACAGGAATATTCGGGAAGATGCAAGGGACTTCTGGTGAGACAAAGTAAATCAACTTCGTGTATTTCTTTTTTTTTCTCCCAATATGCCAACAAAGGAATACAAAAGACACATTCTCCAAGGCAGTAGAAGGCAACAATAGGCAAAGGATTGCAATACATTCCTGGGGAATGAAGAAGCCCACAGAAGTGGCAAAGCCTTAAGAAAACAGAGGGAGCTAAAACCTAAAACCTAGATTCCCTGAGAGGAGATGTCATAGAAAGGTGAGCTGGTTTGCATCCAAGGAGGCGCAGACCTGGGAGGTACAAGATTTTGCTCTGAGACAGTCTGTGGATGAGATACTAGTATAGACTGAATGTCTGTGTTCTCCCCAAATTCATATGTTGAAACTCTAACTCCCTGATGGATGGTATTAGGAGCTGGGGCCTTGGGGAGGGTGAGAGGCTAGAGCCCTCCCCAGCAAGATTAGTGCTCTTATAAGACTGCCTCTGCTCTCTGCCAGGTGAGGACACAAGAAGTCAGTGGTCTCACCAGGACCTGACCATCCAGGTACCCTAATCTCAGATATAGAGCCTCTAGAACCGTGAGAAGTAAGTTTCTGTTATTCATCAGCCCTTGGTCTACTGCATCCTGTTCCAGCAGCCTGAGTAGTCTGAGAAGGGTGCTGTAATAGGAAAGCAGGTAGAGGTCTACCTGAAGAATGGTGAGGCCCCCAGGCAAGTTCCCCTCTCTGTGTTCCCCTCCTATCAAGAACTAGAAGCTGATTCTTCCTTGGGAAAATTGAAATTGAGAGGCTCTGAATTTCAAGATATCAGACAAAGATGTAAAGAGGGACAAAGTGGAGAAGGACACACCTGGGAACAAGGAGAGTAAGTCTTGGTTTGGCCAAAAAGTTCATTCAGGTGTATGTTACAGAAAAAATCCAAATGAAACTGATAAATGCATTTATAAAGTATGACGGCTTCAAATATCCCCCTCCCCCACCCTCCTCCTGTGGGACTGCTAGCCAAATGTCCACAAAGCAGGAGGTCAGACGATAGAAAATTCATCTATGGAGGAATCTGAGGGTCCCAGAGGAATGCCTGCGTGTATTGACATTTGGGCATTCTTCCCTTAAAAAGGCTGGGTTGCTGTGTCATCATCTTAAAGAAAGCCCTCTATTTTGTTCTGGCCACCATCACTCATGCCCAGTGAAGCCCCATCACGCTTCACTGCTAAAGCTTATAAGCATTTAGGGAAAATCTCCTCTGCGAAACAAAAACAAAACAACAACAACAAAAAAACAGAAATATTGACACTGAAGAAAACAGAGATAATGTAGGGAAGAGAAGAAAACAAACTTGGTATTAATATGCTTGCAAGATAAGCGATGCTTTTCCATTGAAACTAGAATCCATTACTGTGAAAAAAAAGAATAAGATATACACCAAAAGCACTGGCAGGAAAAGGAAAAAAAAATGGATAAATTAGACTTGATCAAAAGTTTTGTACATCAAATGACACTATCAGAAAGTGAAAAGAAAACCCACAGAATGGGGAAAATATTTGCAAATCACATACCTGATAAGGATTAAAATCCAGAATATATAAAGAATTCTTAAAACTTAACAAAAAAATCCCAAATAAATTGGTTTAAAAGTACTTCAAAAGGCATTTCTCCAAAGAAGATATACAAATGGCCAATGAGTTCATGAAAAGTTATCTAACATTGCAAATTATTAGGAAAATGCAAATCAAAACCACAATGTGATACTACTTCACATCTGTTAGGAGGGTTATTGTTTTTTAAAAAGATCAGTAAATAATGATGAACCTCTTGTGAATTTAGGAAGGTAAAATGGTGCTGCCCCTGTGAAGAACATTATGACAGTTCCCCCAAATTAAACAGAATTATCATATGATCCAGCATCCACTCTAGCCTGACAACTAGAAGCAGAGACTTGAACATATTTGTGCACCAGTGTACATGAAAATGTTTGTATACCAGTGTTCACAACAGCATTACTCACAATAGCCAAAAGGAGAAACAACTCAAATGTTCATTGACAGACAAATGGATATACGTACAGTGGAATATAATTCAGCTTTAAAAAGGAGTGACATTCTGACACATGCTGTAACAAGGAAACATTTATGCTACTGCTGCTGCTAAGTCGCTTCAGCTGTGTCCGACTCTGTGTGACCCCATAGACGGCAGCCTACCAGGCTCCTCCATCCATGGGATTTTCCAGGCNGAATATAATTCAGCTTTAAAAAGGAGTGACATTCTGACACATGCTGTAACAAGGAAACATTTATGCTACTGCTGCTGCTAAGTCGCTTCAGCTGTGTCCGACTCTGTGTGACCCCATAGACGGCAGCCTACCAGGCTCCTCCATCCATGGGATTTTCCAGGCAAGAGTGCTGGAGTGGGGTGCCATCGCTTTCTGCAACATTTATGCTAGGGGATATGTTACTAAGTCAGGCGCAAAAGATTAAATATTTCATGATCCCACTCATATGAGGTACCAGAAAGTAGAATGTTGGTTGCCCAGGGCCATTGGGAGGGAGTAGGGGCATAAATGGTGAGTTATTGTTTAAAGGGGACTGAGCTTTGGTGTGGATGATGAAAAAAATTCTGAAAATGGATAATGGTGGTGGTTGCACAACACTATGGATGTACTTACTACTGAATTACACATAAATGGTTAAAATGGAAAATGTTTATTTATTGTTGTGGCTGTTGTTTCAGTTGCTAAGTCATATCTGATTTTTTGCAATCCCATGGACTGCAGCCCACCAGGCTCCTCTGTCCATGGGATTTCCCTGGCAAGAATACTGGGTTGCCAGTTCCTCCTTCAAGGGATCTTCCCAACCCAGGAATTGAACCCTTGTTTCCTGTATTGGCAGGTGGATCCTTTATTGCTGAGTCACCAAGGAAGCCCATGTTACATGTATTTTATTAGAATTTAGAAAAAAAAAGAAAAGGAGAAAAAATAAGGATAAGAAAGAGATCATGGAAATTAAAACTAGGACACTCCTTCTTCTAATATTTTATTAGAAAAATTAGAAGAGAAGATAGGAAATATCCCAGAAAAAAATAAATAAAAGGACAAATGGAGTAAAAGAAATGAAGATCTAGAAAACTTTAGATTGAATCAGGAATTTCTGTGTCTAATTCCCAGGAGTTCCTAGAAAATAGAGTGCATACAATCATGAAAGGATTAATACAAGAAAGTTTCCCAGAACTGAAGGGTGTGATGTTGTCTAGATCAAAAGGACTCATGATGGACTTAGAGCAACACACCAAGGGCTAAAGAAAAGCCTGCACAGGGCACAGTGTCATGAAACTGGGGTAATGAAATGACCCTAAAAGATTTCAGAAAACATGTCACACACACAAGACTGGAAGGGAGTCAGCACTGGTGTTTCTGCAGTGACACTGAAAGTTTGGAGACACAGATCACAGGGGCAAATTCTAAAACTTGGTAAGAGTGTGCAAGTAACCTTGTTGCAGGCTGCGCTGAATCCTTGAAGGTTATTTGTTCCCTAAGGTCCTCCTCTGTTGGCCTGTCAGACTAAGAAAGGGTCTTTGCCATCACTTTATAAAAGGCGTTTTCAGTTCCCTTTTCTTAAATTTCAGCTTTATGGAGGTGTAACTGGCATATGATTTTTCCAGTGGTCATGTATGGATGTAAGAGTTGGACTGTGAAAAAAGCTGAGTGTTGAAGAATTGATGCTTTTGAACTGTGGTGTTGGAGAAGACTCTTGAGAGTCCCTTGGACTGCAAGGAGGTCCAATCAGTCCATCCTAAAGGAAATCAGTCCTGGGAGTTAATCGGAAGGACTGATGCTGAGGCTGAAACTCCAATACTTTGGCCCCCTGATGCGAAGAGCTGACTCATTTGAAAAGACCCTGATGCTGGGAGGGATTGAGGACAGGAGGAGAAGGGGACGACAGAGGATGAGATGGTTGGATGGTATCACCAACTCTATGGATATGAGTCTGAGTGAACTCCAGGAGTTGGTGATGGACAGGGAGGCCTGGCGTGCTGCGATTCATGGGGTCACAAAGAGTCGGACTTGACTGAGCCACTGAACTGAACTGGCATTTAGAGCTGTAAGATATTTAGAGCGTATATTGTGGGGATTTGATGTGTGGGTACCTGGAATCATCTGCTCCCAGGACAGCATGAGAGTCTGTCCCAGAAGGGGAAGAGTCCAGAGAAGTGACAAATGACTCAGCTTCCTTTCTTTATTCTCCTGGTTTTGAGCCCCTGGAATATCCTTGGCCTCTGACTTTCTGTTTTTTGGTTTACTCTCTCCTTTGGCTGAGTTCATCCACCAATAGCTTCCTATGAAAATGAATGAAAGTCACTCAGTCGTGTCCGACTCTTTGTGACCCCTTGGACTATACAGTCCATGGAATTCTCCAGGCCAGAATACTGGAGTGGGTAGCCTTTCCCTTCTCCAGGGGATCTTCCCAACCCAGGGATCGAACCCAGGTTTCCCACATTGCAGGCGGATTCTTTACCACCTGAGCCACCATCTGAGGCCCTATGTGCCAGCAAAGCCTTAGTTCTATGCTGAAATTTACTGGACAGTAAATCACCTAAGAAACAGAGGACCCCAAGGTGAATCTGTCCAAGGAGGGCAGGTGCTCAGCTACCTGTCTCTGAGGGAGCCTGTGCTGTGTCCATACAGAACTGTGGATGGGGGGAGAGAGTGTCATGGACACACATATACATGTGGCAGAATTACTGGAATGTCTGGAGAGAAACTGGGATCCATAAAACAAAACCAGACAAATGAAGTGAATGGAGTAATTATTAACCCCCGGGAAAGAGTTGTGTGTGAAAGGAATATTGACCTGTGTGCTCACTGGCTCAGTGTGTGAAAGTCACTCAGTCTTGTCTGACTCTTTGTGACCCCAGGAACTGTAGCCCACCAGCCTCCTCTGTCTATGGAATTCTCTAGGCAAGAATGCTGGAGTGGGTTGCCATTTCCTTCTTTTTCCTGACCCAGGGATTGAACCCACCTCTCCTGCACTGCAGGCAGATTCTTCACCATCTGAGCCACCAGGAAAGCCCGATGAGCTCAGTAGTGAAAGATAATTGTATATTGATAGCTGCTTGACTACTGATATAACTCAATACTGTGATAAACCTGAGTTGGGAGAGTGGAAAAAAGCAGCAGGGATGGGGAGGGGGGCGGGTGGTGAGAGGAAAGTTCTTGTACACCATGCTGCTGCTGCTGCAGTCGTGTCTGACTCTGTGCGATCCCATAGATTGGGGCCCACTGTCTCTGGGATTCTCCAGGCAAGAGTACTGAAGTGTGTTGCCACTTCCTTCTTCAATGCATGAAAGTGAAAAGCAAAAGTGAAGTCGCTCAGTCGTACCTGACTCTTAGCGACCCCATGGACTGCAGCCTATCAGGCTCCTCTGTCCATGGGATTTTCCAGGCAAGANAGGCAAGAGTACTGAAGTGTGTTGCCACTTCCTTCTTCAATGCATGAAAGTGAAAAGCAAAAGTGAAGTCGCTCAGTCGTACCTGACTCTTAGCGACCCCATGGACTGCAGCCTATCAGGCTCCTCTGTCCATGGGATTTTCCAGGCAAGAGTACTGGAGTGGGGTGCCATGGGATTTAATAGTTAATGTCTAAACTGACAAACCAAGAATGAGAAATAGCAATATATAGTTTAGAAATGTGACTGTAAACACTTGAGGGAAATCAAAAGAACTGATTATAGTTAACTCTGGGGATCATGCCTAGATCGTTTGATTGGATTTTTTTGAAAGCTGTGTGTGATGCCAACATCTGTGTTTGATAAAAAATGTAAATTAACTAGCATATTCTTAATTTATGAAGATTTGTGAAATAGAAAACTTTCTCAAAAGATAAGGTTATATGATTTGCACATTAAAATCAGAGATGTGCTTGTATGGGTTGAGCCTCTGAAAGACTTCAGCTGGTTGCTCTTGTATGGAGATGATTCACCAGCCCTGTGGTACACCAGTGACTACCACAGCCCAGGACAGCAGGACAATCACAATCCCCTCAGCAGTTCATTTTGGAACTTTGAAATTTATAATTGATCACCTCTTTTGTTCTCTTCTCTCCCACTTTTCACTTGTGATGTATGATCTCACAGGGTAGCTCAGGTACGTGATGGTTGAGGGGGCCGAGTTCATTTCAAGGATGGCACCAGGTACCTGGCAATTCTGATTTCAAGGGCAGAGACTTTGAATTATTCAATTAAATACCCACTGAATCTACTGAAGGCATGATCCTTGCACTAAACAAATATGAGCAAAGTACCATCCTTGATGTCAAGGCAGAGATGGTCATGGTCACTTATAATGCCAAAGCTAGACATTTAACGTATTTTAATAGACAAATCAGGGAGAAAGCGTACCAGGTGGTGCTAGAGGTAAAGAACCCACCTGCCAATACAGAAGATGCCAGAGACAAGCGTTCGATTCCTGGGTCAGGAAGATCCCCTGGAGGAGGGCATGGCAACCCACTCCAGTATTGTTGCCTGGAGAATCCCNTCAGGGAGAAAGCGTACCAGGTGGTGCTAGAGGTAAAGAACCCACCTGCCAATACAGAAGATGCCAGAGACAAGCGTTCGATTCCTGGGTCAGGAAGATCCCCTGGAGGAGGGCATGGCAACCCACTCCAGTATTGTTGCCTGGAGAATCCCATAGACAGAGGAGCCTGGTGGGCTACAGTCCACAGTATCGCACAGAGTCGGAGATGATTGAAATGACTTAGCACACAGAGAGACAAGGTCTTAGCCTGAGTTCTTTATCTACGGGCGCTCTTCCAGGGAGGCCCTTGCCTGGGACAGTCTGTGGGCGTGTGTATTTGCGGTGGGATGGCTCTGGCTTGTCTTGTCCCTCATTAGTCAAAGTTTGCCCTAGGCAGGACATCACCTGCACTACTGGCCTTTGAGCAGGTGAGATCCTACCCTGTACAGGGAGCAGCTTAGAGTTTGGAAGGGACAGGAGAAACAGGCCCTTTTGGGGGCTGGTCAAGTGGGGCCAAGGACCGGGTGCCAGACTCTGCACTGAATTAACAGCTGAGAGTAGGGACTTGGGGAGTGGACTGTAGTGGAGAAGGCTAGAAAACCTGGCTTAGTGCAAGCACTAACTTACTCCCAAGCAATCCACCCTCTGAGCATGCAAACAGCTTAGCTTGTAAATATTAGCAATTCTGATTGTTGGCCAGGAAGTATTTTTTTAATTTTAAAGGAAAACAAGATCTCTCTCAGATCAAGGCAAGTAGTCCTGGCCGATGAGTTTCAGAAGACTGTAAGCTCCTTGAGTGTCTTTCTCTTTGGTCCTGGGATGAGTGAATCAATACATTCCTATTCATTTTTAGATGAACAGACTTTAAGGGAGAAAAAATAAAATAAAATTACACAATCTGGATCGGCTGTTCTAAAACCATAGTGCCCCCTGGATGGAAGTTTGCGTTTTTTAAGCAAGTTCAAGGTGATCCAGGTGCGGGTGGTTTGTGGACCAAAATAAGAGCAACACTGGTGATACCTGGGGATTTGTGGCCACATGGATGTGACCTGCAGAAGGTCACACTGTATGTTTACTCGCAGCAGGGCCACACCTACAGGGCACAGCTGCAGATACCACATTTTCCTTCCTATCCGTGAGAGGTTGGAGCAATATTTGCTACAGAAAAAGGAACTTGATCACAATGGTAACAAACAACTTGTAAACAAGCAGAGTATAGAACTGTCTAAACAGTGTGGTTCCAGCAGTCCCAGTTTGGACTCGAGAGTCCCATTTCTCTCCCTAATAACCCCACCCCCTAGGACTGAACTTCATAAGCATTTATTAGGCACTGACTTTGTACCAGGCTCTGTGCCTCGTTCTGGAGAAGAAAGGTATTTAAGACACAAAGCTGTTCAAACCTTAAAAGCTTCCTCTGCATCGGCACCTCCTTTGGGGGAAAACTGCAGCCTTGTCCCCTGTGAATCCAGTCGCCAGACACGTGCATGTGAAATAAGCAATGGTAAGCACGTGAAGACTGTTGAGGTGTGAACCTGGGAAAACCACTTTTGTTCATCTCAGACAGTGGAAAAACTCTGTTGTTTGCTTCACTTCAGAGGGAATGGATGGCCATTCTTGCCTGGAGGCTCTGAGCCTGTGGGTCACTTTGACACAGAAGCAGCCCTGGTGTCCAAACCAGGCGATAAGGCCTTTGAAGAAAACATTCCACAGTTATCTCAACTTGGCAGTTTCCAAGGAAACAGGACCCTGAGTCCACTTAGCACTGCTAATAATCAGACTGTGATGTCCCCAACACAAGTTAAACAGAACAAGTTTCTGATGGGACACAGCTTAGGCCACATGGGGTGCCTCCCAGGGCAATACCACAGCTGAGAAACGATGAGTGACCTCCCTGTTCAGAGCAATCACTGCTTTTCTTACCTAATAACAACATTCCCAATGACTGCCTCCGACTTCATCCTTCCTCCCCCTGGGTGATGAGTATTGCTCTCCAGGTTTCTAAACTGCCTGCAGCCTGGCAGCCTCCACTGCAGAGCAGTTCCCTCTTCCCCAGTCTCTCTTTAAATCACTCTGCACCACCCCAACTCCCCTGTGATGAGCTGTCCCACATCCTGTGGTGTTTGATCCTCCTTGATGTAGCAAGTTATCAATGTAAATTTGTTTGCCTGCTGGTGTGTCCATGGTGGTCTTTATCTGATAGGCTTCATCAAAGGTAGGGTGTATGTGTGTGTGTGTGTGTGCATGCATGCTCAGTTGCTTCAGTTGTATCTGACTCTCTGCAATCTCATGGACTGTAGCCCACCAGACTCCTCTGTCCATGGGATTTTCCAGGCAAGAATAATGGAGTGGGTCGTCATTTCCTTCTCAAGGGGATCTTCCTGACCCAAGGATTGAACCCATGTCTGCTAGGGCTCCTACATCGGCAAAAGATTCTTTTACCACTGAGCCACCCGGAAAGCCCCTTATCAAAGGGCAAGGGCTGGCAAAAATGAGATTATTTCCTTCCCATGGCTCACTGGCAAACGTTTTACAGGATCTCAGAAAAGAAAGGAAAGTGCTGCACCGATTCGTAGTGTTTGCCTATTTGTGTGGTGGAAATATTCTCACTTGGGTCAGTTTCAAGCTACCGATATGACTTCACTGATTGCTGAGTTGGGAAGAGACCCACATAATCAGCTTTTGGTGGATTCCTACCAGTGGGCTTGTTAGGGGAAGCACACTGATTGAAACCGACCACCCTGGCCAGCCACCATAGTAAGCATTTGCATGAGTTGTTTTATGACAGGAGATCCTGATAAGGAATATGGAACTAATAAGCCACCACCAACCCGAAGAGTTCAGGAAAGGTCGAAAGGAGACACAGCATGTCCATCCACTTCCCAGAATCCCTCTCGCTAGCATCCATCTTGGCTGAGTGATGGGTGCACCACCAGAAAAGACTCTGAATTACAGTGATTGGGCAAAAACCACCCGAAAACTATCCCATCAACATAAACCATAGAGCCACGCAGCAGAGCTATTCTCCTGGGTTCTTTTACCCTACTGCTGTCCACCCGGGTGCCCCTTCCCAATAAAATCTCTTGCTTTGTCAACAGATGTGTCTCCTCGGACAACTCATTTCCAAGTGTTAGACAAGAGCCCAGTTTAGGGCCCTGGAAGGGGTCCTCCTTCCTGCAACAGGCGCAAGCACATCTCTGCCACCTTCTCACCTGTCTTCCTCAAGCAGCAACATATTGTTTGCTCATTCAGTTTTCCAGATTTTGTTTCCCCCTGGAGTAGAATATGATTTTTTTCTTTCTCTGCATTTGGGTAAGGAATCTGGCACCTGGCTGATTTATAAGCAAGTCCTGAGAAATGTGACTGAAATAAAAACTCATGGACAATGAGCTCACATATAAAAGCAGACAAATAGCAAAGAACCCAGGGTTTTAGAGACCAGTAAACACATATTTGGGCTTTTCTAGTGGCTCAGCTGGTAAAGAATCTGCCTGCAACATGAGAGACCTGGGTTGATCCCTGGGTTGGGAAGATCCCCTGGAGAAAAGAAAGGCTACTCACTCCAGTACTGTGGCCTGGAGAATTTCATGGACTGTATAGTCCATGGGGTCACAAGAGTTGGACACGAATGAGAGAATTTCACTTTCAACACACATTCACGTGTCATAGTCAGGAGCTTCACTGAAGGTGGTTTTCTGGCCAAGGTAGGGGGCAAATGATTTCGTTCTGGAGGAGAGAAACATCCCCTCTTAAGATAGCAACCCCAGTTCATCTTCCTTTGGCCTGAGTTTAATCTACCAAACCTATAGCAAGACCTGCCTTTTTTTTTTTTTTTTAATTCTACAAAGAAAACGATCTTTGCTGAATACCCAAGGAGTAATTATAGATAATGGTCCACGATCTGGCAGCTTACAAGTTCAGCCACTTGGCTGAGAAATGAATTCCCTGTCTGCTACTACAAGACCTCATTATGTGCTGCGCTGGTGAATTGATAATGAAAAGACTTTAAAAGTGTCTGATAGCAAAAGAAGCTCCTTTCCTAGCCTGACTGGCCTCCAGAGCAGTGCCCTAGGGAACTCAATGCAAATTTCCAACAAGATTACCAGCAGCTTCTTATCTTCCCCTTGGAATGCTGGGAATGTGGGAACTGTGAAAAGCCAACAAAGATGGAAATACCGTGGTTCAAGGGAGAAAAAGAGAACTTTTCAGTTTGATGAAGAGAAAGAAATGGTTTAAGGTAGGCTGAGAGAATTGGTATTATTTTTCTAAAAAAGCATAAGCCCTTTTGACAAGATTACAAAGAAAATAGATCTTACATTGTGTCAGTACTTTGCTAGACAGATCTACATAGTATCTTATGCTGAGGGTACCAAACAAAGTTCACCATCTATCCAGGGAGAGAAGTCAAGTCAGAAGTCAAGTCAGCCGCTTACTTCTTTGCTTTCAGATGCAATCTTAGACTTCCCTGAAAGCTGTGTCTCTGAGCCAGGCTCTCCGAGTCACTGGCTTCAGGTCAGTTTCAAGGTGGTAGGAGCACCAGCAGTAGAATGAAGAATGGGAGATGCTAGGATAGCCATCCCCATTTCTATTCTGGGTGGTGACCCAGGGGTGCCAGCTCCCATGGACCAGATCTGGCCAGGTAGCCTTTGTTTCTGAATTCTGATACCAGTTATTTTCCCGTCATTCCTCCAGCCCCGCCCAGCAGGTAGTTAGCAGCTGTCCAGTGTCATTACAATCTGCATTGCCTCATTGTCCCCACTTGAGCTTGTCAACTCTCTCAATACCTTTGTAACTAGTTTATTGCACTGAACTCTTAGAATGTTCAACTCCTATTGAACTTCCTAGAATGACCTTGATTTAATTATCTTCAGGTTGACCTATATAGAAAGTGTAAACAAATAGTTATAAAGTTTATGTGATGTTGCTAGAAGTGGTCTGTGCTTATGCTATGGGGACCTAGACAGCGGCTCTCTCTCATATGGGGAGCAGGAAAGCTTATCCTAAGTGGAAAATTTCAAAATTGAGCTCCAAAATTGAGTTGGAAGTTCTGAGGCAATCAATCAAGGAGGATCAAGCAGGAGGAGAGAGAGTATTCCAATTGTTTGCAAAAAGCAAGGCAGGTTGATAGGGGATAGTGTTCTAGAGGAATGTCAAATAATCAGAAACCTTTGAAGAATGGGTCAGGCACAAAGCATGTAGCTTTCTTGGAGGTTAGCGATTTGGATTCTAGTCTTTTTCTTCTTTCTTTTTTCTAAAAAACTTGTGGCTGTGCCCTGCACCTTGTGTGACCTTAGTCCCCCGACCAGGGATCCAATCCAATCCCTTGCATTGGAAAGCAGAGTCTTAACCACCGGACTATTGGAAAAGTCCCCAGATTCTAGGTTCTATGACTGTAGACATCACTACTGCCACAGAAGCCTTCAATTTCCCAGGACTCAGAGAATGGGAACAACCAGGTGGGAAACAGCTGGAAAAGTCACTACTGTGTGCTGACTCATTCATTCTACCAATGTGAAGGACCATTTGCCTAGCTGGCACCCACTGGACCCACTCAGTGAAGGAACTTAAACTATGTGCTTAATGTGATATCAATATTACCTAAAGTCTGTAAATTGCAAGGCACTCTCATTGAAAGTCAGATAGTGACTTCCTGGAAGATTGACTCGCTTGGCTCCAGTTTATCAGGGTGGGGGGTGGAGACGCAGAAAGAGAATTCCCAACTCACTACTTGCAAAGAGCCCAGAGTACATCTGTTAAATCCTTTTCTTTCAATTGCAGCACAAAAATGCCTAAAATTTAATTTTTATTTCCTCCCCAACTATACAAATGCCAAAGGCAACTGTGGCCTTTCTGCTGGGGGAGGTCACAAATTCCAGTTTAGGAAACATATGTTGGAACCTGTCACTGACACGATCAGATTAACACAGAAGAATCCTCTTGATTCAAGGGTGATATTTACGTTTCTATGCCATAAAGCATTTTTATTTCCCAGCAGAGTGAATTTTCAAAGTTGCTTCTCATTCACTCATGACTTAATACTTCCCCACAACTTGGTGAGGCAGCCAAGGCAAACGGACAGAGAGCAGTTACTTGCCAGAGAGCTTCTAACAGACTCAAGACCAGGGGTGGCATCTAGGTCTCTATTTTTGGCACTTTTCACAGTCTTTGTGGGGATGGGGTGGCTGCTGTCATAGTAAGTTTAGGCGCTGTAAGTTATGACCAACCTAGATAGCATATTCAAAAGCAGAGACATTACTTTGCCAACAAAGGTCCGTCTAGTCAAGGCCATGGTTTTTCCAGTAGTCATGTATGGACGGGAAAGTTGGACTGTGAAGAAGGCCAAGCGCCAAAGAATTGATGCTTCTGAACTGTGGTGTTGAAGAAGACTCTTGAGAGTCCCTTGGACTGCAAGGAGATCCAACCAGTCCATTCTAGAGGAGATCAGCCCTGGGTGTTCTTTGGAAGGAATGATGCTGAAGCTGAAACTCCAGTATTTTGGCCACCTCATGTAAAGAGTTGACTCATTGGAAAAGACTCTGATGCTGGGAGGGACTGGGGGCAGGAGGAAAAGGGGACAACCTAGGATAAGATGGCTGGATGGCATCACGGACTCGATGGACGTGACTTTGAGTGAACTCCAGGAGATGGTGATGGACAGGGAGGCCTGGAGTGCTGTGATACATGGGGTCACAAAGAGTCAGACATGACTGAGCGACTGAACTGAACTGAACTGAACTGAAGAGCTCCAGGGCTAACACTCCATTGAAAAACACAGAAGCTACCTGGTGGACCCTGGTTCTCCCTTAGACTACATTTGGGAGGCCATGTTCAAAGAGAGATGTTCAACCTGAGACAGAGCCTCCAGGGCTTTCCTTTCTCACTACCAACCACCTGACCCCAAGAGAAATGCCCTTCTGACCCCTACTGGCTGTGGTGGCACATGCACTGAGCAAGCACAGAGAATCATTTGAGAGCTGGTGTCGGAAATACTCTCCCAAACACTCTCTCGCTATGATTGGACGAGAAGGTTAAACATAGGAAAGCTTGACTCAGTCCTGATTAAACATGCTGGGAAGACAGAAACAAATAATCACCCCATACATAGCAATAATGGAGCAACAAAGTAAATATTAAGGCAGATGCTTGCTATCAATATTTAACTAGCAGATTAATGTACAGAGGATGCACTTTGGAGAATAGGAGGGTGACCAGAGAGGCAGAAATGGCTCAATTATGATACATTGTCACAGCCTGGGAAGAGGTAGGGGCTGCCTGCATTGTTTAACCTGAGGTTACCAGCGCACACCGGAGGTAATCAAGGGTGATTAAGCTGGGGGAGGATGATATGAGATAATTCTAGGCTCATTAGCATAAAGAATTTGTTGAGAGTATGGAATAGAGACATGCTGTAAATTCTGGCTGAGATTTTGTCCCTATGATTCCTGCATATCTGTGTCTCCCTCATCAAAAATTCTCTTAGGCTTTTTTCTGTTCTTTATTTGCTCAACTAGGACAAAGAATCTTAAGGACCACTTTGCATCTTGGGTCAATGCTTCCAACTACGACTTAACCTAATGTTCCTGTCTTGTGTTCATGCAAACAAATCTATTTCTTAGTCTATTACTTTCCAACCACTTCTCAGAATGGAGAAACTGTCTAAGTATTGCACACAAGATATTTTTCGTGGGTGTGGGACCTTCTGAATTAAAGATTAAAGTGTGTATTAGCATATCAAAGCAGCTGTGATTCTTAAAGAAGGATATAGTTGTATATAGCATTTCCTGAAAACATTAGTCCCTCAGAACCGTTTTTATGAGAGCATACTGTTAGGTAGGTAAAACAGGGAAAAGGAGTCCAAAATAGCGGTGGCTACAAGACAAGGAAGGGAAAAGCCCGCGAAAATGGAACAAAAGAAGGTGTGAGGACGGGAGTGAGGACCTCAGGTAAAACAAACAACACGCCTGGCTGGCCCAATTTACATAGGACAGGCCCAGGGAGAGAGAAACATATAAATAGAGGAGCCAAAGCTNGCTACAAGACAAGGAAGGGAAAAGCCCGCGAAAATGGAACAAAAGAAGGTGTGAGGACGGGAGTGAGGACCTCAGGTAAAACAAACAACACGCCTGGCTGGCCCAATTTACATAGGACAGGCCCAGGGAGAGAGAAACATATAAATAGAGGAGCCAAAGCTAGCTCTCTCTCTCTTTCCTGCGCGCTGAGGCACTCTTCTCCTCGTGTCTTTGGATCGATGTGCCCTCACACCTCGAAGATGGATTTTCCTGCTATCTTCTAAATAAAATAGAGATGTAACACTGAGCTGCAACACTGATTTGTCTAAGAGCTATAACATGGTCCATCCAACACCTGAGAGCTGTGACACACCGAGGGGGCTTTAATGTCCATCACTCCAAATCTTTGTTGTGACGAGACAAAGAAACAAGGAACATACACTTGCGTGACAATACTAAATAACCAAGGTCCCGTGGAAGGCTTTTGATGAAGGGTTTTTTCCTCCTGTTGTCTTCTTCGGTCATCCCACCAGTTTCAGTTACTGTGTTCCCTCTACAATATTTTGTTCCTCCTTCCTTCGTGTTTGGAGTGAGATGGCCACCAGTTGATTTTCTAGGATCTTTGTAACAGGAGTGAAAATGTCTGAGGAGACTCCATCCTCAAATGTGCAAGGCAACTGCATACTCTGGAGCCTTCCCCAGAGCACTGAACACATGAATGTACTTTATCCTTAGAAGTTAGAGTAACAAAAAAAAAAAAAAGAAGTTAGAGTAACATGCAGACACTTGAGCATTTAATTAAAAAAAAAAAACAAAAACCAAAAAAACCGCTGTTCCTCAACAGGAAATGACAAATTTCAATCCCACTGGGACTGCATCATATTCTAATATCATTTCTCCAAAGCTAATGAAATGTGAACCTCTTGGAGGCCAGGAACACAGATGATCACCTCTTCATTATTTAATACTTTAATGTCTCTGAGTTTTCTCCTGGCTCCCTCTGGCATCTTGTTCTCTACTCCATTCTGAGTCTCACTGAGAATTTCTCCAGAAGCTGCACAGAAACAGGGATGTTTGGCCCTTGAGGCAAGGATTCATGCATCAGGAGATAAAAACCAATGAGAGAGAATTTCAGGCGTCAGCTTTCTCTAAAAAGAGCTCTGTTTCGTTCCTGTCCTGGCTACTGCAGATGAATTCTGCCAGTAATTCTGTTCTCAAAACTATTTTGTTCTTTACTAAGTTATTTATTAAACCTGTAATGAAGCTAGTTTGTTCAGCCATTTGGCTTAAGTTTGAAAGTCCTATTTTTGTCATATCCTGTTATTTTATTTTCTAATTATAAGTTTTTGTTTATTCATATTCTATATAACATCAAATAATTGTCTCTTTGGTTTCTTGATTTATGTTTTTCCCTAGATTGTGTTATTATTTTTTTTTCTATGATGTTTTTGTGTTTTCTGTTATTTGTCTGGTGCCCAGATGCTTCTCTTTATCCTGTTTATGCTTGGACCACTAAGCCTGGGCCATATCTTTGCTTTGATATAGAATGGCTAACTCTTGACTTTCTCCTCACTCTATCCAACCTCCAGTGTGAGCAAAATGAGAAAAGAGGGGGGAAAGATCATCTTGGTCGTTGGTGTCTGTTAGTATATCTGGGCTCAATTTTAAGATTTTGTTCAATGTTCTAAATTCAGTTATTAGATGTTATACTGGTTTAGCCACAAATGTCAAAGCAGCAGTGATTTAAACAACACAGAAATTTGTATTTCTCTTGGAGTAGGGGACGACAGAGGATGAGATAGTTGGATGGCATCACAGACTCAGTGGACATGAGCTTGAGTAAACTCCAGGAGTTGGTAATGGACAGGGAGGCCTGGCGTGCTGCAGTTCATGGGGTCACAAAGAGTCAGACACGACTGAGCAACTGAACTGAACTGAACTATGTAACTAACTGAACATAAACCATCTGGGTTGGTGGCACAGATGTGTCAGGAAGACTGAATTCTACCTGCTTGTCAATGTGTTAATGCACTATGGGGGTTACTTGGCTTTCACTGGTACACCCACAGGCAGTCAGTGTGAAGAGAAAAAGAGCAAGGAAAGGGCATAATTACTGTTTTTTAAAGATAGGAACCTGAGGTTTCAAGCATCACTTCCAGTCCCATATGACTGGCTCCATTGTAGTCACAAGAGCACAGAGTAGCAAGGGGGACTAGGAAAGGTAGTCTTTCTCCTGAGAAGTCAGATGTGCAGGTGAAACTTGGGAATTCTATCACTAAAGGAGGATTTCCCTTGTCCTTCAGCTGGTAGAGAATCTGCCTGCAATACAGGAGACCTGGGTTCAATTCCTGGGTTGGGAAGATCTGGAGAAGGAAAAGGCTACCCACTTCAGTATTCTGGCCTGGAGGATCCCATGGACTACATAGTCCATGGGGTCGCAAAGAGTCAGACAAGACAAAGCAACTTTCATTTTCATCACTAAAGGAATAAATTAAAGAATGAGTTGGCTCTACCGCAACAAATTTCCCATCCCGTAATGGGGGGATGTAACTAATTTCCAGGGAGGGAATATACATTCACACATCAGAAAGCAGAACTGTCACAATTCCTAGCAAACACTTCCCCAACACAAACGGTCCTCGATGACAGACACATGTCAGAACCAACTAGCCAAATACCCGAACAGCACTTTGTGCTCAAAAGAAGTCAGCCCAGCTGCACACCAGTGGACTGACTGACTTACTGCGTCTTGGAGCTCGTCAGCTTGTCCAGACGCATGTTTCCGTTCCACCGAGGAAAAGCGTACGTTAACAGCCAGTGCGGAGCAGAGGAGAAACAGGGAGGATCCCCGAAGCAAACGGTTTCAGCAGCCACTAGGAGCATCCCCCCAAACCCCTCTCCTTGGGACAGGTAGCCATGAGCAGCGTCTCCTCACAGCCACCCTGGTGCGTCCTCATGGCGGCGCCGTTGCGCGGGAAAATCCTGGCAGCCAGATGTCGCGAGAGCCCACGCGGGAGCCAAAACCCTGACGGGAGTGGGGATTCCGCTGCTTGTCATTCTAAGGCCGATAAAGAGGCGGAGTTGGTAGAAAGGAAAGTTTGCCTTATTTCAAAGGCTGGCAACCTGCGCCTGTGTCGGGGTGGGGTGGACGGCAGACTTCTGTCCAAAGGCCAGCTCCCCCTGACTGACAATCACAGGGCAAGAGCGTTTTTATCGATGGAGGGAGGGACAGTCGGCTCTGTCATCTTGAAATTGGTCACAGGGTGGTCTGATCAGTGTCAACTTAATTGTTAACCTTTAGTTCCACAGTTGATTTGCTCCCGTTTCTTTGAGTTCAGTTCTCAGAACTGTGGCTGCTTTTGTCATGGCTGCAGTTTAACCTCTTTCAGCTGGTGGGGTTTCGGTATCTGTAAGACAGTTCGCAAGATATGGCTCAGAATATTATCTGTAGCCCTTGAGGAGGAACTGAAGGTCCTTGACATTGCTTAATGACCAGTCTGTTATTACTTGGTCTCATTTGAGTGTTTTCCTTTGTGTATTTTCTCAATTCTCCAATTAAACTTATTGTTTGGCTGAAGTTTTTCTACATATAAAAGGCAAGCTGAGGACAGGAGTTGCAAGGACCATGGGGTCCTGCTCTGTTTCAGTAAGGCATGAAAGAAATGTCTTTTATACGAACCCTCCAAGTTCTTGCTCCAGAACAAACTCCTGGCAGGTAAACCTGCCCTGAAAATTTCCCTTCATTTCCCATTTCCACTGAAGTTCTCTTTTTCCAACCAAGCACCATGGCTCCTCCATTCAACAATACTTATTTAGGACTGATAGTGTGACAGGAGCTGTTCTATGTGCTGTAGAAACTGCAGGGAACACAAAAAGTCACTGTCCACGTGGAATTTGCATTCTATTAGTATTAGTGGGGCTTCCCTGGTGCCCCTGGTGGCTCAGATGGTGAAGAATCTGTGCAGTACAGGAGACCTGGATTTGATCCCTGGGTCCGGAAGATTCCCTGGAGAATGGAATGGCTACCCACTCCAGTATTCTTGCCTGGAGAAGTCCATGGACAGAGGAGCCTGGCGGGCTACCGTCCATGGGGTTGCAAAATGTTGGACATGACTGAGCGGCTAACACTTACTTTTTTTCACTTTTCAGTATAGATGGATAATAAAATAAATGAGTAAGGTATATGGTAAACAAAAAGGTGATAATTTGTGTGGAAAGAAAAAATAGGGAGCAGATATGGGATTGCACCCTGGGTATAATTTGACCTGTTTTTTAAAAAAGTTTTTTATTATTTATTTTATTATTTTTTAAAATTATTTACCTTTGGCTATGCTGCGTCTTTCTCGCTATGTATGGGCTTTCTCTAGTTGTGGTGTGAGCGGGCTGCCCTTTAGTTGCAGTGTGTGGGATTATCATTGCTGTGGCTTCTTCTGTTGCAGAGCCTGGGCTCTGGAGTGTGGGCTTCAGTAGTTGTGGTGCATGGGTTTAGTTGCCTTGTGGTGTGTGGGATTCTCCCAGAGCGGGTATCAAACCTGTGTCCCCTGCACTGACAGGTAGATTCTTAACCACTGGACCACCAGGGAAATCCTGTACCTCAGCTGTTGTAACCTCAATTCATAAGATTGTTTTAAGTGTTAGTGGAAACTTCCAGTAAAGTTTGGTACACAGTAAGCAGACAGAAAATTGCAGTGGTCATGATGATAAGGAGTTAAGAAGTTTTCATAGGGTAGATTCAATAATGCACTTGCTGATTAGCTGAAGCACTCACATCCGTTGTCCGAGCTCTGGGTGCTTAAGGGACAGGGACCAAAACCAAGCTGGGTCACTGCGTGGATCTCTCCAAACACCCAAACTTTCTAATAAATACACGAAATAAATCAAAAGGATGTTATTTGGATGACATGTTAAGAAGTTTTCATAGGGTAGATTCAATAATGCACTTGCTGATTAGCTGAAGCACTCACATCCGTTGTCCGAGCTCTGGGTGCTTAAGGGACAGGGACCAAAACCAAGCTGGGTCACTGCGTGGATCTCTCCAAACACCCAAACTTTCTAATAAATACACGAAATAAATCAAAAGGATGTTATTTGGATGACAGAGTATTTCTTCTCATAGTTCATTGGAACTTAAGTAGCTTGAATATACATAAAAGATGACCCAAGAAAATTATGTCTAAGATTCTAAATATAAGATCTTTTTAGATAGAAGGCCTGGATAACAGCAGAAATTTTGCAAATGATCTGAGGGTAATGATCAAATCTGCTTTAAATAGAATCATATATTCAAAGTCAAGAAGCAATTTAGTCAATGTTGAAATTTTTCAGAAGTTGGATGACATTAGAGCAAGGATAGCCATTATAATAAGCCATGGAATGGTTTCCCAACAGGATTACATCAAGATCATTAGTGTTGCCAGCACCACCTCTCTGCGAGATGTTGATGGAGCCTTGAAGAGAGTGTTAATTAACTGGAATTAAAAGTGATGGGCAGGGGAGATGCTCAAATTACTGAAAGGACCATCCCAGAGACCAGACCTATTCTCTATCCTGGCAAGTTGTCTCATTCAAGCTACTGAAGGGTGAGGCTCTGTTATAGTACCATCACCAGAGAACAGGTCCGTTTCAACCCTACATTCTACCAGAGCAAGAGATTTCCAACTGTATTAATAGGGCAGTGATATTAATAAAATTCAGTCAGTTGGTAAAGAATGTGCCTGCAGTGCAAGAGACCCAGGTTTGATCTCTGGGTCAGAAAGATCCCCTGGAGAAGGAAATGGCAAACTACTCCAGTATTCTTGCCTAGAAAATCCCATGGACAGAGGAGTCTGGTGGGTTACAGTCCATGGGGTCGCAAGAGTAGAACATGACTTAGTGACTAAACCACCTTTGGTTATGAATGTTACACGTTTATTGAACCCCTGCATCATAATATGTACCCTTCTATATGGTCTAGAAAGACCATCTTTCTGTATAGAAAAACCTTCTCTTGGGAGTCACTGTTGGGCAGCAAAACTATTACCCTAGAGTTTCTTGCTTATTTGTAATAAGGACCCCAAGAAACAAGATTAGAAATTATTGAAGCAAGATTAAATTAGGTTCAACCTAGTTTCACCATTCAGGATTTTAGATACGATGATAGAACTGGCTCATGGGACCCTTATTTTACCATTCAGGATTTTACCATTCATGATTTTAACACAAGTCAGGATTTCAACACCTTTGGAAAGCAGTAAACTGTGTGTGATGAATGAGGCAACTTCTTTTGAACAGAAGGATTTGGCTCTTCACAAATGGATCCTCCTCCTTTCCTCCTGACCACACTGATGAGTAACACAGTGTTTGCTTTGCACTGCGTGTGTGCTAAGTCGCTTCAGTCATTTCTGACTCTTTACGACCCTATGGACTATAGCCCTGCAGGCTCCTCTGTCCGTGGGATTCTCCAGGCAAGAATACTGGAGTGGGTTGCCATGCCCTCCTCCAGGGNTTTGCTTTGCACTGCGTGTGTGCTAAGTCGCTTCAGTCATTTCTGACTCTTTACGACCCTATGGACTATAGCCCTGCAGGCTCCTCTGTCCGTGGGATTCTCCAGGCAAGAATACTGGAGTGGGTTGCCATGCCCTCCTCCAGGGGATCTTCTCAACCAAGAACTGAACCCAAGTCTCTTACATCTCCTGCATTGGCAGATGGGTTCTTTACCACTAGTGCCACCTGGCAAGTCCCATTTTCTTTTCTCTATAGCACTTTAAATGTTTCATCAAGCTACATTCTTCATGAGCCATCATCTACTCCTCTCAGAGAAGTCCACATGTAGGGTCCTCACCAGCAACATGCTTCTAGGCTCAGTGAGTAAGATTTCCCATTTTCTAATTTTACTGTTTTCCAGGCTGCTCAGACTCTTTTATAAAGTGCTTTGAGAATCTGCAGGTATATTCCCTGTCTTGGAGTGTCCTCAAACCACCAGGTAAACTCTGGAATATCTTGCACAGTATACCTGCAGGCTGGTCAGTGCTTCTCAGACCCAAATGGATGGGCATGAGTCATCCAGGGATCTTGTTAAAAGGTCTCAGTGTGTCTGGGGCATGTCCTGAGATTCTTGCTTTTCTAAGAGACTTTCAGGGGCTGCTGCTGCTACTGGCTTGAGTAGCCAGGCCCTCTGTGAGCACTTCTCACGCTCATACAAGCAGGGTTATGGTGTGATAGGAGGAATGGAGGGGGAGATGAGACTGATCCATCCTGGATTCACCCTTCAACTTGCCTAAACTTTGGATTCCTCATTTATAAAGAGGAATAATGACAAAGCTTAGCTCCCAGAGCTGCTGTGAAAGTAGAATGTTCTCAACATAAAGAAGTATAGCATCATTACTATAGAAGTTTCCCACAGACTTTATTCCTTCTCTCCTGAAATGATATAGCTGGTTCACGGGATCTTTAGTGCTATTAAGGTGACTTGTGTGTGATAACAGAATGCTAGAATGCTTTTATTTGTATCACTTTGTAATGTTTCTTTGGNTCTAAGATTCTAAATATAAGATCTTTTTAGATAGAAGGCCTGGATAACAGCAGAAATTTTGCAAATGATCTGAGGGTAATGATCAAATCTGCTTTAAATAGAATCATATATTCAAAGTCAAGAAGCAATTTAGTCAATGTTGAAATTTTTCAGAAGTTGGATGACATTAGAGCAAGGATAGCCATTATAATAAGCCATGGAATGGTTTCCCAACAGGATTACATCAAGATCATTAGTGTTGCCAGCACCACCTCTCTGCGAGATGTTGATGGAGCCTTGAAGAGAGTGTTAATTAACTGGAATTAAAAGTGATGGGCAGGGGAGATGCTCAAATTACTGAAAGGACCATCCCAGAGACCAGACCTATTCTCTATCCTGGCAAGTTGTCTCATTCAAGCTACTGAAGGGTGAGGCTCTGTTATAGTACCATCACCAGAGAACAGGTCCGTTTCAACCCTACATTCTACCAGAGCAAGAGATTTCCAACTGTATTAATAGGGCAGTGATATTAATAAAATTCAGTCAGTTGGTAAAGAATGTGCCTGCAGTGCAAGAGACCCAGGTTTGATCTCTGGGTCAGAAAGATCCCCTGGAGAAGGAAATGGCAAACTACTCCAGTATTCTTGCCTAGAAAATCCCATGGACAGAGGAGTCTGGTGGGTTACAGTCCATGGGGTCGCAAGAGTAGAACATGACTTAGTGACTAAACCACCTTTGGTTATGAATGTTACACGTTTATTGAACCCCTGCATCATAATATGTACCCTTCTATATGGTCTAGAAAGACCATCTTTCTGTATAGAAAAACCTTCTCTTGGGAGTCACTGTTGGGCAGCAAAACTATTACCCTAGAGTTTCTTGCTTATTTGTAATAAGGACCCCAAGAAACAAGATTAGAAATTATTGAAGCAAGATTAAATTAGGTTCAACCTAGTTTCACCATTCAGGATTTTAGATACGATGATAGAACTGGCTCATGGGACCCTTATTTTACCATTCAGGATTTTACCATTCATGATTTTAACACAAGTCAGGATTTCAACACCTTTGGAAAGCAGTAAACTGTGTGTGATGAATGAGGCAACTTCTTTTGAACAGAAGGATTTGGCTCTTCACAAATGGATCCTCCTCCTTTCCTCCTGACCACACTGATGAGTAACACAGTGTTTGCTTTGCACTGCGTGTGTGCTAAGTCGCTTCAGTCATTTCTGACTCTTTACGACCCTATGGACTATAGCCCTGCAGGCTCCTCTGTCCGTGGGATTCTCCAGGCAAGAATACTGGAGTGGGTTGCCATGCCCTCCTCCAGGGGATCTTCTCAACCAAGAACTGAACCCAAGTCTCTTACATCTCCTGCATTGGCAGATGGGTTCTTTACCACTAGTGCCACCTGGCAAGTCCCATTTTCTTTTCTCTATAGCACTTTAAATGTTTCATCAAGCTACATTCTTCATGAGCCATCATCTACTCCTCTCAGAGAAGTCCACATGTAGGGTCCTCACCAGCAACATGCTTCTAGGCTCAGTGAGTAAGATTTCCCATTTTCTAATTTTACTGTTTTCCAGGCTGCTCAGACTCTTTTATAAAGTGCTTTGAGAATCTGCAGGTATATTCCCTGTCTTGGAGTGTCCTCAAACCACCAGGTAAACTCTGGAATATCTTGCACAGTATACCTGCAGGCTGGTCAGTGCTTCTCAGACCCAAATGGATGGGCATGAGTCATCCAGGGATCTTGTTAAAAGGTCTCAGTGTGTCTGGGGCATGTCCTGAGATTCTTGCTTTTCTAAGAGACTTTCAGGGGCTGCTGCTGCTACTGGCTTGAGTAGCCAGGCCCTCTGTGAGCACTTCTCACGCTCATACAAGCAGGGTTATGGTGTGATAGGAGGAATGGAGGGGGAGATGAGACTGATCCATCCTGGATTCACCCTTCAACTTGCCTAAACTTTGGATTCCTCATTTATAAAGAGGAATAATGACAAAGCTTAGCTCCCAGAGCTGCTGTGAAAGTAGAATGTTCTCAACATAAAGAAGTATAGCATCATTACCATAGAAGTTTCCCACAGACTTTATTCCTTCTCTCCTGAAATGATATAGCTGGTTCACGGGATCTTTAGTGCTATTAAGGTGACTTGTGTGTGATAATAGAATGCTAGAATGCTTTTATTTGTATCACTTTGTAATGTTTCTTTGGAATATAAAAAAAGTGCCAGAGATCACACTGGTCACATTCGCTTCTTGGTGCTAAGTTCTACTTAGTTCAAGCTTCCTTCCCTCCGGCTTCTCAACCCATGAGCTGAAAAACTGCTTAAAAATCCTTCGTGATGAGTTTAGGGAAATTTCTGGCAGAACTGCTTTTCATTGCAACATGACAGCTCTGATTATCACTGGGAAGCAAACATCATGGAGTATTATAAAATCTTTCTGATTTGCAAAAAGATAAAGTACCATCCAGCCCAAGTGGTGATTAATATGTTAGCAGGGAGGACAGGAGATGGAATGATTTTCATGTTTTAAGTTAAATGTTTCAATCTTTATGACATATTTTATTCTTGACTTTGGGAAGAATTATACAGTGATTTAGCTCCTTAAATCCACAAAGAAAAGCCTAGCTTAGCAGCTAACTAGGGATAAGAAATGGGTTGAAAGCATTTATGTTTAAGGTTTCTCAAACAAGGAAACAGAACCCATGAATCTATGGCCCTTAATTCAGAAAGTATCTCTGGATTAATTCTGGTAGATTCATCATAAGTCATCATGTTTTCTGGGTACACTCATGAACATAAATAGAATTTAAATTCAGTAAAGTGTGAATACCCAACTCTGTCTCCTCTATCCATGGGGTTTTTCAGGCAAGAAAACTGGAGTTGGTTTGCTATTTTCGTCCTCTAGGGGATCTTCCCAATCCAGGAACTGAACCCACATCTCCTGTGTTTTCCTGCATTGCAGACAGATTCTTTACCTGATGACCCATCAGGGAAGCCCTTTCTTTAAGCAGAGAAACCTCAAACTCCACTGAGTAGGGCAAATGTTCTCTTCTTAGTTAAAACTTGGAAGATGCCAAAGACATCAGTGTCCAGAGAAAAGTCGACTATTGATTCACTGGGAAAACCTGTGCAGAGCAGTCCTCCTTCATAGATTTCCTGTGCTTCAGAATTAAATTTTCCTATAATCAGAGGAAGGTAAGCAAAGAACTGTTGATTTGTGAATGGTACTCTATCCTACAGAGCATGCTTTGATTCCACCCTTCTCGTCTTTGTTATTGTAATTTTTATTATTATTACTATACTACTGTTATTTTGGTCCTGGATGAACTCAAAATTTTCTAAGAATTACCAAGTAGCCAGCTGCAATACCATGCTTTGCTTTGCCCTCTAATGAAACTTAGCACAGCTGCATGCATAAACACTATCCAGTTTATTACCTATTTTCTGTAAGAACAAAACTTACCAACAGACATACGGGAATTTCATTAAAAAAAAAAAACACTTTACTAAATGGAATATAGAAACATTTGACACAAGATTTGGAGTTGAAAAATTTCCATTTATAAGGCCAAATTCTTTATGCCTTATCTTGACAAGTGTCCAATTCGGGTTGATGTTCTACTTTCAGGAAATGTTTTCTTAATCTTCTCTCCTTATTAGGATATTTTTTTAAAAAAAGAACTTAAAAAAATCTTGAAAGTTATTTGATGCTGGAATAATACCAATTTCTTTAACAGTAACAAAGCTAATATAATAAAAGCCATCAGGTTTGGGATATTTTATGAAAATGTTTAATTCAACTGTTTCTTTGGAATGTAGTAGTCGTAGTTTGGAATTTAAGTTACAGTTCAGTTCTATGTGGTTGTTTTATGCAACTCAGTGTCTGAGAATACAAATGTCATTTAAAGTTAAGGCTTCACTGTTCATTTTGAAACAACAATTTACAAGTGTCATATTGTCATAGAAAATAAAAATTTCTGTAAAAAAAATTTGCACAAAATTTTATGATGGTACAAAACATGAAGCAATAATATACCAGTAAAATGAAAACATTTTACTACAGAAAGATTTATAGATCTCAATAAAGAAAAAATATGTTATTTTACACCTTTTAAAATTATGAAACAATCTAAAACAATATAAACTGAACATTTTGTAACACTGCCTTTACAAATTAATAACTTTATAAACATATAATTTTTAAATATATTTATCAGTGCAAGATACTTTAAAATTTAAAGTTGCAGTATCATTTTTCCTTGGCTGAGGACAACTTTAAGTCTGTTGCCTAAAAAAAAAAATCAAGTCTTAATGCTTTCGTCTGGGTATGATTATAACGGCTGAATGGATGCCCCTGGGGGTTAGAATCTATTCTTCTTTCATAGTGATCAATACTTTCCTGGAAACAAAAGGCATTCTCATTTCAATTAAACCAGGATGAATGGACTTTCAGCTCCATGATGCAAAAGTGACCCCCACAAATGTACTTCAGTGAGACCTATAGCAGTGCAGGAGGGAGGATGTTCTTCTGTCCTACATGGCAGGGCATAAACACAAGGAAAACCACCAAAGCTTCTTCAGGGTAATTCACACGCTGCCTCATAAGGCATTTACTTCTCTGTGGCTTAGGTCTTGCTGGCTCTAAGGCAGGCTTTCTCATTGTGAGCCACTGGAAGTTTCTAGAAGCTTCACTAAGTCTCTTGTTTATTCAGGGTTGCTGCTGAATGGATTTTTAAGAATATTTGTTTTGATTTTACTCCTTTTCTTCCCCTCTCTTATCTTAAAATACTCCATCCCCAGGCACCAGAATTTATGGTTGCTTTCTTAAATTAACCATTCCTTCTTCCACTTCCCTTGCTTGACTCAGTACCAAAACAAGAAGGTTCTCATGGGTCATTTTCATGTATTTGGGTGTAAAAATCTCTGACTTTTGGATTTTGAGGGAATTTCATCCCTTTGAGTCTCACTTGAAAGCCAATTATTTCTTCCCTCAACTTAACCACTATTTCTATTAAATGCAAACATTTCTATTGAAGATCATTTTGATTGGTACAGATAGCAAATGGCTTTAGGAAAAAAGATACTGTCACTTTAACCAGTTAACAAGGAAACCAAAGTTATACTTTGGAGGGCAAAGTTAGGAATTTCCCTTATTTATTTATTTTTCCAACATAAAGTCTAGTAAAATTGTTTGCCATTCCCAGCAGGTTAAAGCTGCGAGTTTCTTTTCTGAAGAATGGCAAATGCTTAAGTCCTAAGAGAGAAAAAAGACAGAGGGATAGCAGAGAAATAGTTTACATTTGAAAATACATTCCATATGAAAGAACAGTAAGAGAGAATATTGCAGCTTTATACAAAAGGGTCAAGAGACATGAAATTGAACTACGGAAAAAGCGGAACGATTAAGCCACGTTGCCAAATCTTCGGAGCCCTTGCCTTCCTGGAGGCTGACATCTCACACTAAAATATACTTTCTTCTTCGTCAGCAGGCCCCCAGGGTTTGATTCAAGAAGAGGGCTTTCACCAGCGAAAAACAGGGCGGGTGAACGTAACACAATGAGAACCAGTACAAACAAAAAGGCACTTGAGAGGACGGAGACTAGCCAGTGCCAAGGATTCTTTGCTGCGGTTGTCCGCATCACACCCAGTTGCCAGCAGTGTTTATGATGGCACAGTTTTCTGTATGGAGTTCACAGCACGAGGTTGAGTACAACACTGGAAAACATCGAGGAAATCTGACGGTATTGCTTCGTAAACAGAGCTGACACACTAGACTGGTACTGAGGCTACGGTATACTTTAACAGGAAACACCCTACTCCTTCTTTGCCTATCCACGACGCGGGCGATTATACACAAGGCCAGCTTCAGGAGTCCACTGAAAGGCGGTTATTCGAATATATTCTGGGCACTGGGCTGCAGGTAGTGTGTCCGTCAAAGGGGCCCCGCTAAATACACTTGGTGCCAGCATCTTGGATTTTGCACAGTTTCTGAAAAGAATCCAGAAAAGGAAGAGGAGAGAGAAGGGGAAAGGGGAGTCCTTCGAATGATTAAGTCAATCATACTTGGTCTCAACACCAGCATTTGATTATTCCAACGAAACCAACAGAAAGAAGCTTGACTGTACAGGATTCCGATTGTTAACACAGCTAAGTTGTCCGTGTCTGTCGGCCAAACTCATTGAAGCTCCTGAGAAAAAGCTGGCTTGGCGTCATCAACGCGCTTCCCAGCCTGAACAGTGAAAGATCAGCCGGCCCCCAGCTCAAGCTCTGTCCTCCACTCCACTCTCCTGCTTGCCTGCTCACCTCTTGTCTGCTTTCACGCCTCCGAGTAAGTACTCTGTGGATTCAGTTTGTCTTTTTTCAACTTCACGCCATCCACGAGTTCAAAGTTATAGTTCTCCAGGGCAGATAAGTTTCTTTCAGACATCCCGTTGTGCCAACAGGCACAGTACAGCACGACCCCGCAGACGGCACCCAGGAGGACACCCAGGGCGCTCATGGCGATGATGGTGATGAGGATGGGGTCCAGGGTCTTCAGCACGTTGCCCGGCTTCCTGGAGATGTTCTCGTCACCTTCACCCGCGCCTTGGTAGCCTGGTGTGCTCCCTGGGGAGAAAAATAAAATTGGCTCTGTGAGCACTGCTAACACACCAGATGATGGTAGACAGCAAAATGGACAAGAAGTTAAGCACACATCTGGTTCTGGGCTGTCCTTCCCAAGAGAGCCCCTGGGGGATTTCTGTGGTGGGGTCTGGCTCCTCCATTGCCAAGACACACCAGCGTTTATGTTTGCGAGTTGTTGGGAATCAACGCGTGGGAGGGAAGGTATTGGGGCTCTGGTGCTGTGATTTCGACAGAAAGCTTAGGACATGGAAACCACTGTTTCTGGGCAAGCCGTGAGGGCTGCATTCTAATCTAATTCAGATTTTATGCAGCCTGCCCTCCGTGAGACTGTAATCTGTGTTTATTGTCGGTGGCCAGATACGAGATCTATAAGCTTTGCAAAATGCTCCTTCCCACACTGGTCTAGCAGGGGATTTAACCATTCCTGATGCATCTGTTTGACCCCCAAATCCTGCATGAGAAGATGGCCCAAGCTGCCCTCCTGAGTGGTGGTCCTACCACAAGTCAGATCTTCAAATTTCTCTCCAGACAGCCCATGGTTTCACTCAATCAGGAGAGAGCTTTCCGACAGAACGAGGGCATGCCTACTGCTGCTATTTTAAATGGCTTATGGCTCCAGTCGAGAAGCCAGGTCTGTGTTGTACTGAACAGAACACATTTAATAATCAGCATCTTTGCTGCCCTGGTTGTTTCACTGGAGATGGTCACACAGCTCTGCACGCAGGCATTGGGGAAATGTTTTCTTTAGAGTGGAACACGAGAAATTATTAACATGGGAGCTCTGAGCCTCATTACCTGATACTAGAAATGAGACTAGAATGTTAATGTGCAACAGGCCTGGTGTTTACTTAATGGTGTTCTGATCAACAAGGATTCCAATCAAAGGAAACTAAAAATATGCAATGCAAGTCCCTACAGGGGGAAAGAAGCCACAGGGACATATTAATATTCTCTCCCTTGATGCGACACTGTTTTGAAACAGTCTCTAATAAAGTTTACATCTCAGTGTGGACCACGTAACTAAGCTAAATGAGCCTCATGTTGAGATGATCAACTGTGAATATGGCGCCATCTCTATTTGTCTCTACCAAATCCAAGTCTGGCTATGGTATTAATATGTACACATTTCTGATGGCAACTGGTGCTGATGCTGATGGACAGGGCACAGATCTGTGAGCAGCAGCTTAAGTGATGCTGGGGCAAGTGTCCAACACCTGCCACTGATGGCAGGAGGCGCAGAGACTTCTGGGAATACAACATCAGGCAGGACCTCACTCCAACCAAATGCCTTGCACTGGATCACAAAGCAGTGTTCAATGAAAGCACACTTTTGAATTTATCAGTTTGAAGTCTGCTGCTACTGCTGCTAAGTTGCTTCAGTCGTGTCCGACTCTGTGCGACCCCACAGACGGCAGTCCATGAGGCTCCCCGGTCCCTGGGATTCTCCAGGCAAGAATACTGGAGTGGGTTGCCATTTCCTTCTCCACCGCATGAAAGTGAAAAGTGAAAGTAAAGTCGCTCGGTCATGTCCGACTCTTAGCGACCCCACAGACTACAGCCTACCAGGCTCCTCCGTCCATGGGATTTTCCAGGCAAGAGTACTGGAGTGGGGTGCCATTGCCTTCTCCGCGGCTACCACCTAATTACCCGTCTTAAGTGAAGTGAAAGTCACTCAGTCGTGTCCTACTCTTTGCGACCCCATGAACTTGTAGCCCATCAGGCTCCTCTGTCCATGGAATTGTTCAGGCAAGAATACTGGAGTGGGTTGCCATTTCCTTCTCCAGGGCATCCTACTGATCCAGGGATTGAACCTGGGTCTCCAGCATTGCAGGCAGATTCTTTACCACTAGCGCCACCTGGGAAGTTATTACCTATCTTACTTAAGGCCAAGTCACTGCTGAGTTTCAGTCTCCTCATCTGTGAAATGGGGATAAATATACTCAGAGAACAGCTGTGAGAATTAAACAAGAGAACTTATAGAAAGTGACTGGAACATACTAGCTCCTCGGTAAACCCTCATCAGCATCATCGTCATCATCACTGTCATCAATGTTGTGATCATGATCTCAAAATGAGGGTTTCAGTAGCAGAGGCTGGGAACAAGTGATCCAAACAGACACTGGGCCCCAGCCCTTTAAAGATTATATCTGGTTCTCAATCAGGCACAAGAATTTGGGTTAGTTTCAAATTACTGTATGAAAAGTACTGTAGGTCCTTGGGTAAGAAACAGTCTTCACTTGCTTCCTGTTTCCAAAGTTATTAAATGAGGCTATTTCAGGTCGTTCTCCTCTGAGCTCTTCTTCCAGCTCAGTAGGGAAGGGCCAGGTTAGCATATGTCCCCCTGGGGTTACCCCCGACATGCTCTGAACCTGTCACTGCCTCTCCTAAGTCTGTATCGGGCACTCACTCTCACAATAGCCCAGGCACAGCATCATTGACATGGGTGGGTGTTTATCCTATGTGACCTGCTTTGATACCCTGGGTTTCCCTTGTGGCTCAGCTGGTAAAGAATCTGCCTGTAAGGCAGGAGACCTGGGTTCAATCCCTGTGTTGGGAAGATCCCCTGGAGAAGGGAAAGGCTACCCACTCCAGTATTCTAGCCTAGAGAATTCCATGGACTGTATAGTCCATGGGGTGGCAAAGAGTCAGACACGACTGAGTGACTTTCACTTAGTACCCTGGTGTGCCAGAGTTTCAGAGTTTCTCCATAAATATAATAAAAGCCATATAAACTGTTTTAAAAATAAGTCAGCAAGACAAACTTACCTGTTTCATCGATTTTACTTTCTGGGTTCTTTTTATCCAGGTCTGCTGGTTCTGACAAGTCAAAGAAAATTGAAAGAGATATTTGAACTCTCAACCAAATATAATACACACAAACTACATCAACCCTCACACACTAATCAGCAGTGGCTCTGCTGGGTTTTCCCTCAAAGGTCTTAGCATAATCTGACCCCCCAGGTAACTGGAGAGCTATAGAGAGGCAGTGCTGAATGATTAGGGAATTGGAGTCAGATCTAAATCCAGGAAGCCCTGCTGCAGCAGAGTGTGTTGTCTTAGGAGACGGGTGGGGAGTACAGTGGAGGTGGGGGGGCGGTTTGTAAAAAAAAAAAAAAAAAAAGTCTCCAGGGGGAGTGGAGTCCTGGTGTCCTTTATGATTCTAGTAGAGGATAGGGACCTATTTCACGCCTATGTCCCCAGTATTTAGAACAATGTCCAGAACACCCTCCATGACTCAATAAATATTTATGGTATTAATACATGAATAATTAATAAAGAGCTGATAATCTCCTAGCATCCAGGACTAAATTTTCAAAGAAACGTATGTGATGAATAATTGTAGAATTATCTTAGACAACTTCTGTCACAGCAACACACAGTTGTTGGTTTTTTTTTTCTATTTTTTAAAACTTTTTATTTTCTATTGGAATATAGCCAATTAACAACATTGTGATGGTTTCAGGTAAACAGCAAAGGGACTCAGCCATACATATACATGTATTCATTTTCCCCCAAGCTCCCCTCCCATCCAGGCTGCCACATAACAATGCGCAGAGTTCCCTGTGCTACAGAGCAGGTCCTTGTTGGTTATCCATTTTAAAGACAGGAGAACATGAAGTTTTAATGGCTTTCTGAGTATAACCCCCAGCAGTAACCACAGCTAAGCAGGCAGTCACATGAACAGAAAAGGCTCAGAGACTTGTATCAGCCTCTATGTATTCACTGTAGCACTAGGATGCTGCTTTGCCCTTAGAAGGTGATCAGAGAAAACCTATTGAACCAAACTGAAATGTACTTCTTTGTTTGAGTTGGTGGAGTTTGCTCTCCCATTCCAAAAACATCACCATCAGCCTTCCCATCTTGGAAAAGGAATGAAAGTAGCATAGGCCCTGTGTAACTATCTGAAATAGACATATTAACAACTGTGTAGACCTGGATGCTGGGGAGTTTGTAAAGTAGTTGTAACTTAAATATTAAGCCTTATTATTTTTTCTATGAAGGTCTGCTAGGTACTGTGGCATTAAATAGATTTCCTTACATAATATGAAGCAGACCTTTATTCACTGCTCATTCTAATTTCTTCAATCGACCCTATCAAATTATTGCCACTTTAGGGACTACATATATCCAATATATTGTATAATAGAAGCTTTGTAAATTGCTGAAATGACCAAAAACCCATTATAGCCAACAGGCCTCCTTTGTCTTAAATTTGCCCAATAGGCTAATTTCATTTTGTTATAATTAACATCCTATTATATCATGATATATAACAAAACTTTAAGTGTAGCAAATGGAGCTTAAGACTAATTACTGTGCTATTACATTGCCATTAGTGATGCTATTTATAATTATATATCAAGAATTGGGAGTATGAATTGGTTTTCTATGTCAAGACTTTTATTCATATATACCAGGCCAAGAAAAATCCATAAACTCTGAAATGCTAGGCAAAATCTCTAAATTTCATTTATTCTTTTGAGGCATTTCAACTGTTCTTAAAGAGTCAGAAACCTCTACTTATTTTTATAATAAATCAAAGAATGATGTTGTCTATGATTCATTCATAATGTAATCTTCATTAAATCCACTGTGATGAAATATTTCAAAGGCTTCCTATTTTGTTTACACATTGAGATATCTGGAATTACCCAGATGTCTGAGTTTTCCACTTTTCATCACAATGTTTAGGTACGGCCTGGAAATTTTGAGTTTCTTCTTTGCTACGATTTTTGGTTGCACATTATCGGTGTACTTCTGTGAATACTAACCAGACATTCTAAGTGAACCAGGTTAGATGATGGGTAGCTGAAGGTAGACTGACCTGGCTTTATGCCTTGTTGCGTCAAAGCAAGCACATCTATAGGATGTGCTTATCAGTTCAGTTCAGTTCAGTCGCTCAGTCGTGTCCGACTCTTTGCGACCCCATGAATCGCAGCACGCCAGGCCTCCCTGTCCATCACCATCTCCCAGAGTTCACTCAGACTCACGTCCATCGAGTCCGTGATGCCATCCAGCCATCTCATCCTCGGTCGTCCCCTTCTCCTCCCGCCCCCAATCCCTCCCAGCATCAGAGTCTTTTTCAATGAGTCAACTCTTCGCCTGAGGTGGCCAAAGTACTGGAGTTTCAGCTTTAGCATAGCACACATTAAAATTCTAGGTCTAAGTGAGCATGACAAAGACCATAAAGTGGAAAGACTCATGCCTTGAGCAAGCGCCGCATTGGTTTCTACAGCAACCCATACTTACTTGCGCAGTCCTCTTGAGGGATGTGGTTACTGATGCTAATATCATCCACCGCAATCCCGCCAAGGTTGCCTTTTCCGATTTCACCCTCAAAAATCACCTAACAAAATGAGATCATTTTCACAGTATTTAAATGTTTGGTCCCAAATAACAGTGTTTACATATGCTTGTGCAGCTCAAGTCACAGCACGTAAATGAAATTCATGAGATTTCGAATGAGCACACGATTTGCTCTTCAATCCGTATTAACTGCTTGGGGATGGTATAAAACTTCTCCTCACATTCTCTTTGTGTGATACAGAATTTAAAACTAGAAAGAGCAGCAAATAAAAGGAATGTTGATTGTGACAGCCCTAAATAATTACAGAGTAGCAATTTCCCTTCTTTCTTAGCAATCAGTCCTCTGCCTGTAAACTAGGAGACTATGAAATAACGCTACCTAGATGATCATCAGTGCATCGGTATCTCAGGTTGAGGACACACCTGAAATAATTTTTGGAATGATTCTCACATCTCATTTGCATAGCTTTCAAACAGCATCCCAGTGCCCCCGAAGCAGCTGCCTGCCCCGACCTAGGGAAGAGGGCTCACCTGGTAAAGCTTCAAAGATTTGTGGAGCAGGACACGCCCCTCTTTCCAGTGGTCCCCTTGGTGTCCAATGGCCATCCAGACCAGCTGGTCATACTCCTCTGGCTTCTGGTAGCGCAGCTTGACCCTCAGCGTGCCCACGTGTGAACCAGACATGTGATACCAGAAGGTCATGCAGTGGGCAGAGTTCTGGGAATAAACCACAGGGCTCACCAGGCGAGCCACTTTGCCCTTTTGGTTTTCATCAGCTTGGGAGTAGATGAAGTTGCCATCTCCTGCTGTGACAAAAAGCTGTGTTAGGGGGAATGGACAGATGGATAAACCTCTGCCTCTGTCTCTTTTCCATCAAGTTCTGCTCTCAAACCTCTCCTGGCCAGAGCACCAGAACCTAATTGTGCAGTGGTGGTGGTGAAGTGGGTAATGGTAGGTAACCTCACTGGCGCCAAAAGGCTCTGCTCTTGGCATCCATGAAAGGACGTTTGTGCTGAAAACTGTAAATCTCAATAGTCGGATACCACTTATCTAGAATGCATGGTCACAGGTACACGGGCTATGACTTGTGCTGGTCTCTACACCACTGCCAAGCAGATCAGATGTACTGGAAGACCTATTTCCATGCAATTTTAAGACTTGAGCAGCACGTGTGTGAACACAGAGAATAAATGTAAATAGTTAGATATATTCTTATGTATTTACCATTGGAGCAGGAAGACTTCTGGTGGATGATGCTTTGGTTACTATAACTGCCTGATAACAATGAAGCTACTGTCTGTCCATATAATCTGGCAATTTTCCCCCACCCCCACTTCAAATTCCAATTCTTTTCCCCTAGTTTATTTTAATGGCTTATATTAATAAGTTCCTTAAATACACCTGAGAGCTTGAAATTCAACTGAGTCCCGCTCTTGTTTGATGTGGGCTTCTGGTTCCAGGAGAGGAGAGACTGCTTTTCTGAGGCTTATAAGAATGTGCCATTTCGGCAACGGAGATGCTTGCTGAGCTTGGAGGACTAACTCCCGGCTCTGCTGTTAATGACCCCCGGTGGGAGCACTACCTCCTGCTACCAGCTGGTCTAAACACACAACTCATGTTTCACTGTTTGCTCTGCAAATAGAAATGCTACTCGAACGCCACACCTGATGAAAGTGTGGATCTGATGGCAAGCTTCGGTGGGCAATGGGGTGTTGTGTGTGCTGCCCCAGGGGCTGGCATGTTTGGGAGATGCTCTTGCACTGCGTGTATGTGGGCGCGCCCTGCGTTGGCAGTGTCTAGGTGGAGTGGGTGTGTTCTCACCCACCATCTTCCTCCCTCACCCAGCTGCTTGTCTGAGAGGCTCCTCAGCACTCTTAATAAAGCCGGTGGGTGGGATAATGAAAGGAGGGTGGGAAATAGAAGCCACAGCCCTGGCAGAATGTGTGCGATCTCCATCTCTCCTGGACCGTGTAGACTCGGTCACTCCTGGGGTCTGTTTTCTCCCACTGATTTACCTAATGATGGTCACCTATCTGTGTGATGGTGCCACCTCTCTCAGCCCACCGAGAGAGGCAGGTAAGACCTTCCCCCACCTTGCCTCTGCCGCCTTGCCCCCATCGTGTGGAGAAGAATGAGGTTGAGGATGCTTAGCTGAGCTGGTCCCTGAGCCAGGCCTATATCTTGGCTCCCTTCTGTGCTGTCTTTTGCCACTGCCGCTCCCCCTGACATTGGACACCCTCATCCCACGGCATGGGTGAGCTGTTTCTCACCTGGAACCAGACTGTGAATGCCCCGAGGCTCAGAACCCCCCCACCTTTATACCTGCATCTCCCGTGCCCCTCCCCGCATCTGCCAAGGGTTTGGGGAATCCTCTGTAAGAAGTGACACAGCTCCATTGTTAGAGGTCCAATGCAGAAAACCAATCGGGATCCCTTTGATAAATTCAAAGTCGGGCCGCAGACTATTGTACCTAGATACTGTTTATTTTCAGAAGCCTCCACGTCTGATTTGCAAAGCACCGCACATGAGCTGTGGCAGGCTGTGTGCGTGTGTCTTGTGTGGGGGGCTCTTTTCATCCAGGCTTTCATGTTAACAAGTCCCTGCCTTTCAGATGCCGGGCTCACCCAGCTAGCTCAGCAAATGATTGCAAGTTTAGCGCTGCGGGGGCTCTTTCTGGTCTGGGTGGATCTGGAGGGCTCCCGGGAGGACAAAAGAGAAAACTGCTTCTGAAGGAATCGCACTTCTCAGCCGCTCATGAGACACGCCTGCCTTTTCTGACACTCCAACACATAAAGCGCTGATATTTTTCCTTTCGGGGTTTTATCGCAATTCTAGGTCAGGAACTCTCTCTCCGTTTTCTCAATTAGCACTGTACTTCTGTAAGCCTTTTAGCTTTTGTCTCTGGCTAACGTAGCTTTTAACCTCCTTTGAATGTCAGATCCTACTGAGCCTTTTTGCTTCACTTTGCATCAATTTTTCCACCATTACTGCCTTCATTTCAGCTAATTGCATTTGGTTAATTTGGTGCCATTTCTACGTACAGTGCCATTTACAGTCAAAGTATTTTAAGTTTTCTAAAACTGCTTGTCTTAAGATTCAATTGAAAGTGTCTCAGAATTGAAGGAGTTCAATTTTATCCAATTTCCTTGTCATTCTTATTAGGAAAGGAGGTAGCCGTGATGAAAAGAGGCCTATTCAACCTACTTAATGGTTGTATTCACTGGGGGGCAGAGTGAACAACCAAGTGGGAAAAGCATGAAGGAGCCTTTGGCCGTCCGTCAGCCCACTGGCCCACTCATCAAGGGGGACCTTGGCTTAATGAGATGTCTCAGCCTCAGCAAATGCCCCTCTGGGGTCTCTTCTGGGAACCATGACTTGAACAAGCAGTGTTGTCGGTAACACTGATTGGGCTGGAAGGTTGTGGCTTGGGTGTTTTTTTTGTGTGTGAGTATATGCATGTATTTTTAAATTTTTTTTACAGGACATTGATGGTTTGCTGTCCATCTCTCAAGCTGAGTAATGACTAGGAGGAAAAGAGGATGGCAATGGGTCAGAGTTCCTTAGAGGGGCTGACAGCTCCCTGTGCACCCCAACCCTAATTAATCTTAGAAGGAAAGTACGACAGGAGGTGGGGTGGGCTGTAAACTGAGGTGGCGAGGCTTCTACTTGCTCAGAGAGAATGAGCTAGATTACTATCTTCCTCAAAAGAACAAGATTTCAACCCCTGACCCCAATCCACTTCCACTCGGAGGGTCAAGAGAGTAAGCGTTAGGCCATAAATGAAATGACACTATCTATGTCTAGACTTGCTTCCAAATCACTCAGAGTCAGGATGCTAGAGGTAAAATGAGATTCCTAGGATCTGATGAGTGTTGAAGTTGGGTTATGTACAGAGAGAGTTCATTTTAGTATTTCTTTTCTCCTTTTGTCTATGTTTGACATGTCCCAGAAAAAAGCTCAGAAAGAGTAGAAAACAGGTCCTAATTCACACACACTGATTTGCCCAGTTTGTTACTTTTCACAGGGGTCGATCAGTTGCTAAGTTTATTTAGCATTCTCCAATAAGTGGCCTAAGAGAATCTCTACTAGGGAAGGGCATGTTTTTAATTCTAGAAAAAAAAGAAAAAAAAAAGCACAAGTAAATGATCTGTAGTATTTTCTAAACTCACAGACCCCAGCAACCTTCCTTAGTTAACACCCTCTCAAATTTAAAGAAATGAGGCCACAGTGAACCCTCCATTACCTGTGTGATCCTGAATCGGTCCTGTCTTGCTGGTTAACACACTCCATTTGAGCTGCACATGATTGTCATGTTCCCAGTGGCAGAATGTCTTGTGAGAACCCCAGCCAAACTCACAGTTAAAACCATATGTTGGAAACTCTTCAGTGGGTGGAAAGGAAGAAACAGAGACAAGTAGAGAAACACACATTTGATCATTTAGGTCAGAAAGGTCCTTAATTCCTTCATGGAAAGCGCGATTTATATAATTTAATATCTATTTGAAAATCCCAGGAAAGTCACAACACCCAGGATTGCCAAGGAACGCAAAAGATGCATGGAGAGATGCCCAAGTTTGCTACAGCACATTTAGTAACTTTTTTTTTTTGGATCCAGCTCAAAAAAAAGATTATGGACTGCCTGTCAACTTGGTACATAAAATTTCCAGGAAGGTTACTTTCTAAAGCATGTATTATTACCTCTGTAGCATTCTTCCTATTTCCACAATATTTAATATAAAAGATACTCTGCTCTTGAGGATAGTCATATAAATTGATATCCACCAATGAAAAGAATCTTAATTAAGAGACTGACCCATGAACCTCTAAAGTCTAGAAACGTGACTTGGCTGAATATCTCACCCTGGAGGTTATCTGTATTCTCAACACACCAGCTTATGCTCCAGGTTTTTACTGGCAGATCTCTGAAGTATTTCGTAAGATTTTTTTCTTTTAACGTCTGTGCTTTATATCAGGTCAATTAATTTTAAGTGGGAAATCTGTGCTTCTTTAGTGAATTTTCAGATTTGCATATAAATTGTTTGCCCCACTTAAAACTGCAATATAAGGTCAAGTAAAGCCAAAGCATATTTGAATGGGTACTCACTTGTATATTTTTTAATGTTCAAAATGCTTCCTTTGGGTTCTAAAAAGAAAGCATGAAGGGAGTCTCAAGAATGATTTGTTTCATGTGTTCTACAAAGTGCTATTTGACTATGGGTTGTTCTTTTTTTCTAACTTGTATAGCCTTAGTTTTTACTCAACCTTTTTGCTGGGGGAATTTGGTTAACTTTTTAAGGATGGGGAAAATGAAGCCCTTGATATTTGGAATTATTTTTGGTAAACTGGAGCTAACAATAAAAATAATCCTAAAGATAAAATTCTTTTCCTTCTGCCAGTCCCACTCGTTTCCTGAATATAAAATTAAACACACAATAGGGGCTGTTTTCTCTGACGGTCATTGCTTCTCACTGAGTTCAGGCGTCCACAAGATGGCAGCATTGAGACAAAAAGGAAGGTGCCCCCAGCAGCTTGCCTGCTGATCTAAGAAATAAGTCTAAACAATCTCTCTGTAGCAAAAGGGAAGTATGATATTCTACGCTGTATTAGGGTCAGGCTGAGAGCCTAGCTCATTGTGGTCTTTCCTTTAACTTTGTCTAAGTGTTTAACACAAATCTCTTGCTTTCTACTGAGCCTGGGCTCCACTGCCCCTCCCCCACTTCAACAATGGCAGGCAGGAGGCAGGGTAAGGGAAAGATTTACTGAATAGATAAGAATGAGTTACTTTGCATTTTTAGTTTCCAAGGAACTCCTTTCAAATGCTAATGTGAAATTTTGGAAAGAAGGCACCATATGCATCCTCAAAACTGAGCAAGATGGATTCTCCCTTCCAATGACAGTGTGACCTGCCAAAGGATTCCCCGGGGCCAGCTGGGGAAAGCAAGCCTAGTAAGTCATGTGATGTGTATAACACAAGCACTTTCAGCTTGTGCAAAGGGCTATATTTCACAGCGGTAGTGTCACTGGAGATACATACTTTATCCCCGTCCATCATAACCATGAAATAGGGCTTCTTAAAGCATGAGAAACCCTCTCCAAAATCCGCCCTTCTGTACAGCATGACTGAATTTTGCAGATATAGTCAGCTGAACAATGAAGGGGTAGTTGAGTAACCTTGGATGTCAACACCCACGGCCCTGGAATGCGCTGTTGTGTAATCTTGTGTTTGAAACTGTTAATATTGAAAAGTATTAATATGTGTGTGGTTTTAGGTTTTCTCCTTAAATGTCATTTTTAAGACCTACACAGAGAGGAGGGCAGTCAGTCATTAGAGCATACCCATTTCTGGTAATATCTGTCTTGTTAATACTTTAAATTTATTGTATAATTTACAGAAAACCACACCATCCATAATTTGGCTATTACTATTCTGGCAGTGTCATAAAACAAATGAACTTCGGTATTTTTGTGGCCAAGACAAAGGGCGACTGCCTGAAAGACTAATTTTGACATCTCCTGTTCGAGTGAATGGAAGTCAACCTTTATCTTCCACTGTTCTTTCCAATCTATGAATTTTACACAGTGACTACTCAAACTTTTCATATTTTATTACTCTTATCTCTTTGGCTCAATCATATATAATTTATGGCAATCCTGTTAAATTAGAATTTTTTTTTAAAATCAGTACCTTTTGTGGGGGATGGGCATGGAGACAGAACAGCTCAATGTTGAAGATTCAAGCCTGGCTAGAAAGACTATTAAACTCAAAAGAAATACACACAGACATTTCTAGAAATGGAAAGAGGAAGAGAGAAGGACAGAAGCAGAGGAGAAAAGGGCAGAGAAAGAGAAAAAAGCAAATGGACAAATGAAATTAGTATACAGGACAATGTCCATTTGACCTTTCAATCTTCAAAATATTACCCAGGCCCCATGGCTGCACAATTCTCATTAAATTCATTGGGAATAATCTGGCTAAATCCCTTCTTGACTCTTAAAAATAGCAGGAAACAATATTCTGAACTTAAAACAAATTTATAGCCGCTGTGAGCCAGCACCAGCTGTGCCTGGGGGACCTAGCTTGCCCAGAGTTACATCATTAGCACCATATACGCACAAGGATTTAATTTTCAAATCTGGTCTTCAGAACTTCTATTGGATATGTGAGCTCGCTTACTCATAGGCTGGAAATAAGCAGAGGTGCCTGGGTCCATGTAACCATCACGGGTCATGAACATACTCGGAACTGATTTAGAGAATGTTTGGGGATCCTTGGCGGGTAAGAGCCTTCTGCCAAGGGGAAGACGGATTTAAAATGCAGGGCTTCTCATCAGTTCCTGGCAGAGCATTAACAGGCTTTTATGCATCTGATGACAACCCAGATAGCATATGTGTATTATATGCCCACTGAACATATTATATTAAGAAGAATCTTCAGCATGAAATCTTCAGACTCTGCCTGAATCTCTAGTGGCTTCAGCAAAATCAGATGATGATGAAAGTTTAAGGTCTGATATGCTGCTGTTTGTCAAGGTGCCTGCCGGACAGTGGGGATCCAGGTATCAGTAGATGGGTCTGACCACGAGCAGGGGAAACTTCAGAGTTAGACCTGCTTTCTGACTCCACGCATGCTGTTTCTGAGCATTGGCTTAGCCAGGAGGTGACAATGAACAGAACTCCTCAAAGAAACACAGACAGTTCACTATATACAAATGAAGAGAACAAATTCATGACTCAGACAATGGAAAAACAGGAAACCAAGGCGACTTGTAAAGGACTCTGGGCTGACTGTAGACTAGACCATCCTTATCAGTAAGGTCTGTGGTTCTGTAACAGAGAACAAACCTGTTGGCTGTATTACTAACTGGCTATATTACTTTAGCTCTAATGCTATGCTCTGTTGCCTGAGTGTAGCCATGCTGGCTCTGCACCTTTTATAAAAGAATGCTGCCTCCAGCCTGAAATATACAGGAGAGCCCATTTTCAAGGCTCTGACCTTTAAAGGTACAACACCTTTCTGTTCATGTACAAACAAAAAGCTGCAGAACAAAAAATAATGAATTGTCTTCCTGGGGTTTTATAGGAACATTGTGACCAGATCTACATGGATAGCTGCAAGAACAAAGGATTCCAGGACCAAGAAGTTCACAAGCACCAGCTGTACCCTCTCTCTGAATGAAGCCTCAGTTCTAACTCAGGTAACATGGTTCTTTGGGACACTAGTCCACCACCTTCTTGGCCTGTTGACTTCTTACTGGTTCATGATTTGTATATCCACCCTCTGATCACAGTAGACGCTGTGAGATCAGCGTGTCTGAAGCCATTATGCCAAAGGCTTTGAGCCGTAAATTAAAAGTTCACAAAGCCATTCCTGCTTTGATAACACAGACCTCCAACACGGAGGGGGAGTCATCTCATTTTGGGCTATTGTTCATAGGTTGTTGTTGTGTTCTGATGACCCTTAGCTTTTTGGACAGGCAAGCAGAGAGATGAGATCTGTTGATGGCAGCTTCCTAGTGGTTGTAATTAACTCTCTGGCAAGAGGAAAAACTAGAGTACCAGTTAAAATGTTTGTTATTAACTTCACTTGTTCACCTCACCCCATTCCCTGTGACAGTCATAAAGAGCTTATAGGAAGTTACCCCACAGAAAACCACCCAGATGGGGCTGAGTGGGAAAAAAGAAGAAATTTATCAGGGAAGATGGGAAGCGAGCAAAAGGCAGCTAGCCAACCCCCCAAGGCCACATTTATAACCTGAAAAGGTATGAGGGGGACTACTGTACCATGAAGATTTAGCTGAACACTATTCTTCAGTTTCATCTTTGGTATTTGGGGGTGTCTTAGCTGAGTGGTGGGCTTCCCCAATGGCTCAGTGGTAAAGGACCCTCCTGCCACTGCAAGAGACTTGGGTTTGATCCCTGGGTTTGGAAGATCCCCTGGAGAAGGAAACGGCAACCCACTCCAGTATTCTTGCCTGGGAAATTCCATGATCAGAGGGGCCTGGTGGGTTACAGTCCATGGGGTCAAAAAGAGTCGGACATGACTTAGCAACGAAACAACAATAAGCTCAGTGCTAGCAGGGAGTCTGTCACCCAGAGGCAGCCATGGGGAAAACTGGGGTTAAGTTCAACTGAAGGGAGGTTTGTTTTGCAGTTTAATCAGGTCAAGAGTGACAGCACACTTTGAGGAAGCATGCTAATTAGAACAGTCCTTTCTGCTTTCTGCTGGCTGGGGAGGGTCTGCTGTTGAGGAAACATTGATGTACACCACATGCCCGTTAATAAGTGACCGTGGAGGCCAAGGCTGAGCAGGCTTCACTAGAGGAAATGGGAGAAGCTGGTGAGCTGACCTGTTCACCTCTCTCTAATGGTTAACTTTTAAAGTATGTAAAACCTCTGATTGCTTATACGCACTGTTTCCCCTCATGTGTGTCTGTGGGGAAGATTTTCAAAAAATACTATCGAAATACAGAGAGTGAGGGGGAGGCCACCATTTCCCTGTGGCTGGGCCCTGATCAACAGCAAGGCTCTGAAAGTCATCACAGGACTCTCTGAACAACTTACTGACCAGAGACACATTAATATCTCTTTTGCTGTAGTTCATTGCTCAGTGTGTCTGACTCTTTTTGATCCCATGGACTATATAGCCCATCAGGCTCCTCTGTCCATGGGATTCTCCAGGCAAGAAACTTCTTCTCCAAGGGATCTTCCTAATCCAGGGATCAAACCCGCATCTTCTGCATTGCAGGCAGGTCCTTTACTGTTGAGCCACTGGGGAAGTCCACGTCTTTTGTTACCTGAATGTTATCCACTGGAGACATTTCAATAGTCACCTACATAATAATCATCTGACTAAGTTTTGGCAAAAACGCCCTGGTCAGTGATGTGTTAATAAAGAAGGATGTAGAGGCAGTCTGCCTCAGGGCTCTCCTGTCCAGCCCTAGTTTCCTGCACACCATCTCAGGGTGCACCCACTGGAAACGTGGCTGTAAAACTGCCAACTCCGTGGCAGGCAAAACTGACAAACTTCGCCTGTCTCCGATCTGCAGAGCAGCGATGAAAATAAATAGTCAGGCTGCTGCCTGGGAGATTTCCTTCTCCTGAGTTTGCAAACACAGTCCGTGTCCTAGATGTGCTGCATTTAAACAAAGTATGTTCCTTGGTTCCTTCCGTTGAGAGTGGGGATTGTCACCATTTGGCAATGACTGATGGGGGAGGAAATCTCGCTCCCTGCTGCATATACATGTGGATGAAAGGGAAGAAGTGTTTATGGCTCCTGCTTGGGGACCAGATGCTGGTGGCATCTCTGCTAGGGCCTGATGGGAAATGGAAACCGAGAAGCGTAGCGATGCGCTATTTTGGGGAAGAAAACACACATATGGGAATCGATTTTCTCTTTGGTATCTGATACCTGATTGTATAGTGCTGTCTATCACAGCTGGCTTCTCTGTGGTGAGCACAGTGGTACCACCTGAAACACAGAAAGAGTAACATCCGAGATGAGAAAAAAGCAGGATGACAATACACAGCAGAGAACACTCTCACATACGTCTGTTAAAGGCTAGCAGTTCCCTTAAATAACTCTTCTTTTAATTACAGCTAGAGTAACTGTCTCAAATTTTGCTCACCACCACACCAAGTTCAAATAAACCACTGTTTTTCACCCATTTATTCACAAAGCATCTAGACAGTATGGGTAATTCCAAACTTCCTTCCAAGGCCATTCCTTGACTCCCAGACTAACTGACGATGCTCACAATGGCAACAATGAAAAGCAAAGGCCTCCCAAGATCCTTAGTGACTTGAGTATTAAACTTGACCTAGACCTCTAAGTTCAAACAGTTTCCCAAGGTTTCAGATGTGTGCCTTTTGGAGGGGAGGGTGTTGCAAGGCTGGTCCCCACCATCTATTTTAAAAACTGAAGGTTTAAAGTGGATAGCTGTAATTCCTCCTTTCTTTTGCTGCTGTGGTTGTTTATTTTTCCCAAGGACAAATATTCCACCCAGTATGTAGTCTGGACAAGCTGCAGGGAAAGTGGAACGGGGGACACATTTTTTCACAGTCCCGAGGAGCTGGAAGACTGCACAAACAACCCCCTGAACACTGTGAACTTTAATCAGTCTGGGTTGACTTGGAATACTTGGTCCAAGGACATCGTAGAAACTTAGATCTACCATCTCAGCTTAAGTATCTTAGCTCAGCCATTTTCTGCCCTTTATCCGGAAACTTCTGTTTTATTTATTTATTTTGGCTTCCCAGGTGGTGCTAGTGGTAAAAACTCACTTGCCAATGCAGGAGATGCAGGCAAGAGACTCGGGTTCAACCCCTGGGTTGGGAAGATCCCCTGGAGGAGGCTGTGGCTACCCACTCCAGTATTCTTGCCTAGAGAATCCCCATGGACAGCAGAGTCTGGTGGGCTATAGTCCATAGGGTCGCAGAGTCGGACACCACTGACGTGACTTAGCGACAGCAGCAGCAGGCAGCCTACAGGATCTTCACCAACCAGGGATGGAACCCACACCCCCTGTGGTGGGAGAGTGGCAGAGCCCTAACCACTGGACCACCAGGGAAGCCGGAGATTTCTGTTTTACAGCCCTGTTCCTCAACTTGCCCAAACCACAAGCATCACTTGAATGCTTCTTGAAAAACTGGCTTATTGTTTACTACGTAGGTACTTGAGAAAGCCACTTCTCTTTATGTGCGTCTGCCTTGCAGATAATGGTTGAAGATCATCTATTTGCTTTCCCAAGAGATAAAGTCCTGGGCAGACCCAGGGTAAGAACATGGGTGGGCTCATGCTGATCCTGGAATGTTTGGAGGTGGTTATGAGGTGCCACTGTACACCTTTCAATACTATCATTCAATAAAGAGACTATGATCATTCCTATTCTGGCTGAGCCCTGGTCCTAACCTACAGCTCCCACGGGTCAGAAATCACCCAGCTCATGAATCAGAGAGCCATAAAGCCGAGCTCCTGGGGTGGCCTGAAGATTTCTGAGCTCATCCACTGCGGCACCAAGTCGTGTTACCCCCGCTTGCTCAGTAAATACGCTGGATGAGTGGTCACACATGTATGTGCCCTCAACGAGGCAGGCACTAGGAGAAGGAATTATATATATTATGGGTTAAGAAGGTGAATCTGTAATGGCAGAACTGGAGCGAGGCCAGAATGCATTAGCATTCCGTTCCCAGTGGTCTTACAGGAGAAAGACTCAAGGTGAAAACTCACTTTTTAAAACCGATACGCACTGTCAATTTTGTGAGAGGTTGGGAGCCAAATTTCGCTGCCGGGTAGACACAGATCCAATGTGAAATCTGGCCTCCTGGTGCCTTTGAAGCCAATTGTATTATCTAATGACTTCAAAGGCATTTGCAAATGAGGAACTTCAAGGGTGAATTTTCACCTTGGCAAGCAAGCAAAGGAGAGAAAAATCTCTCTTTATTTCCATGTTTGGTGCAGTTCACCTGGGATTCAGTGTTGTTTAGAGGTAATGAGCATTTGGCTACAATACTTATCTCCCACTATGTCCAAATCGGTCACCCCGGGAGCAGACATTAAAGTGACGCCATCTGTATTTAGGACCCAAACCTTAAGAGAACACTGATCCCAATTTCTAGGCTTAGCACGAAGCATTCCAGTTTGCAGGTGTGACTGAAACAACAAGGAGGGTATGGACTTGCTTGTGAGTCCGGGAGGCAAGATGCTACGGGGGTGGAGGAGGGCTAGGCTGCCTGCAATCATGGCACCTGTCAGCATACCCTTCTTCAGAAAAGGCTAACACAGAGCTTCATAGAATAGCTTTTAAAAAAGGACAAATTGGTCATGATGCAATATATGAACATGAAGCGTGAGAAGGCCTTCTAAGATCACCTTTTCTTTTTTTTTTAACTTTTTCGTTTATATTGGAGTGTAGTTGATTAGCAAAGCTGCAATAATTTCATATGGACAGCAAAGCGACTGAGTTATACATGTACCTGTATCCTTTTCCAAATTCTTTTCCCATTTAGGTTGTCATATAATATTGAGCAGAGTTCCCTGTGTTGTACACTAGGTTGGTTAAAGAATCACCTCTTTTTAATGGTGGAATGAAGTTAACTTTATCAGTACCCCTAGAAGTACTTCTTCTTATATGCACCTATTGATCAAATTATTAAGACAAATGTGCTGGCCTGAGAAAATGACATTTTGGGGGTGGGGGGGCAGGATAATATGTAAAAAAAAAAAAAGAGACTGCCCCCTTTTTTTTTCTATCTAAATAAATGATTCTATCCAACAAATGAGTTTAAACACTGTAAATAAATGATCACCTTGTACTTTTAAAGGATTGTCAGTGTTTCCACTGGAAATGACCCATTTTCTGCGGTTTGCAACTTGGTGCCATTCACAATTTGCTTGAGGCTAACAGACTTGCCCTATTTCATTCAAAGGCTTAGGTTTCAATTGATTCAGTCATGAAGCAATGCAAAAATGAGAAGGTTGGTTGTTCTGACGCGAGGAGTAAATCTGAGGCTTTGACTCTGATCAATATTAACTGACCACTTTAGGGTTTATAAAGGAAAGAACCTCTTCTCCAGAGGGTAATTGAACAGAAGAGTCTCTGATGACTGTATCCATTCCTTTTTATGAGGATTTTCACTACAGATGGGATGTGTGACTAGGTTTGCAAAAAGCCTAAGGTTTGCAGAGAGTGTTTACAGGCGACCTTGGGAAGGTTCTGTAGGACCTGCTTCACAGGCTAGTACTCGTTTTTCCTATTAGCTGTACGGCTTTCAGCTGGAGCTTGACATCTTACAAAGAAAAGGCCTCTGTCTTATTAGATTTTTTTTTTTGTGGCTTGTGGCTACTTAAACACAAGATTTATTTTCAAAAGCCCATAGCCATGTAATATTTATTGGCCATTTGACTGTAAGCGATTATTCTGGAAATGTGGAGGGAAAGAGCCTTAGGAGGAGGGATTTAAATGTAAACTCAGTTCATGGTACTAAACTTCTCAGCTAGATTTTACCTTTATTCCATCTCAGAGTAGCAGAGCAATCTTGCTCTTTCAGAGGAGAGGTTCTGAAGTAATTGGAAATGGGGGTCCCTCCAGATTTTACACTAATGCATTAGCCACTAACATGGCACTATTATGAAGTTACATGGGAACAACTTCAGTTTCGCCCATGGAAATGAATTACATGGGCACTCTAGAGTCCCATCTGGGTGAAAACACAAACGGCACTCAAGGGCTGCTGTTTAATGTAGAATGAGAGTCAGATGCTGTAAGAAACTGCGCTTTGACCTGGGTAGCAATAAAGGTCCCAGAGCACCTTTGGCAACAACAGGGTGAAAATTCTAGGACTTTGGCCAATTTCCAAATGATGGAGTCCGACTTCCCCATCTGCTTAATGTTTCCTCTGCCAGTCCAAGTGGAAGAGAAGGTCACTTTCTAGCTTTTAGGATTTCAGAATATTATGGAGTCATCCTCTAATGAGTCAGTGAGGCACACGGTACATGCCATCCCTGATGTATCTGTTAGTGGTGATGTGAAATAGCAACGAATTCTGACTTTCTAAATTTTAATGTAAAATGATTCACAAATTCTAACTTAAAAGCTGCAGTTCAAATATAAGTCTAATTTCATCAATTAGTTGAAGGATCCACTCAAACATGTTGATTCCTGTTTGAAAATAAACGTTCTCAAGTGTGTAGAGCATGTGTTACTGGGGTTGGCGGTGAGGGTTGAAGATGAGAATCAATTTATATTACATATTATTGTTATTGTTTAGTCGCTAAGTTGTGTCCGACTCTTTTGCAATCCCATGGACTACAGCCTGCCAGGCTCCCTGTCCATGGGATTTCCCAGGCAAGAACACTGGAGTGGGCTGCCATGCCCTCCTCCAGGGGATATTCCTGACCCAGGGATTGAACCCAGGTCTCCTGCATTGGCACGTAGATTCTTTACCATTGAGCCCCCCGGGAAGCCCAACCTCAGATACAGTTAGCCATGGAGACATTCTTATTCATTCAATGAAGACAATCCCAGCCCTTGACTCTGAAATGGCTAAAATTACTGTTTTGGATGGCTGTGACTTGGAAGAACAATTTGTTTGCGTGATGACATGAGGAGATGAAGATGCATGTGTTCTGGCAAAGTTCCCTCCACCCTGATGCCTAGTGCCACAAGGATTTTCACACACACACACACACACACACACACACAGAGGCGTTAATGAGCAGGTCTCAACTACAACATGAACTGAGATGCCAAAGCAATGGGATGAAGATGGTTTCTGCACCTGTGAGCTGGAAGTCATCACCTGTTCCGCTGTGGCAGTTGGCCTGGTCGTCATCACATTCATCTACCAGGTTCCCGTTGGGAGTGGTCGGTCCGGCTGTAGGCGCTGAAACAAGATCCAAGGATTATTTTCTCACACCTCTGAAATGTATTTTCCAGCCCCCCGGTTGTTGACTCTGCTAATGCTTTTGCAGAAAACTTTAATCTGCCATAGGAAGGCCAGGAGGGTGGTGTGCCTGTCTCTCTTTCAGGAGTGGAAGATACTTGGATTTTGCAGAAGGCACTGGGGACTGCTCTGTTTTGTATTTGATTCCTATCTCCTTGGTAGACTTGGCTGCCTTCTCATTTCATACGTTGTTATCTGCATAAACATCCTTTTTCTGAAAAGTTCCTGAATTCTCACCGGTTATTTATTCATGACCCTGGAGTTGAGAATTTTGATGATAGAAGTTTTGCTTGAACTGTTTTTCCTTTCATTTTCAAGGTGCTTGAGGAATCGATTGTCATGAATTCTTTTATATTCTTGATATTTACTCAGTTTATCTTGTAATTTTTTTCCCAAAAGGGAGTCTCAGTGTTCACTTTTAGTATAATATTGTTCTTATTTATTTTTTTCGCAGTGACTCCATTTCCCCCTAAGTAAGCGCCTGGGCTTGTGAGTGCTCCCTCCAGAGCAGGTGTCTGGGAGCTCCTGGGGGTTATGTTACCTTAACTCCTGGGGGACCACATTCCGCTGCCGCTGCCGGCAGGTATTCCCATAGCTCTGAGTTTGTAGTTGAAAAGTAGCCAGCATTAATCAAAGACTGCTTTTGAAGTTCTTTACATTTAGTTCCATCTATTTTTTTTTTTCAGCCTGTTCCTCATTTTTGCAATCTGTTTAATATTTTACAGTTTTCGGCATTACGTTTCACTTTACAAGACTTGAGATAATGGACAGTTCTCTTGATGTCTGAGAACCAGACAAGATGCTGGGAGTCGGGGGGGAGGCAGGGATCTGTTCTCTAATAGCTTCTGGCTAGTTGGAATGTGCTGGTAACTACTGCTTTCTCAATAAAAATTTGACACAGTTTTTCATTGTACAGAAGGACTGAGCAGAGTTATAACAAATGGAGAAACATAGCTAGTTTTGAGGTCCTCAACTGCCCGGGACACATAACAATAATTGCTGGGAAATCACCACATATAGGTAATATCCACACTGTTTAGGCTACAAACTGGACTTTGTAGGGTTCTGCTCATTGCTAACAGTGAATTGATAGCATCCTCTTCAGCAATCTTGATGCTTGCCTTTGCTAAGCTGCCTTTGCTGTTGGTTTTGTGACACTTTTAAACTCTCTATTCATCTTGGTTTTTCCACATTCCTTGTGGTATTTATAAAGAAGGAGTTTTACACTGGAGTTTTACCCAGGGTAGTACCTGGATTAAACTGAAAAAGTAAAATGTGATTCATTTAAAATTTTTTTAAATTAAATTTCCTTTTTTAATTTTTTGCAGTGTGGGGATAAGCATATGGGACCTTAGTTCTCTGACCAAGGATTGAACTCATGCCCCCTGCAGTGGAAATGCAGTCTTAACCACTGGACCACCAGGGAAACCCCCAAAGTGAGGCATTTTGTTGTCCCAGTTTTACAACTTGAAAATATTTTATCTTCTGTGGTCCTCTAATTGTTTCTTAAATACAAGTCCTAGCCCCAAATAAGCCCCAGAGATGGCTGGGTTGTACCTCATCCTTTTTTCCTATCCATTTAGGCATCTCCTGTAGAACAAGGTACAAAGTTGATATTTAATAAGGGCCTGTTAATCATTTTAAGGAAGAAGAAAAACACTTCCTTTCACCAACCGTGTTAAAAAGCTTGGACAGTTCTTTCCCTGGATGCTGGTTCCTCATGTGGCTTGGCGCAACTTCCCCACTTTGCTGAGTGCCTGTGAACATCTGTAGTCAATCCCTTCACCACCATCGCGACCTCAGCACAGAGTTGACACTGGCAAACTGCCACCAGGCCAGGTCTTTTCAACCATCTATTCATTCCACCTCCTAAATCAGTGTTGCTTCCCAGAATCGAGGCTAAAGTCCTGCATCAGAGCAGCAGAGGCCCTTTTCCAGGTGACCACACTGCTCAGCACACTGAAGCAATGTGTCTGCAGGGGGTTCGGTCTGCCCCCACTCTCTTTTTTCCTAGGTGTCTTTGCCAGTGTCCTGGAATACGGTCATTTGCGGTCTGTGTTGACAGTGATGGGATAATTCAGGGGTCCTGGGACATAGCCACAGATATGGGAACAGCTACCCAATAAAGAATGGGAGATAATGGCCTGCTTTTAAATAAACACATAGGAAAGCAGATATGAATTATTTACCAGGATGGTGATTTATAGCTTAAGATTCTTTAGTGCCTAAGAAATGTTTTATGATATTTAATGTGCTCTGGAATGTAATTATATTTGGGTAGCTTGAAACACAAATAATTTTGAAATCCCAAGAAGGTGATATTTAAAGAGCATCCTTCCAAACAACTTTGAGCATATGCTCAATGGATTAACATCTGGGTATCAACAATAGCCATTCTTTGCACTAACCTAGAGGAAGACCTTCATGGGGATGAAAATGTTGGTATAAGGTTACTCATTTATGCCCAAATCGAAGGCAGATGGGAATTCCAGTGCACAAAAGCATTAAATAGTACATTCAGCAACCATCATATGATTTTTTTAAACATTCATCTCATTCATTATGTGATTTAAAAAAAACGCAGAGCAAAGTGCAGTTCTGGGGTCAACATGAGAACTGAATTTGTCCCTGACCTTCCTATGATAACCTAAGTTTATGCAGTCGTATCCTTAAACACACCCCATTGTGCATCACATACACTATGTGATGTAAAGTTTGGTTTCTCTGCAGCAGTCTGAGAAATTTATCCAAAACAATGTCTCAACGTTTCGGTCTGTCAAACGCTGCTTTCTGCTAGTATGTGATGGTAGTCAGCACTGCAGACAGAAGCCTGGACCAGACACAGGCCTCTGAAGAACTCTAAGAAGGTCAAGGAATCCGTGGTTGCCAGGGGTTCAGGGATGATGGGGATGGAGACGGTCTGCTTGAGCTGCTCGAGGGGCTTTCATTTTGAACCCACTGAAATCTTTTGTAACTAGACAAAGGCTGGCTGCATAAGCACCTTAACACTACCACTACCTACAAAGGCCAGACTTGTCTATAATGGTGAATTTTGCTGTTGAATTTCACAACACATCATTTTTTAGAAACAGATCAGAGAACAGCCCTCCACTCTGGATCTGAGGAGTGTTATGCAAACAGCCCCTACAAAAGCAAGATGCAGAAGCACTGCTTCGTGCCGCTCACCGGGTGATGAGCCCTGCGCACAGGCAGGCACAAGAGACACAGGATCATTTGGGGGAAAGGTGGCAATCTGCAGCAGCACCGTCAGGGCCATAAGCACGTGAAAAAGGATGGAAAGCATCGAGGGAAGCAGAGCAGGCTCACCTTCCACCTCACAGCCCAGCAGCTCCATTCGCAGCCCCAGTCCACCGTGAGTGGCTCTCTCGGGGTAGATCCTGATGAACCGTGTGGAAAGGGGTGGAAAGGTCCGCAGCTCAGGTGTATCGTAGTTATTGTTGCCTTCAAAAGACTGTGAAGAAGGAGAACCAGCAGGTATTAACAAAGCTCCCATTCGGCAGAAGAGTCTCTCCTTGAGGACTCTTTAACAGGGCAGAAAAATGGGCCTCATTCTACCACTTCACAGAAGGCTGATATTCCTACATGAGAATGGAAAAGAACAATTAAACCTTCTCTAGGAAATGACAGATGTTCCTTCTCAGAAACTCTGGAGGCCGCACTGAGGCTAGACCAGAAGCTAAGGAATTAATGAGACACATTTTTAAATGATAGGCTGAGGTGCCTGAAAGCAGTGACAGTGTCACCATTTCCTTGAGGTGGAGGAAGAGAACTCCGGAAAGGAGCCTGCCTCTACTCAGAGCTTAGAATCGAGACTGTGTTTCCAATAACAACTCCTCTCACATTCTCTTGGATGAGCGGGTCCTGGTTTTGCTAAAACTCTCTGCTCAAGAAGTGTAAGGGGGCTTCCCCGGTAGCTCAGGGGTAAAGAATCCGCCTGCCAACGCAGGGAACACGGGTTCGATCCTTGGTCTGGGAAGATCCCGTATGCAGTGGAACCATGAAGCCTGTGCTATGACTATTGAGCCTCTGCTGTAGAACCTGGGAGCTGCCATCACTGAGCCCACGTGCTCTAGAGTGCATGCTCCGCAACAAGAGAAAGCGAGTATAGTGAAGCCGCTCAGCTGTGTCCGACTCTTTGCGACCCATGGACTGTGTAGCCTGTCAGGCTCCCCTGTCCATGGAATTTTCCAGGCAAGGATACTGGAGTGGGTTGCCATTTCCTTCTTCAGGAGATCTTCCCGACCCAGGGATCGAACCTGGGTCTCCCTCACTGCAGACAGACGCTTTACTGTCTAAGCCACCAGGGAAGCCCACAGCAAGAGAAGGCACTGCAATGAGAAGCCCATGCATGCCAACTAGAGAGTGGTCCCCACTCCGCAACTAGAGAAAAAGCCCGCATAGCAATGAAGACACAGCACAGCCAAAAGTAAGTAATAAGTAAATTAAAAAAAAAAAAAAGCAGCTCAAGAAATTCCTTTCCTGGAGGAGACAGTAAATTTCACATGGTGCAAGTGCTGTGTTACCAAGAACTTGGGTGATTCCAATCCCCTGGAACTGCTGTTGACTTACGCAGTCCCGCCAGTGGAGACATCTGTAGATAAAAGAACTCATCTCAGGAAAGTTACGGAGCCCTGCCCGCTAAACGATGTTCGGATGCCTGGTTGCCCTGCAGTGAGTGAAATGCATTCCTAACTCGACATCACTGTGACATGTTCAGGAGACCAGTCGTTATTGCCCTGCTGCTGCTGGATTATTCTGCTCCCCTTTTTACACTGATGGGAAGCCCTTGAGTGGAATCATCGGAAAATGGAGCAATGGCTAGGCTTGTTTTCTTTTACAAGAAATGGATAAGCCTCTTTGTATCCTCCTATCCCAGTATCCTTCTTAACTCCACCCAGAATGGGAAGAGAGGAAGGGATTAGAAAAACCAAATTGCCTTGTCCCTGGGACTGTTGTTTTATATACTGAGCACCATGTGATGCTTACTGATGCAAGGCATTGTTCTACAGGCTTAAAACGTATTAACTCAACGTAATCCTCAAGACGATTTCGAGAGGTAGGTTCTATTATTGTGTGTGTGTTCAGTCACTCAGTCACATATGACTCTTTGTGACCCCATGGATTGTACCCCGCCAGGCACCTCTATTCATGGAATATTCCAGAATACTGGAGTGAGTTTCCATGCCCTCCTCCAGGGGATCTTCCCAATTCAGAGATCAAACCCACACCTCTTACATCTCCTGCATTGGCAGGCTGACTCTTTACCACTGAACCATCTAGAAGTAAATTAATTGGCCTTTTCCAACTCAGAAAATCCTCTAGGAATCTAGAAGTACAGGGCTCATATCTATCTGCTTCTCTCAATTAAAGTTCCTTCTATCATTTTCAAGAATAAATTCGCTACTGGGGGCCCTTGCCTTCTTGATAGAACTGCAGTTGCTGCCAGTAATTGAGAATCTGACGGATATCATTGTCAGGCCCAATTAAGTGTTGTCAGTAAGACACTAATTATAATGAAAACAGCGTTACTACACAGGCAAGTTCTATCTACATTAACATAGCTCCAACACTCCTAGGAGAAAAGCACTTATATCTATGGAATCCCAGCTTCTTCTCCCACTTTTCATGCAAATACATTACAAAGGTCGTCAGTGATGAGCTGGGAAGATTATTAGCAAGGAAGGGTCACATGGAACTGGAGTAAGTTTGCTAACATAACATTGTTTAAAATATAACACTGCTTACAACATGTCTTTCTGTCCTTTTATTAATCATGCTTTAGAAGAAGAGGGCTTAGAGTGTTTAGATATATTTGCTCCTGGAAAGACTAGTTGATTCAAAGACTCTGATGTACCTTGTCCATCATGTACTGTTTAGGTGTAGGAAATAAGGAGAGGGCATAAAGGATTCCAACTCTATCAAGTTCTGTTTCATATCATAAAATAGACTGCTCACTTTACCATTACATAAAACATACTTAGCATCCTAAACAGGTAACCTTTACTTGCAAGTTCAAATATAGTATGTTTTAACTATCTTTGTGCAAAGTTACAAATACACATTGCTCCTAAATGGATGATTTAACCAGTTTCCTTTTTCATCTTGACGATTTTATTCCAGGGGAAGGACATGTTAGGAGTCACTTATTTAGATGCCCTGCCACTGATTTAGAAGCTTTTATGGTTTAAATAGGGGGCTTCCCAAGTGGCACTAGTGGTAAAGAACTTGCCGACCAATGCAGGAGATGTCAGAGACGCAGGTTTATCCCTGGGTCAGGAAGATCCCCTGGAGACGGGCATGGCACCCCACTCCAGTATTCTTGCCTGGAGAATCCCATGGACAGAGGAGCCTGGCGGGCTACAGTCCATAGGGTTGCAAAGAGTCAGACACGACTGAAGTGACTTGGCACATAGCACATGGCTTAAATACATAGGAACATGATAATGATGGGTAAAATCATATTTTAGGAATAAGATCTGACCCATTCAGCCAATTTTGAACAGAGTTTTTTTTGTTACAGTTGAAAGCTGGGTGCTGTTGGCTTCTTGTGAAGGCTATACGTGATACCCTACAAGGGAGTGAGAGCTTTAGACTTGACCTCAGATGAGTGGATAACAAAGGCCAGTGAGCACAGGGCGCGTCCCACCCGGAGCATATGGTGACCTGTTTCCCTTCCCTCTTAGAGCCCTCCTGCTGAAGAACACGTCACAGCAGTACACACTGCCATGCGACTGTGGCAACCTGTTGATCTGCAGCATATTCACACTTGGTGCTAAAGCCACGGGGCTCATGACTCCTCCAAAAAGACTGGCTCTCAGGGGAACTCCAGTTTCTGATGTTTCTTTTACTTTTTTCTTCCACCAAACCAAGAGGGGCAGACATAAAAAAGGAAAATGAAAGGGACACCAAAGAAAGTAGCTGCAATGGATTAAAAAACAACACTGGAAATGTTTTAGAAACCCCAAGTTAACTAGGGGTGAGGTGGGAGAGCAATTCTTACGTTTCTGAGCAGCAGCATCCCTCTCGGTGCTCTGCCCGCTGGGGCAGAGCACAACATGTGGGGACAGCCTCTGCGGAGCCCCCACGTCTGGGCAGAGTGGGAGCTGGCTGCGTGGCCCGGCTTTGCTTCCCGCCTGCAAAGCCTTTGGCCCGGGTGACTGTATTCAGCCATAAGCCCACAGTCCTATTCTCTCCCAGTCCCCAGATCTTTTCACAAAAGGAGTAGATCCTCAGCAAAGCAGAGGTGAAGAGGCTGGGACAGAAAGGCGAACTGGGCTGGTGGTGAGAAGTATCACTGCTGCTGCTGCTAAGTCGCTTCAGTCGTGTCCGACTCTGTGCGACCCCAGAGACGGCAGCCCACCAGGCTCCCCCATCCCTGGGATTCTCCAGGCAAAAACACTGTGGAGTGGGTTGCCATTTCCTTCTCCAGTGCATGAAAGAGAAAAGTGAAAGTGAAGTCGCTCAGTCTGTCCGACTGCAGCCCACCAGGCTCCTCCGTCCATAGGATTTTCCAGGCAAGAGTACTGGGGTGGGGTGCCATTGCCTTCCCCGGAGTAGTATCATTAGCTGAATACAATACCCACATAGAGTTCTGCAGGCAGAACGGAATTTCTGAGGACTCTTCCTTATTTCTATCTGAAATCAGTTAATCTGAAATTTAGCTGATTTCTGAAAATAACTTCCTTATTTAATCTGAAATCAGTTTCCAGGTCACCCAGCATACTTGGGGTATCCTTTCCAGGTTGGTGTTCTGTGCCCACGAAATGCAAATACACGTAACCATGAGCCCCAGAAAACCATTATCATCACTAAAGGATACTTGTTGTGTTAAATAAGAAAAATTATACCACATGTTCTGGGGAAGGTTGGAATATATCTTTTTTCACTAGATCATCAAAGGCCAGCTAGCTGCTTTTTAAAAGGTTCCAATGTATAAAAAATAGACTTAAGCATTATTCATGATAGCCAAGTGTTAGAAGCAATTAAAGTGTTCATCAGTGAATGGACAGATACCCAACATGTGGCCTGTATACACGATAGAACATTATTCCGCTTTAAACAGAAATGAAATTCTGATCCACACTACAACACTGGCTGAACCTTGAGGACATCATGTCAAGTAAAACAAGCAGAGGCTAAATTGTGTATGCTTCCACTAACAGGCTGCTGCTGCTGAGTCGCTTCAGTCGTGTCCGACTCTGTGCGGCCCCACAGACGGCAGCCCACCAGGCTCCCCTGTCCCCAGGATTCTCCAGGAAAGAACAGGGTTGCCATTTCCTTCTCTAGTGCGAGAAAGTGAAAAGTGACAGTGAAGTCGCTCAGGCATGATTCTTCCACACCTCATGGACTGCAGCCCACCAGGCTCCCCTGTCCATGGGATTTTCCAGGCAAGAGTACTGGAGTGGGGTGCCATTGCCTTCTCCAGTCAAATTCATAGAAACAGAAATTGAAATGGTGGTTGTCAGGGGCTGGAAAATTATTGTTTAATAGTGAGGGAGTTTCAGTTTTGGAAGAAGTTTTAGAGATGGGTTTGCACAACGTGAATGTACTTAACACTACTGAACGGGTACACTTAAAAAAAGGTTATGATGGGCATTTTTCTGTTCTGTGGATTTCAGCCCAATTATGGGCTTCCCGGGTGGCTCAGTTGGTAAAGCGGCTACCTGCAGTGCGGGAGATCGGGGTTCAATCCCTGGGCCAGGAAGATCCCCCGGAGAAGGAAATGGCAACCCACTCCAGTACTCTTGCCTGCAAAATTCCACCGACTGGGGGGGCCTGGTAGGCTACAGTCCATGGGGTCTCGAAGAGTCAGACACAACTGAGCGACTTCACTTTCACTTCTATGGAACTTTAGAAAATTGTACAACAGTACAGAAATGACTCTTTCATTCAATAAAAATTTTTAAAAATGCATGTAACAAGGGATTTGTGGTAGAAGGGGGCTGGCAGCCGGGGCTCTCCAGAGACGATCAGATCTTCGGAGGGAGTGCGTGTTCCTACCAGGTTACCCGGTGCCCATGTCCCCGGCCCCACTCTCACAGCCTCCCGCTCCCTGAGCCTTGAGTCACCTGCTGTTTCCTAAAGGAAGGAAAGGTGACCAGCGACGAGATGCTCAGCCGCGCTTTTTGCATCCATTCCTGTCTCCCCTGGCATCTTACAGACTCCATCCCTCGCCCCCGCAGATCCCACGGCTCTCAGGAAATGAGAGAGATGCTTCCGCAGGAAGAGGCCAGGGTCCTTGATTCAAGTCAAGGCCGCCAGGGAGGCCCCCAGCCCTTCCTGGCGCCGCCCCCGCCCAGGGCTCACCTTGGCCTTGCGCTTGCTGTCATCCATGATCATCTTCCAGTCCGAGCCGTTGTTGCTGTACCCGATCTTGAATTTCCTCATGAACACCTTGTTCTCCCGGTGCTTGCCCCCCTGAATGATGACTCCCCGCACAATCCTCTCCTCAGCGAGGTCCACCTGCAGCCACTCGTTCACGTACGGGTGGGGGGCGGGGGGCAGTGCCCAGCCCGAGCGGCTGGTCACCAGGCGGATGTTTTCGGGCATCCAGTTCCTGTCCCCTTGATTGGACGCTGTGATCTGGGAGTCGGAAATAAGGCCCGACACCATGCCCAGCATTCCAGAGCAAGGATAATCTAGGCGGGGAACGGAACAGACAAACGTAATGTGATTTGAAGTCTCTATGCTGAGAAAGAGAATCCACCTTATTGAGTAAAAACAGGGACTGTTCCCATTCATGTACATTTGTAAATGCCTGGACCATCTGATATGAAACCAAAGCTCCGCCCCCCTCCACTCAACAGTCCAATTAAAAAATCTTCAATAAGAACCGTCATTTCATCCTTTCTGAGTTCTTCCAAGTGTAAAGTCAACATATTTACTGTCCCGTTGGTATCCGGAAGCTATTCTTAGATCAAGTACAGCCCATTAACTGACTGGAGATTCAGTTAATGGAGGGCTGGAATTGTGGAAATCAGTCATTCCAATAGCAGCAAAGTTGGCAAAACAAAAGCAGAACGATGATGAGGAGATGAAGAGAAAGAAATGCTTGAGGCAGCCTGAAGAGGTAGGAGGGTCCCCCCACCCTAGGGTGTTTGGGGGGAGCCTTTGAAATGAATGCTTAAGGAGGGGGTCCATCTTCCCCCCTCAGTGTCCCCCAACCCCCGTTTCTAACTGCACCAGAACTTTGCAGTATCCCATCCTCACCTCAAATGTCCCAAGTCCAAACAAGAACAGTCCCTTCCACTCAACACTGAATCCCTTTATCCAACTCTTCACTTTCATGGGTGGAATCACCCATCAGCTAGTTCCTGCCTAGTTATCTTTGTCTTTCTTGATTTTCCATTTTCCATTCCTGTTCTGGTACCAAATCCTGTCATATTTTCATTAAAAAAAAAAGTGTCCTCGATATGCCTTGCGACCTTCTTTTGGCATCATCTGGATCGAAGGACTCAGGCTGACACGCTGAATGATCTCCAGACTACCCTCTCAAACCCCAGTTTTGAGTCAACAACACCCATGTCACCCATGTAACTTTGTTTTTGCAGTGTCATTCTCATGCTCAAAAATCTTGCATTGCTAAGGAAAATAAACCAAAGGACAGATATTGCATGACTCTCCTGAAATGAGGTTGCCGGAAGCTGGGGGCAGTGACACGCTGAATGATCTCTAGACTACCCTCTCAAACCCCAGTTTTGAGTCAACAACACCCATGTCACCCATGTAACTTTGTTTTTGCAGTGTCATTCTCATGCTCAAAAATCTTGCATTGCTAAGGAAAATAAACCAAAGGACAGATATTGCATGACTCTCCTGAAATGAGGTTGCCGGAAGCTGGGGGCAGGAGGGAATGGAGAGTTAGTGTTCCATGGGTACAGAGTTTCAGGGGTACAGAGTTTGTTTGCGATAATGAAACGTTCTGAAGGTGGATTGTGGAGATGGCTGCACACTAGTGTGAAACTTGAAGGCAATTAAATTGTACACTTAAACATGGTTAGGATGGTAAACTATGTTATGTATATTTGACCACAATAATAAGAGAAAGATCTTTGAAAAATCTCCCTGGCTTTCCATTATTTATGGTATGCTATAAAACAGTCTCTCTTTGGCTTTCAACACCCTCATTTTGGCTTCATCTTGCTGCTGCTGCTAAGTCACTTCAGTCGTGTCCGACTCTGTGTGTCCCCATAGACAGCAGCCCACCAGGCTCCCCCATCCCTGGGATTCTCCAGGCAAGAATACTGGAGTGGGTTGCCATTTCCTTCTCCAATGCATCAAAGAGAAAAGTGAAAGTGAAGTCGCTCAGTCTGTCCGACTGTTAGCGACCCCATGGACTGCAGCCCACCAGGCTACTCCGTCCATTGGATTTTCCAGGCAAGAGTACTGGGGTGGGGTGCCATTGGCTTCATCTTATTTATCTAATTTTATTTCCTATTACTGACAGGAATCTATTTTCTTCCCATATACCATAGAGATAGCTCTCATCATTGCCTTTGTTCAAAATGTTCCTGCTGCCCCCTTATCCTCCTGTGGACGGAGGTAAGTTCTGCCCAAACATTCAAACCCAGCTTACGACTGTTCCTAAAAACTTCTCAAACGACTCTCGCCTTTATCCTGAACTCTCCCTTCTCAGAAATATGCCTACATATACAGGAAGCAGCACAGAGCTTAACATTAAGCTATTTTCTCTATGTTTTAAGATTGGGAATCGTGTCCATAATCAGATTGTAAATTCCTCCAAGACCATGAACAGCATCATAGATCTTGCTAAACTTCTACAGTAGACCAAGGAGCTTCTGAGCAGAAGGGGATTATCAATCACTGATTAATTGATTAGTGGCTTCATAACAAAATGTCAAACACTTCAGTTATTCTCTTTTCAAAACTGTAGATCTCCATCCAAGACATGCCAGGAAGAAGAACTTATTCTTCTTTTTAACAACCCCGTTCTGCATAAATCAAAATTCAGCTGAAAATGTAACCATCGTAAATGAGAGGTATGTGTTATCAGCTGACCCTTGAGAATGAATTAGACACTTTCTAATTCAGACATTTTCTAAATCAGATGCTTACCACCTGAGTTCTACAGTTCAGATCATGTCCTTTCTTTACTTAAAAAGTCAGTGCCTGCTCATCTAGGAATTATGCACCTACTTTCAACCTCGTGTGCCAGGTTTTTGGTACCATGATCTTGCAAGCCTCTCCTCAACGAAGGAGAATTCCCTCACCTCTGTGTAGTGGTACTTGGAGGCTTCCTCTCATTCTGTCCCCTCCACTAAAGAATTTCCCATCACTTTGCCCTTCCCACTATCTTAACATTTTGACCTGTTTTCAAATTTTATGTTAAATATTCAATTTTTCTGATCTCTCCAACTAGACGTGGTTTTCCTTTTCTGGGACTCTTCCTAGCTCTCACCTGCTTGTCTCAGGTATGTTGACCATATTCAGTTCCTTGGGTTGATTGCTTGCTTGCTACCTGCCTCCCCAGATTTTAAGTTCTTTGAGGCTGTGAACCAAGTCATATTAAAAACTTTTCTGCGAGTCCTTGTGCCCTGCTTTATCCGTGGTATTTGCTCCGCAAATATTTGTTGAATGAATCAGCTTATTAACACAATAAAAGGCAGCTGCCATTCTCCCCAAGCACCCTTTCCTGTAATTCAGCCACACTATTTGCTTCAGGCTGGGGTCTGGAAACCAAGAATAAATTCAATGGGGATTATAAAAAGATTGACAAAAGCGATTTTACTGAGGGTCTATGAAATTATAGTGTTAAAAATAGAAGTCGCATTTTTGGTCACTGTGGTCACACCTGTCTGACTCAAAACTGACTTTTGTGAAGAAAATGTGTAGCTGGTAATCCGTACCAGATGCTGCCCTTCAGAGAAAAAAACAAAATTAACTTGAATACTGTAAGGAGAGAAGAAGCTCTACCAGATGAATGTCCCTTCTCTAATGCAGAGTTGCGGGGGCACGGTCCAAGCCTCCTGAGGCCAGCCTGCGTCGGCCAACGCAGCCGTCCTGCAGTCAGATGGCCTCGTCCAAGATCAGGAAAGAGGCAGCCTGGCTTGCCTCTGACTCCAAACCAGTGCCCACTTTTCGCCACGGTTAGGAGAAAGGTCCCACTAGCAACTCAAGGTTTGAAGGAGATGCTAGGTTCTAGCTCGGTTCATCCACAGCAGGCTGGTTCAGTGTGCCTTGGTTAAAGCCTGGCTCCATCTCACATCTTTTGGAAACAGTGTTGCCAGATTTAGCGAACAAATAATCGAAAACAGCAACACCAGAAACCCAGGGTGCCAAACTAAATTCAAATTTCAAATGACAACAAATAATGTTTCAGTATGGTGGGTGGTGGTGGTGGTTTAGCTGCTAATTTGTGCCAAACTCTTGAGACCCCCATGGACTGTAGCCTGCCAGGCTCCTCTTTCCATGACATTTTCCAGGCAAGAATACTGGAGTGGGTTGCCATTTCCTTCTCCAGGAGATTTTCCTGACCCAGGGATTGAGCTCACATCTCCAGCATTTCAGGTGAATTCTTTATGGCTGACCTTCCACTTGGATGCCAGTTTGTCTCAAATATTGAATGGGGAACATACTTACACTAAAAAATTCTTTGTCATTTATCTGCATTAAATTGAACTGGACATTCTGCATTTCACGGCAACCTTGTTTAAAAAACTTAAGACCAATCCTTTATGGGAGCGGGAAGTGAGTTCTGTGATGGAGAATTAGGTGGTTCTTTTCTTTTTGAATTGAAACACAATTGATGTACATTACATTAGTTTCAGGTGTACTCCACAGTGAGTTGATAATTTGCATATATTGTGAGATGATTACCACTGTAAGTCTAGTAACCATCTGTCCCCATATGACGTTTTTACAATACTATTGACCATACTCCTTATCCTGTGCAGTACATCCCTGTGGCCTTATCTGGAAGTTTGTAAACTTAATTCTCTTCACCTATTTCACACACCCGTACCTCCTTTCCCCTCTGGAAGTGGTTATCTTCACTGATATTATTTTATAATAAAATCTGAACTGAGACTTAACGGGAAAACAGATATACTGGTAAATCAAATAGTTAACTGGTTTTCAAGGAATGAGAAGACAGTGACTGCATTTGATGCGTGAACCTAAATAAGCATAATTTAATCTTCCTTGATGACTCAGAAGGTACCTATGGATGTTGGAGGGCTCAAGATCTTCCTTGCAAACTCTGCTCAACACAGGCACACACCGACCTGTGCAGAAGCCCCAGTTCATTAACTTCTGGTAAACGAAAAAGCCCACATGGTCTGCAGTGTGCTCTCAGACAGCAAGGGCATCTTCACCAGTTTTTCTTCCAAAATGATGAAGCCTGCCTTGTCAAAATAATGCAAATGCTCCTCTGTCAATCACCTACAAGTCAGGATGACTTGCTCCAATTCTGTTCTATCTCTCTGTATGGTGACCCACTGTTGTACACTCTGGTTATTACAGGATTGCTATGTTTCTAGCAAATAATTCCTGAACAGAAAAATTGGGTTAGACCTTGGGAGCTCTGGAGACTTTCAAGTGATGTATTCACATGGTAACTTTTAATTCAATGTGTGTGTGTGTTTTAATCCAGATTGAGTTGGGGCTTGCCTACTCTAGAGGAGAGGGTCAAATTTTGCAATCCCGTCACTTGTTTGTAGGAAAACATGGATAAAGCTGCAATTCATTAATTTGCTCATTCACTTGTTAAAAAAATAAGTGTGTCCAGCGTATTATGTTCCAGGCACACAGGACACAATGGAAAAGAAGACAAACATGACCCCTGCTTTCATGGAGCTTCCAGACCCACAGGAACCCTGCAGTCTCATGCTTTTTTCTATCAGTCTCCACTGAGGGGACCATGATCTCTAAAAGATGAAAATTATCTCCCCTGGTAACACTGAGCAAACACTGATATCATTGTCTCATTAGAGGTTCTGTTTGCTGGGGCCTGTTGCAGGTTCAACTGATTGAGCACCACACGCTGTTTAATATACCAGATACTGTTTAATGAGCACTTACTCTAAACCAAGTGTCATAAGCATCCTTCCCTTGTGGCTCAGCTGGTAAAGAATCTGCCTGCAATGTGGGAGACCTGGGTTTGATCCCTGGGTTGGGAAGATCCGGTGGAGAAGAGAAAGGCTATCCTCTCCAGTATTCTGGCCTAGAGAATTCCATGGACTATACAGTCCACGGGGTCACAAAGAGTCGGACACGACTGAGTGACTTTCGCTTTGGCTTTTCACTTAAATGTTATTACAGCTGAATTAAGTTAATCTTAGTGACCAGGAAATGGAGATCGGAGGGACCATGAGTGTTGTCCATGGTCATTCAGTCATTAAGTGGACAGCCTGGACTGAAGCTTGGATATGTCTATACACCTTCTCTTTGTGTGATCATCATTATGACAGGCTGGCCTCTCTAAAAGACCAGTTATTTGGAGGTTGTAGTTGTCTTATTAGAAAGAAAGTATCCAAAACATATTAGGGGTCATGATTAAGAGAGTGGCAGTATGTAATTTGAAAAAAAAAAAAGCTACTTAAAATAATTGTAAAACAGAACAAATCAAATGTGAAAATATTAAAGCACTGTATTTCAGACATCTGTGCTGTGCTAAGTCACTCAGTCATGTCCAACCTTTTGTGACCCCATGGACTGTAGCCCGCCAACCTCCTCTGTCTATGGGGATTCTCCAGGCAAGAAGACTGGAGTGAGTTGCCATGCCCTCCTCCAGGGCATCTTCCCAACCCAGGGATTGAACTCAGGTCTCCCACACTGCAGGCAGATTCTTTAATGTCTGAATCAACAGGGAAGCCCATGAATACTGGAGCGGGTAACCTATCCATTCTCCAGGGGATCTTCCCGACCCAGGAATCGAACCAGGGTCTCCTGCATTGCAGATGGATTCTTTACCAGCCAAGCCACCAGGGAAGCCCTACCGACATCTATGTTTGCTTAATAACTAGGCCATTTGACTGTTTCTGAAAATCCAATAGTTTCCCCTGTTTATATATAAAGACTCATGCTCCTAGAATTCTCTCTCAGGAAAATCCTTGTGAAAATGAGAAAGAGCAATTCAGGCTTAAACACGTATTTTATTTAATTAAAAGGAGAGCCAGAAATTCAGAATTCACACTAATGCATTTATGAAGTTTCCCTTTTTTTTTTTTTTTTGGTACAGTGACATGAGACTAGGTGGGAGGAATGGGACAGAAATTTCCACTCTGCCTTCAAATGGCCTTGTTTCTATGAATTTACAAGTAGTCGTTTACATTGGTAATGCCCTGAAAATGACCTAGAACCTTCTCTCCTGTATCTGCTGATCAAGAATAAAACCAAGGTTACATGTAACCCTACACTGCCCCTTTTCTCCCTCCAAACCTCTCTCCACCCAATGCCTGCCTCCAAGGCCTTGAACTTTCTAAATATTTAGACTCTAAGACAATAAACAAGTCTGTCTCTAAAATGGAAACAAATAAAATTTGGGGAAGAGATCAAATGTCAGTTTTTACTTTCCAAAATGGGCTGTACTGTAAACAAATGTTTTTTTTTTTTTCTCCTTAGTTAGCTTTCTTCAAATCGCTTGTAATTTCATGGAAAATTGCCCAGGTGATTTTTTTTCCCTTCCAAAGTCAGTACTTTCCTTCTCTAAAAATAACTGTACTAAAGAGGATAAAAATAAAAACAATAGTGTTGGCGTTCATGGAATGAGAAATTAAATGCTCTCAATATGTATACTAACTTCACATGAAAGATATTTGACAGACTTTAAAGGTTGTTCACTTTTAGTTACTTTGTAGTGAATAAGCTACTGATTCTGTTTTTGAAGTTGTTTTGCATTCTGTGGAGGTTACTTTTTCAAATGAAAAATTTGTAGTTTACTTACTTACATGGAAAGGCATTTGAAATGTGCTATTTACTGCAGAAGACAGTAGATGCAGAGGAGGAGGAAGAGCAGTACTAGTTGCCATAGAAACACAGTGAGACTAACTGGATCCTCCTACTTCTGGCTCCGTCCTGACCTGCCTACCTTTTTAGCCACTTAATTGCCCAGTAACCTCATCTTCACCTCTCAAGTGCATATGATCCACCTACTTGTTCCAAATTTAAAAGAGACTCTTAAAGCCCTACTGACATCAGAAGAAACAAACTCCAAAACAAGAAACACTGACAAATCGATTTCTAATATTGATGTTAGTATATGCATTCAGTGAAAGATAGACACGTATTGAGCCAAAACCTAAGAGTTAAGTTGTCAGGGCAGTTAGTGAGTAAAATAAAAGGAGAATAAATTAACTCCATAAATTAAACTCCTCCTGAACTGTCGCTAATGAGGTCACCTCTAGGCTTCAAGATTAAAAAGACATGTATACACTACCATGTGTAAAACAGATAGCTAGTGGGAAGCTGCTGTACAGGGAGCTCAGCTCGGTGATCTGTGATGGCCTACAGGGTGGGATGGGGGTAGGTGAGAAGGAGGGTCAGGTGGGAGGGGATATATGTATACATCTAGCTGATGAACTTTGTTGTAGCAGAAACTAATACAACACTGTAAAGCAATTATACTCCAATTAAAAAAAGACAAAGGAGGTTAAGAACGTTTCAAGCAACAGTTATTTACTGTAAACCTACTAAGTAGCAGTCAGTATGGAGTAACCAGGAGACAGAGGATGAAAGGGAAGGTATTTGTCTTCCTGGAACCTGCCTAGTGGAAAGACACCACTTGTAAATACCTACCAACATGCCAGCCTGTGTAAGCGCTTCATAGTCATGAGCCAATTCATTATCACAACCACCCTGAGTGGTGTACACCATGATGCCTGTTTTCTAGGTGAGATAACCAAGGCTTTGAAAGGTAGTAAACCGCCCCAAGAAATAAGCCAGTGAATAGTAGTACAAGTAGGATCTAAACTCACTTTTGTCTAAATCCAAAGCATATGCTCTTAATTATCAGATGAAAATGACCAACCCCATTTATATCAAATTACTCTCCCTATATTTAAAAGTTGACATAGACAAAAACCAGGTGATCTTCCATCTTACCTGTTATCTTGCACCCATAGACTTCAAATCTCATGGAGATGCCAGTTTCCCAGGTCACAGGTTTGATTCGGACAAATCGAGTGATCAGGGGTTTGGGAAAAACTCCAATCACGACATCTGTGGGGTTGGTGTTTCCCTGAAAGATCTAGATGGAAAAAGAAAGGGCCCTTTAATAACAGACATTTCAGATTACAAACAAATGCAAAAATATGTTTTCACAAGAGCTTGTCAAATTGTTCACAATTTCTTCATTGTTTACCACGGTTGAGGTGGTGTTAATAACTTGTCATGTTATTTTTCCAAATGATGGCAATCAGATAAGAACCACGTCTAAGACAGAATGTTGTCCTAATCATCTATTCAGTTTTCCGAGAGGATTTTTGTTTTTTATTTGCTAAGTTGTGTCCTACTCTTTGCAACCCTATGGACTATAGCCCACCAGGCTCCCCTGTTCATTGGGATTTCCCAGGCAAGAATACTGGAATGGGTAGCCATTTCCTTCTCCAGAGGATCTTCCTGACTCAGGGATCGAACCCACATCTACTGCATTGCAGGTGGATTCTTTACCGCTGGGCCACCAGGGAAACCATATAGAATGTTTTCCTAATGAATTTTCTGAGAGGATGGAGCCTCTAAAAGTATTATTATAAGGATAGCATTTGTTAAAGAATACATGCAATTATCTAAAAAAGTGGGAAAATGATTAACATTATCAAAAGAACTTACAGAATACGGTGGACATTTCATGGGAACTTTCACTGTTTTACTTTCCCAGGAATTTCCCAAAGGAGTGCTTTTTGAGTTCAATGTAGAATCTGGCTATTTGAAAATTCTAGGTTATGTTCAGCCCTAGGTCAAGGAGCTTCCTCCCTTTGAACTCCATTTCTTGATGGAAGATCTTATCCCTGACGTAAATGAATGACTCTAATTATTTTTTTGGTGTGTGGGGGGTGGTTGTTGGTAAAAGTATGTGTCGGTGGTCAAGATCAAAACTGAATTATACATAATATGTAACGGAGAATCAGTTTTCCCAGGGCTTCTGTTTCTCGTTTTAAAAATGAGTCATTTTCTTCTAAGAAAGATGAGGCATGTAGCTGCAGTGTAATGAGTGCCAGTCACGAACTGGTTTCCCACAAGTATCTGTGGGGGCCGCTCGGCCTGGGCATGATGCCACGCAGTGTCCTCTGGAGACATCTCTGAGGAGCAGGGGGCTGTCTGCCACGTGGAACCCTCTGCCACCCGACTTGTCTCAGGTGGGACTGAAAGCCTCTTCGTCCCTGGATTTTACCCTAGCTTACAGTGGAGACAGCTGTGTAAAAAGTACTGTGTCTCAGACACAGGCCTTGTGTAGCTAGAGCACCACGGGGGCCATCAGAGGTGTAGAGACTCCCTGGTGAGTCTGCGGAGGAGGACCACCATTCCCTGGGAGAAGGAGCTTATAGGTCGGGCTGAAGTTCTTACTACATTTAGCCTAAGAGCCCTGCTCCGTGGGAGGCAGTCGGATGTTCGCCGGATCCCTCTCTGGAGACGATGCAGTATCGGAATTTATCCCAGCCTGTGATGGCCTTTATTTACTTTTTTAAACGACTGTTTATTTACTTAGGACTGCTGGCTGTGCTGGGTCTTCGTTGCTGCGTGGGCTTTTCTCCAGTTGCCACTTCTCCTGTTTGGGAGCACCGGCTCTGGCGCCCTCGGGCGTCAGTAACTGCAGCGTGTGGGCTCAGTATTTGTGGTGCCTGTGGCACGTGGGATCTTAGTTCCCCGATCAGGGACTGAACCCATGTCCCCTGCATCGGAAGGTGGATTCTTAACCACTGGACTTCCAGGGAGACCCTGTGATGGGCTTCAGATTTCTGTCTTACTTCAGCAAATCTCTCTGGGCAGCAATCTGTGTGAATGCGTTTTTGTGTCCTGATAAAAAATGGGGACCTGCCTGAAGGGGCAGAGTTTCCCAAGCCAGTGTTTCAAGGGCCAGGGGGGTCCACTCCAGGGAGGGACCACAGGCTGGCTTACCCTGAGGATGTTTTATGTTTCCTGAAGACCAGGTGAGAACACACACGCCACCAACAGAAAAAGGCTGCTGGATCTGTGGTCCAAGGCCACTGTTGCTGAGGTTCGTATGGCCAGCTCTCCCCAAGGAAAGGAGGGGAAGGGGCGTGCCAAAAGACTCCACAGTACAGAGCAAGGCAGTGAGAGCTGGACTCCGGTGGACGTGGGGATTTCATTCAGGTTCAGTGAAAGGGCTCAGACACACACCCAGTCTTTCCCAACCTTTTATTCTCTCTGCCTCCTATTCTAGAGCCCCTCTGTGTGCCAAGGTGACACTGACTGTGAGCTGTGTCCATGTCAGACGCCCCCACGGCCCCAGTGTGCTCTCCCCACCCACATGTGGACAACTGTGGGCCACGGCTGAGGAGGGGTCGTGGATAAAGAATGCTCACTGATTAAAGAGACGGCCTGAAAGCTGTCAGCCCTCCCCACTCTCTCTGGGTTCTTCTGTTTGTTGGTGTGTCCTTGGCATTTGTGTTTTTTCATTTGTTTTAAACTAAAGCAGGCCTTCAAAAAAATAACTCCAAAACAAAAACAAGCCATGACACTCAGGGTCAAAATTTACTCAGTGGATCTGCACCAATAGTGACCGTGAGGGATTTTTTCCCCAAGATGGAGGGTCCGCTCCATGTCCTCTAGGGCAGGACAGTGGCCTTGAGCTGGCCGGTCCACAGAACTTTCCTCCTACAGATGGCGGTGTCTCCTTGGCTCTGGCCTTCCTGCCTGCCCTAAGTGAGACTGGCAGCTTTGCTGCTAGTCAAAGGGTGGTTTTTTCCTTTTTTTTTTTTCGGGCATGTGGGATCTTATTTCCCCAACCAGGGATCGAACCTGTGCCCTCTGCACTGGAAGCTCGGAGTCTTAATCACCGGACCACCAGTGAAGTCCCTCAAAGGGTATTAATAGCCCTCTCACTTCACACCAAGGAGGCCTTTCTCAGTTCCAGACCCAGAAGGAGACATTTAAGCCCATACATGCTCCAAAGAGAGACAAGGACATGTTAATTGGTCTCTTCTGGAACCCAGAATTCCAAATTACCTGGATCTTTGCTACCATTCTCATCAATTCTCCATGTTTCACTCAGCCTCCAGGGCAAGCTTTTAATTTTGGGGAAATGGCAAGCACGAGCTCTCAGTAATCTCTTGATTAGTAATTCAGAGCAAGCATAACTTCAAATAAACAGCAGGCTGAGAAAAACATCTCAGCTCCAAATAATTCAGGACAGAGCGCCCGGGGGACAGGGCATGGTGTGGCCTCCTCAACAACAAAAATCAGGGAGGAGGTGGCGTGTCGTTCGTGGGATCTGAGAGAACACCTTTAGTTCTGTTCATTTGCACAGAAGCAGGCAAACACACTTGTAAATTAGTTTGTGAGGCGCAGAGAGTAGATGAAAAGGAGTCTTCTAAAACCAGCCCATTACAGAGAGGAAGAAAGAATTAATCTATGAAAGAGAATGAGGAAACACGGAGAGAAAGACAAAACAAAACAACTCCAAGGGTTCTGAGGGGATGGTGTTTATCCTATGCAGAGTCCATGTCCCTGTGGGAGGTTTAAAGCGATTCTTGAGTCTGACTTAATTTGGCTGGTATTGACTTTTCTTGGCAACATCCGTATAATTTCCTTTTGGCTTCTGGATCTGGGAACACGAGACCCCTTGGTCAGATTTAAACTTCTAATTGCACTTTTCATTTTAAATCAATTCAAAAATAAGCCAGACCGGAGAGTAAGCTCCCAAACAAACAAGTAAAAATTGATCATCCATTTCAAAGATTGAATGAGTGGAGGAGGAGGAGGCAGGCAAACTTACAACAGGTTTATTTCCTTCTTTAATGGTGATCCAGTCTTCCCCGTTGGAGCTAATGTCTATTCTGTAAGTTTTGACGTAGTATTTCCTCCTGGTTTCCTTTGAAATGGCTCCCTGTGTCCCGACAGCAGTGACAAAGCGCAGAAGGCCCAGGTCTACCTGCAAGACAATACAAGCCTGATCAGTTGCCCATCCTGATACCTCTGTAACGTGGAGCATCTTTTCCTGCAGGGACCGTAATGTAGTCTTCCTCCACCTGGGGTCAATAGACTCTAATTCAGTATCAACAGCCCCAAGAAAGCCTCGGATATGGTAAGACAGCCACTGCCCTAGCTGGCAACCGCCAGGAAGAGAGCTTTCTCATCCTTGCAACCGGCAACCAAGACTGCTTGATCCTTGGAACAAAAGAGAAAACCAGGTCCAGTATCATATGACTGTATTTTCTAAGAGATTAATGATACTTTCTAAACAGCACATTAATAAATGTCATTTTATAAACAGAAAACCAAGACAAACAAGATAAGCTTCCCCTCCTGGTTCCCTGGTGGCTCAGAGGTTAAAGCATCTGCTGCCAATGCGGGAGACCCGGGTTCGATCCCTGGGTCGGGAAGATCCCCTGGAGAAGGAAATGGCAATCCACTCCAGTATTCTTGCCTGGAGAATCCCATGGACGGAGAAGCCTAGTAGGTTACAGTCCACGGGGTCGCAAAGAGTCGGACACGACTGAGCGACTTCATCTCATCCTGGTTATGGAGAAGCCTGGACTAGAACTTGATTCTCACACGGTCCCATTTCCCATTGCTCTGCAGCAACCTCCCTCCTTCTAAATAAGATGTGGACTGGAACCATCCTGACTCTGAAAACTCTTGTGCGGGCTGGGCTTTGGGAAATGGGCCATCGATTTGTAATCTGGAATGGCCAGACTGTATTTCTGTATAATACAGAGATTTAAAGAAACAAAGCACAAATATTTGGCAAAATATTTCATAATGTTCACAAAAAGTAATTGCATGTTACGACTGATTAACACCAACAAGATATTTCAACAGTATATTCAGTAGTAAGAGGCTGTTTCCCCTGAAAATGGTTACAAAAACAACTGGCCCCCCCCAAACCCAAAGCCCACCCCCTTCCCCAACTGGAACGGCCGGCTTTCCAGTTGTTACATGACAACCCAATTCTCAGGAAACAATATTTCAATTAACCCTCCAGTGCCCATGGGCCATAAACACCTAAACAATTTCCATTTTATATACAACCTGTCTCCTGAAGAATGGCTATTGTCTTCCCCAAATTGCTTTTTCCTGAAGGCCCTTGGAGCAGTTAAATCAACATGTTGCCAATACCTTCAAAACTGAACCAAGACCAAAAACAGCAACAGCCCCACCACAGAGAAGCCAGCTTGAACACACATACAATTCAACAATAGGAGATTTCATCTAAAAAGGAAGGGGATACTGTTCAGTGTAAAACAATCTTTATTTCATTATCCTGATTTTAAAGATGTAAAGTCCAGGCTCAAAATGCTTTTATCAGGTTTAAAAGCAAAAAGGAGCAAGCCTTAAATAGAAATACATATCTTAAGATGATAATGGTAGATATGGTCTAAATCTTAATTTAACAAATAAGTATTTATCCAACATATTTTTTGTTAGGTAGGTAAAACAGGGAAAAGGAGTCCAAAATGGCGGTGGCTACAAGACAAGGAAGGGAAAAGCCCGCGAAAATGAAACAAAAGAAGGTCCGGTATTTACCAAGTAAGTACTTATCCAACATATTTTTATTAAGTGCCTAAACTTGCTAACTGAAATTTGCATTTTTTCAAAAGCGAACTCTAACACTTTGTATGAATTTGTGTACACATTTCAAAAATGGGAGTCAGCCCTGCTTACCAGATTTAGCCAATAAAAATACAAGCTATTCAGTGAAATCTGAATTTCAGATGAATAGCAAATGTTTTTAAAATAAATACATCCCATGCAGTATTCGGGACATTCTAACAATAGGTTCATTGCTTACTTGAAGTTCAAATTTTACTGGGTGTTCTTTTCTGGATGTGATCTGGCAACCCTAAATCTAACTCTGTTCTGAACAAATAATCAGATGATCTTAGGTTGCTGCAAAAACTCACTGATTTCTTAATGCTGCAACTTGAAAGTTAATGGCTCCTCTAGACATGGACGCACTGAACAATTTCAACTGTTTTCAAATGCTCTCAAAACACTTAGGGCTTTACTAACTGTCCACTGCGTCACGCCCTCATGCCCAATACCCAATCCACTTCAACCTGAAGAGCCCTTAAAACCTTGACTTTCAAGGGGCTCCAAAGCAGCACTGTACAAATAAACTCAGTCAAACCTACAGATGGCTCTTCGGTTTGGAAATGATTAACTTCCCGAGAGTGCATATGCAGCGTAGGCTGGTTAGAAAGAGCTCTAGAACTTCATGCTCTGGCTGCCCTTTTCTTATTTTTAAAGTTTTGTTCTTAGGATAAGATAAGAAGTTAGCTGGTGGTCAACTAGAAGAATCCTAGCACAAGAAACAGCCAACTTTAAAGGAAGGATCTATTGACTGGAACTAACCGGATGCCCAACGTAAGAAATGTCCAAAGTCCCAAATCGAGAGGTCCTAAAGCATGTGCATGAATCACTCATAAAGAAGAAAAGATATGTTCTTAACAGCAATGAAATGCATTCACAACGTCCCCTTGTAATTGCATGAAGTTTCCTGCTATGCTTTCAGACTCTGCAGATTCTCTTCCTGCACCGGGATACTTGAAATTTCATTTCATTTTTCTTTCTAACATTACTGCCACTGGGTTTGGAAAGAATGAATGACAACCAAATAATTATAGCTGGGACTTGAACCATTGTAATTAAAACTGAATGGTACCCAGAACTCTAAGAAGACACAGCCCAGTACTGGAAACTCTTAGTTGCAACACCATGAACTTCTCTTAAATCCTTTATCCCTGGGGACCTTTGTGGACTGCCCTAAAAGTGACTCTCAGGGCCTGAGAGAGTTTGGGAGGAGATAGATATCAGCCTCAGAGGCACCCCTGCTTACTCTGCAGCTATCTGTAGGGAGACCCAGAAGGACTTACTGTGTGTTTACACCTTTCTTAGGGTTGAAGCCATCTTTGCTAATCATGACGTTGCTTTGATGTGCCTTTTTATTTTTTATGGGCTTCCCTAGTGGCTCAGAGGGTAAAGGATCTGCATGCAATGTGGGAGACCTGGGTTCAATCCCCAGGTAGGGAAGTTCCCCTGGAGAAGGAAATGGCAACCCACTCCAGTACTCTTGCCTACCATTCTCAGGGTCGAAACCATCTCTGCTAATCATGACGTTGCTGTAATCTATCTTTTTATTTTTTATGGCTATGCTGCACAGCATTTGTGATGATAGTTCCCTGACCAGGGATAGAACCTGAACCCTCTGCATTGGAAGCATGGCATCTTAACCACTAGACCACCAGGGAAGTTTGAGATTTACCTTTTCAGTCTCACCTGCTACATCCACCTCCCTTCAATGTATCTTTCAGCCACATCAAGTATTTATTCTTCCTAAAAGATATGACTTTTCTGCCTTTGCACCTTCACATATAAAGTTTTCTTGACTTAAATGGACATTTCCTCTTTTCTATGACCACACATGACTGTTTCTTCTTTTTGGCCTGGTGGACAGAACAAGTTATTTCTAACCTCAGGATGTTTAGTGAAAAGCTCAGTTCTCCAACTCTTGAGTCAATATATTGTGTTTTTCCTATACTTGCATCTAGACCTTTAAGATTTAGGGAGTATTTGTTTTTCTATCTAGAAAAGTGGTAAGCATCTATTAAAACTTCCTAAGATACAAGAAGAGAGTAAAGAAGAATACAAGTTATTTCTAACCTCAGGATGTTTAGTGAAAAGCTCAGTTCTCCAACTCTTGAGTCAATATATTGTGTTTTTCCTATACTTGCATCTAGACCTTTAAGATTTAGGGAGTATTTGTTTTTCTATCTAGAAAAGTGGTAAGCATCTATTAAAACTTCCTAAGATACAAGAAGAGAGTAAAGAAGAAATTGCAATCTCTGTAAGACCACCAATAGGAAATAACCACTGAAAGCAGTCTTCCAGAGGTTTTTTTTTTTCCTTATGCAAAATACATGTGACTGTTGTGAATATGTTTTGTTATTATTGGGTTGATCGAAATATTCGTTCAGGTTTTTAACCTGAAAAAACTTTTTGGTCATCCCAATACAAGGTCATATTACCTCTACGTCTGATAACCTGCTTTTTGTTTAGTTTTATGGATATATTTCCATGGCAAAAATATTTTTCTATACCATCAGTTTCAATGGCTTCATGGTATTGGTTGTAAAAATGCCATTGGTTGTAACATCATCTGTTTAATCAGTTTGCTGCCTGTCAACATTTCTACTCTCCTTGATTGATATTTATCCAGTGAACACTTAGTATCAACTTTCCACTAAGTTCTGTATTAAGTGATGAAGATACAAAGAGAAGCAAGAATGGGAGACACAGACAAGATTACAGGAAGGGCCAGTGTATGGAGGAAGGGAGCTAGGGAGTCGGAGACATCTCACAGTTGACTTCTGTGTCTAAGACACCTACTGAAGGATGAATGGTAGGAACTTACAAGTGGAGAAAAAAGGGAGAGAATATTCTAGAGAAAAGGAGGAATGGGAAGGGCAGAGGCAAGGGGAAGGAAATGAATGAATGAAATAACATCACTAAACAACCTAGCATGTTTCTTTCTCATCCCTATAGACATTATTTGTCAATAAATGGATTGATCTCTAAAGAGATTGTTCTCTGCTCATTTGGAAGCCAGAAGAAGCAGTTGTCATGAACACTACTCAAAATCTGGCCATCCTCTTAGTGGGTTAGCTTTCTGAATTCTGATGAGCTCGCCCCAACCTCACAGTCTAACAGACAAGATTGGCGACCCAAGACAGGCAGCTGAAAAGACAAAGATACAACCCCCAGAAGTTCTATACAATGGCCATCCTCTGTGTTTTGGAGGGTTCATCGTCCTAAACAATATTTCCTTTCTTTCTGTAAAAATCTAGACACACAATAACCATAATTAACCTGCTTTCCCTAAATCCAATCAGCCCTGTTCCCATCACCGTTTTCTTATTTTAAAAAGAATGCCATTGTTTCACAGATGCTTTATTTTTAATTGGAAGATGGGTGTGATTTCACATCTGAGTTTGATGTACTTCTGTTTAACATGAAGGGTGATGTTGAGGGGATGTGATGATGGGGGGTGTAGCCAGAGCTGCACATCAAATGCCTTCACTGGAATCATGGAAAGTCTCACTCCATGTGTGTGTGTGTGTGTGTGTGTGTGACAAACATAAACATCTGGTATTTATCTGATGGTCTATAGGCGATTTGACAAAAGTTTCCCAAACTCCTTTGGAGTTCGAGTGGCCACTCTCTGAGTTAGCTTATCACCATTAGCAGAAGTGACCCAGTATGACATCCTGTTTCCAATATAAATATAAAAGACTAACACTGCTGCGAGAATGTCTACACCCACATCTTCTTTTCACTGTGCTACCCACGCAAAGACACAGCTAGACACAGTGGAGGAAAGCCCCCCTTTTATTCTGGGTGGGGAGAAGTGAATTAGTAAAAGAAAACAGCCATCCTCATCCCCTTCCTGGGGCAGGGGATGGTGTCCTACAGCTCCTGTGGATGAACTCCCCACCCTAACGCTCTCTTCCTTGTAAGATGTCTGCAGGTATTAACCCACATGCACTTTATGGCCACAGCATTGTCTTAGTAATGACAGGAAACACATTCCCCAGATAAAAAGAAGTCAGGAGAGAGACACATTTTACTGGGAATCACTTGAGGACAGAGGGCACGTTTTTAGCATCGTGCAGTAAATCATCGTGCAAACTTCTGCAAACTGCTGGTCAAACACCAGCATGCAGCCTCCCAGCCAGGCAACAAGTGTCATTGCTTCCTCAATAATACATAACCAGCTACGGGCAACGTCAGAATGTGGAAGGCCTCATTTCTAAAATGAAAATCTGTCTTGCTCAATAAAATACTGTCCCTTGAGCGAGCACTGGCAAGGGAATGTTTCCCGGCGTTTAACATTCCCAAGACAGGTCTGTACGAGAGCCTGAAAAAATAAAAGACAAAGAATGGAAGTCTGATTAAAAACAGGAAAAATACTTTTTTTGATGGGGGGAGGTGGAGTGTGTTGGATTCCTTTTAGAGCATCTCCGATGACTCAAAGAGCTGTTTAATTCATCACTAGACACTACAAGCTAAAGAAAATATTTTTAAGCAATTGTCTCATTTCCTCAGATAACACACATGCTTTCTGATAATGCCTGAGCGTCTGAACATGGATGCTGTTCCAGGATCTTGGAGCTTAATTCACAGCACCTGATCACCGCATTCCTTGACTTGGGACCTTGGACTTTTTACAGTTATGAACAGGAATGCAATCATTTTACAGTTGGTGACACGATTCTCTCTTATATATTTTTTCATGATTACTGTGTTACATAGGAAAAAAAAACTGATGACTAAAATTACCATTATTAATGGAAAATTTATAGGGCAACTCTTTCTTGTCAGGCATCTTTGTCCTCCATCCTCAGTTGCTTCAGTTATGTTCGACTCTTTGCAACCGTGGGATTCTCCAGGAAAGAATACTGCAGTGGGTTGCCATGCCCTCCTTCAGGGGATCTTCCCAACCCCGGGTCTCCTGCGTCTTCTGCATCACAGGCGTTTCTTTACTGCTGAGCCATTGGGGAAGCCTGTCAGGCATCTTATTAAGGGTTAAACTTAGATACATTATCTCTTCAGCTCTCAACAGTCATACAAGGAAAAGGTTTCATGGACAAAGGGACTGAGAAACAAAGTATATGAGTTCCTTGTTTAGAGTCACACACGTGTTAAAGACTGATCCAGATAAATCTCTCACTTCCGATCAGATTGGTGGCCCATGTACTTGTCACCACCACAACCATGCTCTGCCTCAGTTCCTATCTTCAAAACCACAATTATCAAAAGTTAATTTAGAATTTCTTAGTAAACAAAAATTAAAATTTATAGTTATTCTTTCTGCAAATTCAATATTTTTGCATAATTATGGAGAATCTAAAACCATTTATGATTACTTTGACTCCATCGAACATTTACCTTGACTACTGGAAAGCAAAATTTTGCAAATGACTCACTTATGCTGTTGAAAAACGAGACGGTGGTGATGGATCATTTTTAGCAAAAGATAATGAGAAAACATTTTAAAATGCTGGTAAAGAATACAAATATCCAAGAGCAAGAAAAGTGTAATTCAGGAAGAACCTCACCGATTTTCTTTTCTCATCTTAATTGCTTGAATTAATTTTTTTTT